>JAWZYV010016329.1:0-86322 GCA_038373885.1 Cheiracanthium punctorium
ATTGTCCCCATCACAGCCCTTCACAGCTTTAATATACAAACACAATGGAGCCCCGCCTACAGCGCTGAAAGATAAGCATATAAAGGAACAAACTCTGAGACGTAATTTGTATAACTAATGATGTTTATTGTTTTCTGTATTTAAAGAACAGCTGCTGTACAGAATTGAGAACAAACATTTTAAATACTTAGTCAAGATAAAAAAGTTCAGTCATTGAAGATTACTCAAAGAAAGGCTTGAACAGTTTACAACGTAAGAACTCGTTATCAAGTGACTGGATAGAAACATTGAGATGAGAAGAGATAGTTCTTCCCGCAGACTATTATAAACTGCTCGTGAAGAAATGTTCGGTGTCTTCTTATAGTTTGTGGTACTTGCAGCAAAAACGATGATTGAGATTTTTTAAGGCTTTCCATCACTGTATCTATACTCTCTTAAAATTTAGAGTGACATTGTCACTCTTACAAAAAGTCACCGGCAAATGATCCCAGATAGAGTGAGATAAGAGTGAGAAAACTGCATTATGACTCTTCATCGATAGGATTCTGTCACCCTAACTGCAAGAGTGAGACAATGTCACTCTTAGAGTAAGGGTGAAGGCGCTATCTGCTCACTCTAGCGAGAGAGTCACCACATTTCCCATGATGCTCTCACTTCAGCAGGAGTGAGTGCGTTGCTTCCATACCCAAACGACGCCATATTGGAATTGGACTGCAGTTGCGAAGTACCAACTGCATACAAGTAATGGAATACTTTTAGCTAACACAAGTAAGTAAAACCTTATAACTTTTCAGTTATTGTAAATGTTATTTAAAATTTGATAATTCACAACATATAAGATACATTGATTCAGTGTCGGATCCATTAGGACTCCAGCTCTTCCGACAGACATTGCTTTGGTTAGGGTTAACATTTTGCTTTACTATACATTTTGTTTTTAAGACTTAAACAAGCCTGCTTCTTTTAATTTTATACCCTTCCGAGAAATTGATCTTTGGATCCGTCTCTATACTTGATCGTAGTATGTTATTTATGCTTATATAGCTGAAATCTTGCATTCGTTTTTTGTTTCTGTATATAATATTTGAGCATGTTTTGATGCGTGTTTGTAAATCGGTGGTGCAGTCAGGATTTTATTTCGGGGGTGGAGAGGGCTCTAACCTGTGTATCAAATTGTAAGCAAGCTGTTTCAACTGTAGCCTCAGTATCAAATTTTAAACTAAGTAAAGGGTCAGATTTTTAGGAAGGATACGCGCCTGTTGCAAATAGTATAAACAAAATTTTAAATCAAAAGCAGAAAATAATGATCAATTATATATTGTATGCAATTTATATTGAAATAAATTATAAACGTGGGAAAAAAATATTTTGTGATTAAATTTCAATATGTCTATGTGCATCATTTTATCTTATTGCACATTCTAGCACAGATTCACGCTTAGAATATACATATATACGTTGTTAGATCAAAATAACCGCTCTGTTGTTGTGGTGTAATATTTCCCTCTCCACTTTTTACACATACACAAACCTCTCTCTCATATGGTAAAGTGGATAATTTACGATCGAACACCCCAGATGGCCTCAGGAAAGTCCACTTTTAAATCAGGGAAACCAGCTGAAAGTAGCAGGTGATTCAGAATGTGTGAGCTTTCATTAGTAGTACGAAAAACACAAGGGATACTTGTGCTGGTAAACTGATTCAACGCGGAAAAAAAGTTATTGTTTTTGGTGTTAAATGCGAGATTTTTGGAATTGAAAAGTTTGTATACTGTTTAAGGATAATTCAATAGTATAGTAACGGATAAGTTTAATATTACTGGTAATAAAGGTAAGTGTTACAATATTAAATTTAGTAATACAGTATTAATTTTAGAGCCTTGCAGATTTTGGTATGGTAGATTTTATGTCTTCTGTTGTGTATCAATATTGGTAAATAAAATTCTCAAATTGGTAAAACTTACCTTTTAGCCTAGATACCAATTCAAAATAATGCTAATTTTTTTTCTATTGAATTTAATTAACATATGAAATATATCCACAATATTGGCTATATACTGGAAATGTTTCTGAAGTAATTCCATTACTGATAAAGTTTTTAATAGTAGCAAGTTAGTAGTTAGCCCAAATATCTTTACAATGTGTTCACAATATTAAGTAAAAATTCGAAATATTTATAATGTATTTTTAATATTGACAAGTAATTTTTAAAAATATTTTTTATACCATTTTATTATTTTTCTAATGCTAATATACTCAATCCTTCACATTGTTATTATATTGGAAATAAAAACTAATATTGGTAAAAATTAGCAACATTTATCCATTATATTGTCCATGTTAATGAATTAAATTAAATATATTTAAAATGTATCCACACAGTATTGTGTGTATATTATAAATTTCCCTCATATTGTACTAACAAATATTTTTAATGTGTCAGCATCTTAATATCACAGTAATGGTGAATTAAGACTGTTTTATCTACTGTACATTATTTCAAAATTTAAAATCTGATAAATAATTTTAGGTGCATTTATGTACAAATTGCTGAAAAATATATTTTAATAATTAAGTCAAATACTACTGAAAATCCTGTGATGATAAGACCATGATTATCACAGGAGCAAGGAGGGCACATGCCCCAGACACCCCATTTTAAGGGGTCCTTAAATTTTTTTCAGAATATGAATTTAGTTTATTAAATTTTCATTCTAAGATACTAAATGCCTGTTTTTTTTCTAAAAGTTGGATGTGTGTGTGGCAAAATAGATCCCAAATGGATGAGCCGATTTTAATGTAGTTTGTTTTATTTTAAAGATGGTATAATCAGAACGGTTCTTCATTGTATTTGATAATATTCACTTCATCTATTCCCCTTAAATAAAGCTTACTTTACACTTGTTCAGTCTAAGACAATTCAAATAATATTGTTGACATTCAATTAATTTTGATTGCTGAATTATTTCTGTAATGTTATGGAAAAAAGCCATGCTTTGAGTTGCATTTTTTTAAGACTTCATTTTTAATAAAGGTTATTTCACATATTGCATAGGAAATGTTCATAAACTTAAAATTTATCTAGCATATTTCATTTTAAATTCATTTAATCAGAACATATCTTTGCAGATTGAAAAAACATACTTAAGTGGGGGGGGGGGTGGAGTGAGTTTGGCTTAGGGACGTATCTAAACCTTAAAAATTTCAAGCTGAACTTTCAAAATTACCCACGAATATGTAATTTTCTCCATTTCTTATGTTTACTTATTTCGAGGGTGGCTGAAGCCCCACCAGTCACCCTCTGGCCAAGGACGTACCCAGGAAGGGGGGTGGGGGTCTGTAACACCTCCGAAATTTCAGTTTTTATTAACAAAGCAATAATGGTGAAGTCTTTTTGTGAAAATTTCTGCCTTTTTCATCGTTTGGACCCCCTCCGAAATTTTTGGACCCTCCCAGAATTTTTTTTGGGGTATGTCCCTGCCCCTGCTCTCCTCTCCTAGGGGGGGAGCAAGTTCCCTACCTTGAGCCCCCCCCCTTATGGGTGCCCATATCATTAATGTTATATTTTTTCAAGTATTTAATATTATTCTGTGGTTTTCTGAACTTGCAGGTAGCAGAACAGATTTCATTATTTATTGACATTGTTGAGAAAGCAGACAGCATGGATTTCAGAGTTTGGGTCTTCTACTGGGTATCATTAAGGGTAAATAAATTTATGATATTGGTAAAATTTACTTAAAAAATTCAAAATAATTTTAATCCTTTTTCTACTGAATTTAAATGAAATGTATCTGCAATATTGCCTATATTTTGGAAGTAGTTCTGAAGTAGTTCCATTACCAATAAACTTTCAAATAGCACCTCACAGGATTGTAAAACATTGAAAACCCAAACCAGTATTTTTACATAGCAGCAAGTTAATATTTAGCCCAAATGTATTTAAAATGTATCCACAATATTAGGTAAACATTGGTAATATTTCTAATGTATTCCTAATATTGACAAGTAATTAATTTTATAGTATTTTTATTTTTTCATGTTCATATACTTAATTATTCAATATTATCATTAAATTGGAAATAAATACTAATGTAAATTGTAGCAAATTAATATTTACCCATTATATTGTCAATCTTAATGAATTTAAATTAAATTTATTTAAAATGTATCCACAATATTGGGTGTATATTTCAAATATTCCTCATATATATTGCACAAGTATATATTTTTGATATGTTAGCATCTTAATATATTATTACTTGCGAATTATCACTGTTTATCTGTTACACATTATTTTTGCATTTAAAATCTGAAATAATTTTAAATGCATTCATATACAAATTTCTGAAAAATATATCTTAATAAATAAGTCAAATATTACTGAAAAATTTAATGTAATATGATTGTTCCCTGATTATCATGGGCAAGCGGGTAAATACTGTGGAAAATACAGAAAGACAATTGTCAGAGTCGGTGAAGAAACAAAATGTAAGGGGGCCCCCATTTAGACCCATACTTCTGACTCAAGCGACTTTATGTCATAATTGCTGCCTGGATTTGAGATGGGGGGGGGGGGGGACTGAAGCCCTATAGCCACTCATCCCATTACCCCTCGATCTACCACCGAATCATTTGTTCTTGTGATAATGTTTAAATGTAAATTTTAACTGAAGACTCCTACCTTGGGTGGTCATTAGTTAAATATATATAAATTGATAATAAATGAATATTCATATAAATTGGTTGCTTTAGAAAACGAAACTTTTAGAATGTTTTTTATGTACTGAATACTCATTTTCTTGAAATATAGGAGAGTTAATAACAGCGATGACTGGGTGATTTTTCAAGAACCTTTGATAAGGGTGAATACTACTTTGGATGTCTTTAGATATAAGTATGTATTTATTTTTAATTATTTACTGTTTCAGTGTATTTTTAAATTTGGGAGTTAATTTTATATTCATATCATATGTTATAAATGTTCCTTATACACATGTCTGTGTGAATTTTATATTATTATTATTATTTGCATTGCAAAGCATCCCATTTTAGAAGAATGTATATCTTAAGCACTGAATCAGATGGGTAGTAGATTTCTCACAAAAATTGTGTTTCATTAAGTGTCTCACTGAGTAGAAACAAAATGTTTCAATCAAGTTATTATTATTTTTTTTTTTACAAGAAATAATGCAATTTCTGAACAGGTTTTAAAAGAATTCAACTATGTCAGAAATTTGAAAATTCAGAATTTCTCTTCACAAGCTGTATTTATGGCAATACAAATGGTTAATTTATAGAAGTGAAATACTCAGAGAAAAATTTATAACATATTGTATTGTCCAAAATAGAGGGAGAATTAGCCATCAGATACAGTTTCCACTTTCGTGAATTTCTCCCTAAAAATGGGATAAGACCTGCAGTTTTGTTGTTCTATAAAAGTTCATCATGCTGTCTATGAAGAAGCATTCTGAATTATACCGAGTTTTTGAGAAGCCTGTCTTTAAAGCTTGCAGAGCCAAGTGATGAATAAAATATGTTACAAGAAAAACTGATTGATTTTGGCTGTTTATCACTTTATTATCTTTTTATTTTCTAGTACTCTGAACTGGTCCTGTGGAAAACCATTGAATTTTTGTCAGTGGCATGCTGTAAAAGAGAAGAAACTATTGGCATTATAAGTGGTATTCATATTTTTGTTTTATTTGTTTATTTATTCTTTAAATGTTCTTAATTACTAGTTCAAAGTCTGCATACTTTTGATCTCTGCGGTCTAATTTTTTCAAAGCTTGTATCGCATAATTTCATAATTGTCAATAACTTTTTTTTTTTTTTTTGAGATGTTTACTTTTTTGTTTAGTTTATTTTTTTCTTATTTTCCAAATTGATTTATATGTTTTTTTTTTTAGTTTTTTTTCCCTAAAGTGATGTTACTTTGGGGCAGTTAGTGACTATGTATTAAATTTTATAAATTTCATGTAAATTGAGAAAGTTATTAGGGCTGTTCTTAAAAGAAAAAAAAGTATAACTTTTGGTAAAGTTACATCAATGAGTAAAACAATAAATATTTATACAGTAAAATTCAATGTGGTATTCTTTATTAAAGCATTTGACCCAGGCAACTCTTTAGTATATCATTTTATGTTATGCTATATTCTGTCATTTATTTAATCTCTATTATATGTAAATTTTTTATGTCAAGTTGCATATTTGACACCAAGTTAATAAATTGCTTGCAAAATCAAGTCTTATTTGCAACATTTTATGAAGTAACAATGAAATAAAGTATAAAAATCAATTTTTAGTCCCTTCAGATTAATTTTTTTACTCTGCACCCTCACTACCTCTTAAAAATATGTTGTAAGTAAAACCTTGAAACTCCTGTAACTTTTATTATTATTATTATTATTATTATTATTATTAATGTTGTCACTGCTGTTGTTGTTTAAAATGTAAACTGTAAAATGCTACTTTCAGAGATGAGATTTAAGAATTTAGTTTAATATTCAGACCTTTTTCAATGTTTATAAAGAATTCAGTTTTTTCATTTTTTTCAAAAATTTTCTGATTTTTCAGTAAGGCAAAATTGTATATAAGTAAGATAGATTTAGTATCAATAAAAATTAAAATATTTATTGCTCTTGAAATTCATAAGTATAATTGCTCAAAAGTTGTTTGGACATTCTTTCAGACTTTTTTTCCTTTTTTGTTAATCTCATATCTGTACTTTGGTACAAACCAAATCGAAAACTAGCCTACCAGTTTTGACACCATATTACATGTACCACCATTAGTGGTAAAAACAGATGAAATATATTATTTTTTAATTTTACTAATACAATATGTAAATGTAAACTTTACTTCCTTAGTAAATTCAGATTTTTTAAGCCTGCAGTATTAACAAAGTGCAATAACCTTGTCAGTGTTCACATGTTGTCATATGTATATTTGAATATTACTCAAAAATATCTTTAGTCTAGTTTTTAACTGACTTCAAGAAGATCTAGGTTATTAATTGGGGTCAGTACTCAGAGGTGTAGCAAGAATTTTCAGTGCCCGAGAACAAATTTGCATCACTTCCTGTTTACCAAAATGCGCTGGAAAAAGTTTTATATACAAATTGGTGCCTTTTGGATCCTATGCCCTGGGACAAATGTCCCCCTCTAGCTACACTTCTGAGCACTGAATCCTTGTAATTTACCAGACTGGATATGAAAAGTATTTTCAAACTTCCGTTTAATTATTTATTTCTTTTGTTTATCTTCCACATATAGATGTGATCTTTGCTAAGAATGTTGTTATTTGATGATATTTTACTTGCTGTGCATGAAAAGTTTTTATTGCAAAGTTATCACTTTATTTTTTACTCAATTTTTGATGTACCTAAAATATATTACAAGTCCTGAATATTTTCTATTTTTTAATTGATTGTAATAATTTGCAAATTTAACTCACCAATAGTAAGTAATGTGTTTAATATTTATTTTGTCACTATTAGTTTGATGTTTGTTATTACGCACAGGTTACTGTGATTCAGGGATAATTTTATTCCAAATTGCTTTGATATGGGATTTTCGCTTCAATACTGTCCCCAATTATTCTTTTTTGTGTTACCTCAGAGGATTTACCTCACAAAATAAAATTTTGTGAAGTAAATCCTACAATGTGTTCCTTACTTTTAATAAAGTATTTTGTGCTCTCAATCACTTTGCATATCAGTATATTCTAATATTAATAGAACATAGAGAACAGATTATTTTATAAAACAGTACAAGCATTTCTTATCTGTAAAATTAAAGTTTTTTTTCTTTTATTTTTTGCAGGTAAAAAAATAGATTTTTTTTTTTTTTTTTTTTGAGCTGCTATATTTAGGTTTTATTGCAGTTTTTTTTCCATTTGCTTTTATGTTCAGTGGCAAAATTAAAATGTAAAAGGCAGCTTAAATTCTACATCTTTATTTTATTCATTTATTCATAATTTGTACAATTTTAACAGTAGGAACCCTGTTTCCCTTCCCTCTCTTACTCAGAAGGTTACAGTATATGTAAATGTTACTTGAAAGTATTTATTATTACCATACATAAATATGGTAATATGAAAAATGGTAATAAGAAAGTATTTATTATTACCATTTTTCGGTATGCTTTTGATGCTGTTCCAAAAATTGTATTTAACCTGCTCGTAAAGGTGTTCCAAAATGTATGTAGATTTGCAGACTTATTATTATAAAGTTATCCTCCGATTTTAGTGAAACTATTAAACTAAAATGTTTTCTGAATCAAGAATGAAAAGATCTGCGTTGAACTTATTCTCTGTAAATTCATCACCACTAGTTGAAAGTGTAAAGCTGTGCTTTAGTTGGAGATTTAAATTGACATAATCCATGTACACACACTATTTTTAACTTTTTATTTTTGAGACTCTAGATTCTATGTTTAACTTTGTTAACAGAGTTTTTGTCCCATTTGCTTTAAATCTCCAATAAAGCACAGCTTAACACTTACAACTAGGTTATGAATTTACAGAGGAATAAGTCAGCAGATCTTTTCATTTGATTCAGAAAACATTTTGTTTATAGTTTCACTAAAATCGGAGGATAACTTTATAATAAAAAGTCTGCAAATTCTACATACATTTTGGAACACCTTTAGGAGCAGGTTAAATACAATTTGGAACAGCACAAAAGCATACCGAAAAATGGTAATAATAAATACTTTCTTATTACCATTTTTCATATTACCATATTTATGTATGGTAATAATAAATACTTTCAAGTAACATTTACATATACTGTAACCTTCTGAGTAAGAGAGGGAAGGGAAACAGGGTTCCTACTGTTAAAATTGTACAAATTATGAATAAATGAATAAAATAAAGATGTAGAATTTAAGCTGCCTTTTACATTTTAATTTTGCCACTGAACATAAAAGCAAATGGAAAAAAACTGCAATAAAACCTAAATATAGCAGCTCAAAAAAAAAAAAAAAAATCTATTTTTTTACCTGCAAAAAATAAAAGAAAAAAAACTTAATTTTACAGATAAGAAATGCTTGTACTGTTTTATAAAATAATCTGTTCTCTATGTTCTATTAATATTAGAATATACTGATATGCAAAGTGATTGAGAGCACAAAATACTTTATTAAAAGTAAGGAACACATTGTAGGATTTACTTCACAAAATTTTATTTTGTGAGGTAAATCCTCTGAGGTAACACAAAAAAGAATAATTGGGGACAGTATTGAAGCGAAAATCCCATATCAAAGCAATTTGGAATAAAATTATCCCTGAATCACAGTAACCTGTGCGTAATAACAAACATCAAACTAATAGTGACAAAATAAATATTAAACACATTACTTACTATCGGTGAGTTAAATTTGCAAATTATTACAATCAATTAAAAAATAGAAAATATTCAGGACTTGTAATATATTTTAGGTACATCAAAAATTGAGTAAAAAATAAAGTGATAACTTTGCAATAAAAACTTTTCATGCACAGCAAGTAAAATATCATCAAATAACAACATTCTTAGCAAAGATCACATCTATATGTGGAAGATAAACAAAAGAAATAAATAATTAAACGGAAGTTTGAAAATACTTTTCATATCCAGTCTGGTAAATTACAAGGATTCAATGCTCAGAAGTGTAGCTAGAGGGGGACATTTGTCCCAGGGCATAGGATCCAAAAGGCACCAATTTGTATATAAAACTTTTTCCAGCGCATTTTGGTAAACAGGAAGTGATGCAAATTTGTTCTCGGGCACTGAAAATTCTTGCTACACCTCTGAGTACTGACCCCAATTAATAACCTAGATCTTCTTGAAGTCAGTTAAAAACTAGACTAAAGATATTTTTGAGTAATATTCAAATATACATATGACAACATGTGAACACTGACAAGGTTATTGCACTTTGTTAATACTGCAGGCTTAAAAAATCTGAATTTACTAAGGAAGTAAAGTTTACATTTACATATTGTATTAGTAAAATTAAAAAATAATATATTTCATCTGTTTTTACCACTAATGGTGGTACATGTAATATGGTGTCAAAACTGGTAGGCTAGTTTTCGATTTGGTTTGTACCAAAGTACAGATATGAGATTAACAAAAAAGGAAAAAAAGTCTGAAAGAATGTCCAAACAACTTTTGAGCAATTATACTTATGAATTTCAAGAGCAATAAATATTTTAATTTTTATTGATACTAAATCTATCTTACTTATATACAATTTTGCCTTACTGAAAAATCAGAAAATTTTTGAAAAAAATGAAAAAACTGAATTCTTTATAAACATTGAAAAAGGTCTGAATATTAAACTAAATTCTTAAATCTCATCTCTGAAAGTAGCATTTTACAGTTTACATTTTAAACAACAACAGCAGTGACAACATTAATAATAATAATAATAATAATAATAATAATAAAAGTTACAGGAGTTTCAAGGTTTTACTTACAACATATTTTTAAGAGGTAGTGAGGGTGCAGAGTAAAAAAATTAATCTGAAGGGACTAAAAATTGATTTTTATACTTTATTTCATTGTTACTTCATAAAATGTTGCAAATAAGACTTGATTTTGCAAGCAATTTATTAACTTGGTGTCAAATATGCAACTTGACATAAAAAATTTACATATAATAGAGATTAAATAAATGACAGAATATAGCATAACATAAAATGATATACTAAAGAGTTGCCTGGGTCAAATGCTTTAATAAAGAATACCACATTGAATTTTACTGTATAAATATTTATTGTTTTACTCATTGATGTAACTTTACCAAAAGTTATACTTTTTTTCTTTTAAGAACAGCCCTAATAACTTTCTCAATTTACATGAAATTTATAAAATTTAATACATAGTCACTAACTGCCCCAAAGTAACATCACTTTAGGGAAAAAAAACTAAAAAAAAAAACATATAAATCAATTTGGAAAATAAGAAAAAAATAAACTAAACAAAAAAGTAAACATCTCAAAAAAAAAAAAAAAAAGTTATTGACAATTATGAAATTATGCGATACAAGCTTTGAAAAAATTAGACCGCAGAGATCAAAAGTATGCAGACTTTGAACTAGTAATTAAGAACATTTAAAGAATAAATAAACAAATAAAACAAAAATATGAATACCACTTATAATGCCAATAGTTTCTTCTCTTTTACAGCATGCCACTGACAAAAATTCAATGGTTTTCCACAGGACCAGTTCAGAGTACTAGAAAATAAAAAGATAATAAAGTGATAAACAGCCAAAATCAATCAGTTTTTCTTGTAACATATTTTATTCATCACTTGGCTCTGCAAGCTTTAAAGACAGGCTTCTCAAAAACTCGGTATAATTCAGAATGCTTCTTCATAGACAGCATGATGAACTTTTATAGAACAACAAAACTGCAGGTCTTATCCCATTTTTAGGGAGAAATTCACGAAAGTGGAAACTGTATCTGATGGCTAATTCTCCCTCTATTTTGGACAATACAATATGTTATAAATTTTTCTCTGAGTATTTCACTTCTATAAATTAACCATTTGTATTGCCATAAATACAGCTTGTGAAGAGAAATTCTGAATTTTCAAATTTCTGACATAGTTGAATTCTTTTAAAACCTGTTCAGAAATTGCATTATTTCTTGTAAAAAAAAAAAATAATAACTTGATTGAAACATTTTGTTTCTACTCAGTGAGACACTTAATGAAACACAATTTTTGTGAGAAATCTACTACCCATCTGATTCAGTGCTTAAGATATACATTCTTCTAAAATGGGATGCTTTGCAATGCAAATAATAATAATAATATAAAATTCACACAGACATGTGTATAAGGAACATTTATAACATATGATATGAATATAAAATTAACTCCCAAATTTAAAAATACACTGAAACAGTAAATAATTAAAAATAAATACATACTTATATCTAAAGACATCCAAAGTAGTATTCACCCTTATCAAAGGTTCTTGAAAAATCACCCAGTCATCGCTGTTATTAACTCTCCTATATTTCAAGAAAATGAGTATTCAGTACATAAAAAACATTCTAAAAGTTTCGTTTTCTAAAGCAACCAATTTATATGAATATTCATTTATTATCAATTTATATATATTTAACTAATGACCACCCAAGGTAGGAGTCTTCAGTTAAAATTTACATTTAAACATTATCACAAGAACAAATGATTCGGTGGTAGATCGAGGGGTAATGGGATGAGTGGCTATAGGGCTTCAGTCCCCCCCCCCCCCAATCTCAAATCCAGGCAGCAATTACGACATAAAGTCGCTTGAGTCAGAAGTATGGGTCTAAATGGGGGCCCCCTTACATTTTGTTTCTTCACCGACTCTGACAATTGTCTTTCTGTATTTTCCACAGTATTTACCCGCTTGCCCATGATAATCAGGGAACAATCATATTACATTAAATTTTTCAGTAATATTTGACTTATTTATTAAGATATATTTTTCAGTAATATTTGACTTATTTATTAAGATATATTTTTCAGAAATTTGTATATGAATGCATTTAAAATTATTTCAGATTTTAAATGCAAAAATAATGTGTAACAGATAAACAGTGATAATTCGCAAGTAATAATATATTAAGATGCTAACATATCAAAAATATATACTTGTGCAATATATATGAGGAATATTTGAAATATACACCCAATATTGTGGATACATTTTAAATAAATTTAATTTAAATTCATTAAGATTGACAATATAATGGGTAAATATTAATTTGCTACAATTTACATTAGTATTTATTTCCAATTTAATGATAATATTGAATAATTAAGTATATGAACATGAAAAAATAAAAATACTATAAAATTAATTACTTGTCAATATTAGGAATACATTAGAAATATTACCAATGTTTACCTAATATTGTGGATACATTTTAAATACATTTGGGCTAAATATTAACTTGCTGCTATGTAAAAATACTGGTTTGGGTTTTCAATGTTTTACAATCCAGTGAGGTGCTATTTGAAAGTTTATTGGTAATGGAACTACTTCAGAACTACTTCCAAAATATAGGCAATATTGCAGATACATTTCATTTAAATTCAGTAGAAAAAGGATTAAAATTATTTTGAATTTTTAAGTAAATTTTACCAATATCATAAATTTATTTACCCTTAATGATACCCAGTAGAAGACCCAAACTCTGAAATCCATGCTGTCTGCTTTCTCAACAATGTCAATAAATAATGAAATCTGTTCTGCTACCTGCAAGTTCAGAAAACCACAGAATAATATTAAATACTTGAAAAATATAACATTAATGATATGGGCACCCATAAGGGGGGGCTCAAGGTAGGGAACTTGCTCCCCCCCTAGGAGAGGAGAGCAGGGGCAGGGACATACCCCAAAAAAAATTCTGGGAGGGTCCAAAAATTTCGGAGGGGGTCCAAACGATGAAAAAGGCAGAAATTTTCACAAAAAGACTTCACCATTATTGCTTTGTTAATAAAAACTGAAATTTCGAAGGTGTTACAGACCCCCACCCCCCTTCCTGGGTACGTCCTTGGCCAGAGGGTGACTGGTGGGGCTTCAGCCACCCTCGAAATAAGTAAACATAAGAAATGGAGAAAATTACATATTCGTGGGTAATTTTGAAAGTTCAGCTTGAAATTTTTAAGGTTTAGATACGTCCCTAAGCCAAACTCACTCCACCCCCCCCCCCCCACTTAAGTATGTTTTTTCAATCTGCAAAGATATGTTCTGATTAAATGAATTTAAAATGAAATATGCTAGATAAATTTTAAGTTTATGAACATTTCCTATGCAATATGTGAAATAACCTTTATTAAAAATGAAGTCTTAAAAAAATGCAACTCAAAGCATGGCTTTTTCCATAACATTACAGAAATAATTCAGCAATCAAAATTAATTGAATGTCAACAATATTATTTGAATTGTCTTAGACTGAACAAGTGTAAAGTAAGCTTTATTTAAGGGGAATAGATGAAGTGAATATTATCAAATACAATGAAGAACCGTTCTGATTATACCATCTTTAAAATAAAACAAACTACATTAAAATCGGCTCATCCATTTGGGATCTATTTTGCCACACACACATCCAACTTTTAGAAAAAAAAAACAGGCATTTAGTATCTTAGAATGAAAATTTAATAAACTAAATTCATATTCTGAAAAAATTTAAGGACCCCTTAAAATGGGGTGTCTGGGGCATGTGCCCTCCTTGCTCCTGTGATAATCATGGTCTTATCATCACAGGATTTTCAGTAGTATTTGACTTAATTATTAAAATATATTTTTCAGCAATTTGTACATAAATGCACCTAAAATTATTTATCAGATTTTAAATTTTGAAATAATGTACAGTAGATAAACAGTCTTAATTCACCATTACTGTGATATTAAGATGCTGACACATTAAAAATATTTGTTAGTACAATATGAGGGAAATTTATAATATACACACAATACTGTGTGGATACATTTTAAATATATTTAATTTAATTCATTAACATGGACAATATAATGGATAAATGTTGCTAATTTTTACCAATATTAGTTTTTATTTCCAATATAATAACAATGTGAAGGATTGAGTATATTAGCATTAGAAAAATAATAAAATGGTATAAAAATATTTTTAAAAATTACTTGTCAATATTAAGAATACATTATAAATATTTCGAATTTTTACTTAATATTGTGAACACATTGTAAAGATATTTGGGCTAACTACTAACTTGCTACTATTAAAAACTTTATCAGTAATGGAATTACTTCAGAAACATTTCCAGTATATAGCCAATATTGTGGATATATTTCATATGTTAATTAAATTCAATAGAAAAAAATTAGCATTATTTTGAATTGGTATCTAGGCTAAAAGGTAAGTTTTACCAATTTGAGAATTTTATTTACCAATATTGATACACAACAGAAGACATAAAATCTACCATACCAAAATCTGCAAGGCTCTAAAATTAATACTGTATTACTAAATTTAATATTGTAACACTTACCTTTATTACCAGTAATATTAAACTTATCCGTTACTATACTATTGAATTATCCTTAAACAGTATACAAACTTTTCAATTCCAAAAATCTCGCATTTAACACCAAAAACAATAACTTTTTTTCCGCGTTGAATCAGTTTACCAGCACAAGTATCCCTTGTGTTTTTCGTACTACTAATGAAAGCTCACACATTCTGAATCACCTGCTACTTTCAGCTGGTTTCCCTGATTTAAAAGTGGACTTTCCTGAGGCCATCTGGGGTGTTCGATCGTAAATTATCCACTTTACCATATGAGAGAGAGGTTTGTGTATGTGTAAAAAGTGGAGAGGGAAATATTACACCACAACAACAGAGCGGTTATTTTGATCTAACAACGTATATATGTATATTCTAAGCGTGAATCTGTGCTAGAATGTGCAATAAGATAAAATGATGCACATAGACATATTGAAATTTAATCACAAAATATTTTTTTCCCACGTTTATAATTTATTTCAATATAAATTGCATACAATATATAATTGATCATTATTTTCTGCTTTTGATTTAAAATTTTGTTTATACTATTTGCAACAGGCGCGTATCCTTCCTAAAAATCTGACCCTTTACTTAGTTTAAAATTTGATACTGAGGCTACAGTTGAAACAGCTTGCTTACAATTTGATACACAGGTTAGAGCCCTCTCCACCCCCGAAATAAAATCCTGACTGCACCACCGATTTACAAACACGCATCAAAACATGCTCAAATATTATATACAGAAACAAAAAACGAATGCAAGATTTCAGCTATATAAGCATAAATAACATACTACGATCAAGTATAGAGACGGATTTAAAGATCAATTTCTCGGAAGGGTATAAAATTAAAAGAAGCAGGCTTGTTTAAGTCTTAAAAACAAAATGTATAGTAAAGCAAAATGTTAACCCTAACCAAAGCAATGTCTGTCGGAAGAGCTGGAGTCCTAATGGATCCGACACTGAATCAATGTATCTTATATGTTGTGAATTATCAAATTTTAAATAACATTTACAATAACTGAAAAGTTATAAGGTTTTACTTACTTGTGTTAGCTAAAAGTATTCCATTACTTGTATGCAGTTGGTACTTCGCAACTGCAGTCCAATTCCAATATGGCGTCGTTTGGGTATGGAAGCAACGCACTCACTCCTGCTGAAGTGAGAGCATCATGGGAAAGGTGGTGACTCTCTCGCTAGAGTGAGCAGATAGCGCCTTCACCCTTACTCTAAGAGTGACATTGTCTCACTCTTGCAGTTAGGGTGACAGAATCCTATCGATGAAGAGTCATAATGCAGTTTTCTCACTCTTATCTCACTCTATCTGGGATCATTTGCCGGTGACTTTTTGTAAGAGTGACAATGTCACTCTAAATTTTTAAGAGAGTATAGATACAGTGATGGAAAGCCTTAAAAAATCTCAATCATCGTTTTTGCTGCAAGTACCACAAACTATAAGAAGACACCGAACATTTCTTCACGAGCAGTTTATAATAGTCTGCGGGAAGAACTATCTCTTCTCATCTCAATGTTTCTATCCAATCACTTGATAACGAGTTCTTACGTTGTAAACTGTTCAAGCACTGTTCAAGCCTTTCTTTGAGTAATCTTTAATGACTGAACTTTTTTATCTTGACTAAGTATTTAAAATGTTTGTTCTCAATTCTGTACAGCAGCTGTTCTTTAAATACAGAAAACAATAAACATCATTAGTTATACAAATTACGTCTCAGAGTTTGTTCCTTTATAGGCTTATCTTTCAGCGCTGTAGGCGGGGCTCCATTGTGTTTGTATATTGAAGCTGTGAAGGGCTGTGTTGGGGACAGATGAAATAGATTGCTTAAAAATTGAGCATGCGCACATACACACACGTTTTAGTATTTCTGTAGATTGTGTTTACATAAACCAAAAAAATAAGATCAGATTTCAGATTTTATACATAATTTTGGAGGATTTCCTCACACAAGGGTGAGCATTTATAGTTCTTCCACAGGAGAACTCAAAATAATTCCAATGCATTACGTTCAATGGCAGTTTAGAGAGTTTTGTTTCTTCGAACTACACCCTTATGGGTGTAGTTCGAAGAAACAAAATCTCCCTCAAGGTCAAGGTACACAAATTAAAATAAACTAATTGTCCCAGGGAGTCGAAAAAATTCTGGATAATTCTTTAGAAGCTGTATTACCCACCGTAATAAATAAATAAAAAAAATAATAAAAAATAAAAACAGTGCCTTTTATGAGACTTTCAGAAAAAATTCTGTAACTTGGAACTGAACAGCGCAAAATTTTCGAAAAATGACACATCCTACTAAATTTTTGATTTTTAAGAATTTTTTCGGAAAGTTTCGCAACTCATACGGGTTTGTCGCTTATTGCAGGGCGATCTGCCAAGGAAGGGGAGGTGCCTGGGTAGGCAGACTTTCTAAGGGGTTATAACGCATATTCACGTTACATCTGGAGAAAACGCTCGAATCAGCTGATTGGGTATGTTGTGTTGCGTTAAGACAAAGCTACAGCAGTAAGGGCTATCTACCTCAGGGGGGGGGGGGGTGTTGGTCGGAGGAATTTTTAAGGGTTTCTAATGCATGAACAGATTTTCATGCAACAAAATTGCAAAGATTGTTATTTAGACAGTAGAACATTAATTTCAGACTGCTAACCCCTAAAAGAATAAATTTGTCGTTCTCCGTGTTCGTGCGATACCGTTATTTTGTATAAGAGGAATACATATTTATAGTTTCATCTTTCCGGCAAGATTGAGAGGCGTTTATGATTTCGATTTTCCTGCTCTAACTACCACAAATATACACAGTTTAGTGCGAAAATTATATAGCTTTTTTCTATGTACAGTGCCATGTGCCGTATTGAAAATGATGTGTTTAGCATTTATAGCTCTTTTACAGGAGCCAAAAGAAAAAAAAAATCGAATGCATTATGCTCTATGGTCAGTTATTCTTAAAAGCGTATTTTAGAGATATTTGGTTTTTTTCAACGAAAGCAAAGTCGACTTATATGTTAGGGCTCATAAAATACTGTTATTGATTGAAGATAGTGTCTATGTAATAAATAGATCTTCTACAGGGACACTCAAAAGAATTCTAAAACATTACGATCTATAACAGTCGAGAGACATTAACTATTTCAAGCGCAGTGCAATAGGTATAAAAATGTTTATAACAGTATCTCCAAAATCTCGCCAGATTTAAGGTAAAAAAATCGCCCAATTTGGCTCGAAAATACTGTTGTGTTGGAAAGTGTTTTATAATCGATGCTTTTGGCATGAATTATCTTTCTTGTTTTTTAATACTTTTTTCTGTTGACTTCAAAAGGTGCATGTTTTTTCCCTGCAGAGCCAGAGATTAAGGGAACATAATGTCTCATAAATATGACAGTCTTACCAAAATATCGGCATCCTTCCTCCCCAATCAATCCTACTTCGTCTATGTACAATCTAGTAGAAACGGCAGCGTTGATTGGCTTGCGTTCCCAAGAACATTCTATGCCGGTGACCTTAATTTAGAAAAGGTTCAATCTTCGGGATTTGTCTTTGTACAAACCACGCAAAAATATAATATTTTTGGCTTCTCATTTCGTTTATTCTTCAGTAAGGTCAATGTTTTGGTTCAATTAATTATGGAACCTATATGACATTTCGCGGCGCCCTTGTGACGAAGCTACGGTGCAGTTTGGGAATCATTGACATGCATTATAAATTTAACATTGCGGCTTGTGAACCAATTGCTATGAGGACCCAATGAATCAACCCCCAAATGCATGGGTGCTCCTTGTCACTCTTGGGACAATTTCTGTGACATGACATAGCAGCAGTGATGTCTGGGACTGTGATAGTAACAGCAGTAGTGGCAATGAGAATGGCTAGCGAGGAGCTCATAATGTTATTTGCACTGCTGTATAGAAGAAGTGCTATAGGAATGAAGTAAAGATGCAGTAAGATTTTTCTCAAGTTTTATTATCTTCTCTGAATATATCTCTTCATTTGAACACTTGCAATGGAATTACAAGCAGCATTAAAGAACTATTCTGTGTATAATGCAAACTTAGCAAAAAAGTAAAAAAGATAGAATTTCTTCTAAAAAAAAGGATTGATTATTGACATGTAAATAACAAAAATCCAAATTTTTGGTGGAGCCCTAGGTACTTATGGCCTACCTCCTGCCAATATTCCTGTCTACAAAGAATCATAAATGGAAAGGAAGCTTCACTGAAAACTAACACTAAGAATAAACTTTCCTTTCGAAATAGTAACCTAAGTAAACACATTCTCTAGCACATCCAGTAAAATTTTTGCATTCATGAATACAATGAGTTAAAACATGAGTCTAGATTAGTGAACATTTTGTGCATTTATTACAAAATTAAAGACTACCGGATAGACATTTTAGAATATACTTCAACAAACAAACAACACACATCAGATGCCCACTGATAATATTTTTTGTTTATTGATTTTCAGAATGGCATCTGTTACATATTAAAAAGAAGTAGTGTTTGGGGAGTATCTAATTTGACATTTTACTGCTTAAATTTTTAAAGGAGGAAGTTAATTAGCCTTTTTTATATGACAAATTATTATTCGGTGATAGATAATGCCAAAGTTTAAATAATAGATCTAATTGTAAATCATAGGCTTTTTGGCTGAAAACATAAGAGATAACAATATAATTTTTATAGTAAAGATCTAGTAAAAGCTTCAAAAAAAAGTAATTCATTGATACTAATCAGTTATTAAATAACATAAATAAAGATGAAATTAATAACAGTTCTTGAAAAAAAAAAAAACTAATTTTCAGAGAGAAATATTTAGTCATTTAAGTTTTTCTTTTATGCAAAAACTCCATGGTGGAAAAGTTGGGTGAAAGTTTCTAGATTCAGGGTTAAGGGTCAGAATTCCAAGTAAAAAGGGAGCTATGTTAATCACAAAAACGAGCTGTCTTGACACATACAGGGTTCGTACTAGACCGCAGGATTACCGCAATGCCACACTAAATCCCCCTCAAAAAAATAACACTCGTGGGCTTTTCCCACATACTGAGTTGTTCGATTTTGATGAAGCAGCTAAAACATTTGCTGGGGTAAAAAATCAAAGATATTATTAAACTGTATTGTTATCAAATCATGTGTATATTATATTGCTAATTTGGATATTTATAACCTAAGTTGCATTGTATTTTTGTAATGATATTAAATTTTGCTTGCAAAATGTGAAAGAAAAAATTGAAAACAAACAAACTTTTCAAGTTCTCACTCAGATTTTTAAAAATCCCACTTAATTTTGAAGCTAGAGTGGAAGACTTGCACCCAATTTTTTTTTTCCTAGTGTGAACCCTGCACATAAAAGTACATGATTCATAAAATTGTATTCATAGAAATACTTCTCCTAACTAGAAATCAGATAAATTTATGTGTAGTATATAACTTGTACAGGGTCGCAACAGAGATTTAGGGGAAAAAGTTCCCTTATCGTTACACACCCGACAACAATCAAAATTACAGTGACAGTAGAAAACTACAGAACAGAGTTTAATAAGGGAGCAGGGCATCACAATAACCATGAAATTCCACCCTTTTGGTGTAAAGGGCAATCACCCATTGACCACTAAGGATGACAATCCTCGCTTTTCAATGACTTGTTACTGGATTGTGCAGAAGTTTTGACCCAAAAAGAGTGTTTCCTATGTCTGATTGATACACATGTCTATATGCATTGGAATAAACTGACAGGGCATGCAACATTAGTGGGGGAACAAAATGTTTCAAAGTGTAGAAAATAATGTTTTCAAATAGGTTACATCTGAATTTTCTTAAATTTTAGGAGGGCCATTGCCATCTCTTGCCTTAAGTAAGTAGCGCCTATACATATATGATTCGTACGTCTGGTTTCTTGTATGATCCATATCTTAGTACGAGTCCGAATAACTGCCATTTTGTACCCACATCACTTGAGTCTTGAATTTATAGTGTCTGCATCAGTCGAATATTGTATAATCCAGAACAAACCTATGATCCACAAGTTAGATGCTGATCCTCAACTAAAAATATAGGTCTCGTTCACGAGGCAAGAACGAAAGTTCCCTGATTTTTGGATATTTTTTACAAAATTCTCTGATGTTTCCATGATTTCCAGGATCTGTTGCCACCCTGTTGTACACACATAGAATATCTGTTTGCTTAACATTTTTTATTCCAAGAATTGCTTATTGCAGGGAAGCAAAGAGGATTAAAATATTTAGATGCACCGACAAAACATTGGGTGACATCAAACTTTACTTATCTTTCAAAATTGCAAAAATAAATGCAGTTTTTAATCGCATGCATTAATTTTTTGGTTGCATTGTGTGACCCATTATTTGCCTGGCTTATAGTAATTTTAATGTTTCTTTAATATTAGCACTACCCTAAATGAAAATATTTTAGTATACCATAACGCAAGGTGATTCAAAATTCATCGTATGGAGGTAAGGAATAGTAAAAGACTATTTCGCATATGAAAGCATGGGTGCAAATAAATGCATGGTGGTACAGGGAATACTTAGGCCCAGATCTACCATTCATTTACTGTATGATAACGCATTTAAAATAAACTTTTTATTCCATTTCTCACACAAATATAGTTTGCAAGAAAATTAATTATTTGAACAGAAGATTTTCAAACATGTACAAATTTGTTAAATGTGCGTTGCCAGTCGTTCAAAAGGTGATATGGAAGAAGCAACATGAACTGGTATAGTTGGAATGAATTTTCAGATACGCATTTTACCAAATCTGTGCATCTAAGATATGGTGCCGTGCCTCAATGGTGGATGCAAAGCCCTCCCCCCATCACTGCCATGCATTCATTTATGTCCATGATGCTTTTCTATACGAGATGAGATAGTCTTCTTTCCCTACCTCCCTACCAAATATTAATGAGGAATTTTGATTTCCCCTGTATAATTAGGTTTTGACAAAAACTGAGACACTATAAAAATTTTATTTTTCAAATACAAGAATATTAACTTTCAGTAGGAACAAAACTTACTTTAATAATTCCGTAACAAAACAAAAAGAAACCTCTTAAAACAGGATATTTTTATTTAATCATTTTTTTTAATACATTTACACATTTTTTTATACATATAATTATTCAATTCCTCTTTCTATCAAGTATTTTTTTTTCAAAGTAAATCTACAGCTTTTCTTTTGTTTTTACTTTTTTTACAAGCTTCCCCATTTCTTCAGCCAGTGCCTGTGCTACCTTAGTAGCAAAAAATTAATTTTTAGGTATTGTTTTTTTTCAAGTTTTTTTTTATATTTAATAACTGCTCACTTGCAAAGAGAGATCTGGTAATTTTCATCACTTTCAGCTGTTTTTAAATTAATAGTTTCTCTACAATTTCTCTTCTAGCTCCAGTTTTATTTTTCATTTTTTTCCAAGGCTGCATTAATGTTTGCTTCTTTAATCAATTTAATTTTCTTCTTTTTTTAAGAGACTTTCTTTTTTTGGGAAAGGGGGGAGTGGGGAACTATAACTACACACACATTAAACATGAATAAACCTTATAAACACAAATCACGATACTTGTGAAATATCTTACAAAAGGTAGTTTGAAATATAAAACTCACTAACTTATATTGTTAAAAAAAGATTTATACAGTATTTATTTTTTTTAATTAGGATTAATATTAAATAATTTATATTACTCTTAAAAACATTGTGTTTCATTGACAGATTTCTCTGGCAAAATTAACAAATTTAATTTGAATCCTAATGAAAAGAGCAAAGAGCTTTGCAGACACTAAATATTTTTTTGAATTTCTATTAACACATCATGAAAAAGACTTCTAAGTTATTATTATAAGGTGATTAAGACAAAAGCTTTATTTTAATATTTTAAACAATTAAAAATGCAGTGCTTCATAGTATAATCAAATAAGATAATAAAAACAAATGCCTTCACATGTGATTTTGCATAAAATCACATGGGAAGGCCTTTCAACATCCAGTACATGAAAAGTTTGCAATACAGTAACTTCAGAATAGGTAGAAAATATATTTAGCACTATGAAAAGGGAGAAATAGGGATCATTTTTGAGAAAGAAACTTTTGTGGACCTCAAACAGGAAAAAGAAAAATTTGCAATGCCTGTATATTAAGTGAATCTAACAGTAGTATAATAACAGTATACCAGTGTTGAAAGCACATTAATCACACAGTTAATGAGTGAAAACTAATGATTAATATTTCATTACAATTAATGATTGACAATAGAAGCGAATTGCCAGTCATCAGAATTAACAAAATCATTAGAATATTTCCAGACTGAATATTTTCAAATGCCGATCATTAATTGCAACGAAATATTAATTGTTAATTTTCAACCATTAATCCTGATAGACTTTTTCTGAACACTGCAATGAATCCTTCATTACATTAACTAACTAAAAAAGAATTCAATCAAAAGGAAAATTTATGAAAAAAGGGATATAACACCTTTCAATTAGCTTCTAAGCTTTTAGTAATTTCAAAACTTTTATGAAAAAAATCTTATGTTTGTATCAAAATATATAAAAAGGTAGAGTTGGGGATGCAAAAATAATAAAATGAGTAAAATAATTACAAGCACATAACTTTTGAAAAAACATGAATGTATAAAATTCTAAAATAATGTGATTATATACATAAATTCAATATTACCAGCCTTCAACAGTAAACTGCAGTTTCTCTTTTTTCTTTTCTCCCAAAATGTGGCTTTCTTCGTATAACCAATAAGACTTCCCCCTTGAAACAGAATTAGTTTAATTTCGGCTTCAAAGGGAGAAATCTTATTAGTATTGAGTTTTTTCACAATAGCATACTTTCTTTACCTATGAAAACAAAGTGAAGAGTCATTTAATGATGTGACGACATAATGAAAATAAATACAGAGACAGAATAGAAGTTTATAAAACTTTTAAAATATAGCTGTTAAGAATACATTTCTTGATTTTTTTTTCTTTGAAATTCAAATTCTATGACAGCAAGCTAGAGCTACTTTCTTTCACATTTTTGTGTGCATGAAAATCAAAAGAAATAAGTTTCCTTAGCATGTGAAGATGATAGCACTCTAGAATACATAAGATATACTATGCCCATTGGCACATTATTCAAGAGTGGTTAGGAAAGAATTCCCCTTCCTTAAGAGCCGCTGCTCCATCAACAATAAATTTTTATATTTAGGCAAACATTATAAGTTACAAAGGTGATCAGACTCAAAGTTCTATTTTCCATGCTTTTCAACCTTCTTACTCAGGTTTATTTCAAGTAAATACGGGATGTCTTTCATAAGATTCAAAGGTCTTGAATAATAATATTAATAAAAGTGGAATTGTTAGTATTCCATATTAATAAAATCAATTAGCTTGTAGGATAAGTTAACTGCATTCAATACCGAGTTCTTACAAGGCAACTTAAACAATGAGTTTTAATAGTTAACAGTGAATACAGATGGAAGTGACATAGTAATTTTTAAAATTCCTACTCTTATTCAAGTAATTCCTTTTAATTAAAAAAAAAGGTAGAGAGCAATTCTGTAAGACAGGATGATAAAGATAAAATTATAGATCTGGTTTTTGTCCCCTGGAACAATTTAAACACAAAATCTTTCGACTTTTTGTTTAAGCTTATTTCAAAGATAAAGCTTATGAAAAAGAACGGAGCTTACAGTCAACTCTCAGGTATGACAAACCTTGCTTCTTTTAAACAAACCATTAACAAACAATCTAATCTAAGAGGATAGAATAAATATTTTCTGATGCTGTAATAATTGAAAGTTTGAAAAGATGAACAGACAGAACATCCACAACAGAAGACTCTGATGTTTGATAAGAAGAAATTCCAAACAAAAAGAGGGATGATGAATATATGGTATATCTATTGGTTTACATATTCATGGAGTATCTAGTTTTATTTCAGATAATGAGAAAATTACATAAAATCAATGAATATGCTACTTGACCTTTTCATCACATACATTCAGTATGTATATTCATATATCATTTTAGCCTAGAAAAATGGCCAAAACTGCAGAGGCAGAAAGTTTTGTAGCTGTCTGCAACAAGCTTTTATAATATTATAATCAGCCTACAAAATTTTGCAGGTAATTTTAGTGGATAATTCATACATAAAACCAACAATTTTTAATCACTGTTGTTCTTAAATAGTGTTGACATCAGAAAAAAAAAAAGGATCACCAGGAAAAAATTAGAAAAAAGTGCATCCTCTTCTCAAATAGGGGACTTGTGTTCTGTTAGAAAGTACAGGTAGATAACATAATATAGAAACTAGTTTGAAACAATTTCAAAATGACTAGGGCTTATCGGCAAAACTTTAAGCATGTAAGGTTGTAGTATGTGTTCTGACTTACAATCCATAGTTCGTTTTCTTTCATAGTTCGTTTCTGTTCCTAGTACATTTTCTCGTTTTCTTCGTATTTTTCTTTTTTTATGCATACCTTAGTTTTTTCCCTTTTGAAGAAAATTTGGATTAATTTCGTTTGGGACTTAATTCTTGTTCCTCAATTTTATTACACTATTACTGGGCGACATTCATATTGGATACTGCATCTATATTGGTACAAAGTTTAAAATGGCAAAGGATTTTTTAAATTCCTGTTATGCTAGATGTATAAAAGTTATCAAAATTAATAAAATAAATCAGAATTTCAATTCTTTTGTTTGAAACAATTACTGAATGAGTACCAAGCAAAGATTTATGCTCAGTAACTTTGATAAACCCTTATTAAACCTAATTTAGAAGTGTAACAAACAATTAAATTCATTCATAAATTAATTATAGAAATTAGAAAAATTGAATTCAGAGTGCAGAATATACTATAATAAATGACAGAGTCATACAAATTTTGTATTGTATCTAACTGTTGGATGTACAACACAATTTAAAATCAAGTTACTGAAATGTATTTGTTCTTACTCTTTCAACACAACACACATTCCTAATTTAATTTTTGCTCATTCATGAAAAGTGAATATAAGTCTTTTAAGAAGCACTATTCTTTCATTCTTAAAATAAATAAATCAAAATAATTATTATTAGCAAGATATGCAATTTTAGGCAATATAAATATAAAAATAATAATAAAGTAGACTTGAAAAGTTCTCAAAAGGTAGGAAATAACCTTTAAAATATTTTAAATAATTTTCTTTTTTTTAAAAAAGCTTTATTTATTAATTTTTGGGACATACTTAAAAAGTCTCTTTTAAACTAACTAAACTAAGGAACTAAATTTTCTTTCTTAATTTTAACTTTTTAACATAAAAAAAGGTTTTTAAAAATTGTATAAATTACATACTGTTGCAGAAAATTTTGCTAATTCCTGGGTCCGTTATTCTAAAGCCCAGTAGGTGTAGAAAGTTCAAGTAAAGAGTCCACTTGTCATTAACATCAAACTGATTATATTCATGAGCATTGAATATAAGGTATGCACAGCATGACCAAAGTATCGCTGTTTTTTCATCTGAAGTATAATATGGTGCAAAAAAGGAAGGATGTTTCTTAAAATAACAAATAAGATTCAAATTTTCTATTAGAACAACAGATGTTCAACAAATGCCATCAACTAAAACTGCAACTCAACTTTCATAGTTCAAACTATTTTTCAGAAATCCCAACATTTTAATTTATTGGTTTAATTTTAGAATTTATTTCCTGAAACACATTTTATGTTCTGCACAGTTGATAAAAACAATTAAATTTTCTGTAATAAAAACTGGAAACTAACAAACGTTAATCACAAAAATCAGCAGAAATGTTGACTGTAATGAGTTATACAATGGCAACAGACTACAAAATGTACTTCAAAAATAAACTTTTTGAATGGCTTTTCTTAAAAACACAATTCTACTAATTTAAATGCATTTAACAAAAAATGTTAATTTACACGAAAAAGTCAATTGTATAATTTCAAAACCTCATAAGACTGGCATTAAGCCAAAAATTTCAGATAAACTACACTATTATTTCTCAATGGAAATGTACATAAATTCAAAGTGACTAAAACTGAAATTTAACAGCATTAGCAACTATCGTACATAGTAGTTTTTGTCTTTCAGAATTTATATAACACTATACAGTCAAGCCTTGTTATATAGTCACCCACCTCCCTGCATATATGGACAGTTTTGAAAAGTTCTGGTTGGCTGAATAGGGATTCCATACATTTTAATATCACTTATAAGGGTCATGCCATCATAGCTATACCTGCTTATAAGGTCACTTTGATCACTGTGGGGAAATATTTCTGAAAATTGACAAAGCTATATTTCAGTAAGAGATAAGCGATCTAGACTTTCTTCATTGTGTTGATGTGGGGACCGTTTGCAGGGTTAGAAAAGGGCTTAACTCTCCACCCCACATTTAGTTTATTACTGAATAAGCCAGTCTTTTCTTTGAAAAAAGGATTGTATCTTGCTCTATTCATCGTTTAGAAAGGGAAAATACGTCAGGTGCAGAGTATGTATTACACCATCCCTGAAGTTCCAAGTTTGTTTCAAGTCTTTTCTCACTTCATTTTCATTAAACACTGTTAGGTGTTTTTTTGTGCAATCTGAGATCTCAGAGGAACATTTGAAAACTGTTAGTGATCTTGAAAAAGTAGTAGTAAGAACATCTAAACCAAAGGAAAGGCAATCCTACATAAATTAATATTTTAAAAGCTGAATCGTGTTTCTAACTTCTGTACGTAAGGAAAGTTGGGGTACAATGAAACATGCTATCTAAAATCATTAGGATTTGTCACACAAAGTTGAAACTCACACACCTATTGTACAAATATTTGTTCCAGTTACTGATGTGATTTGGAGACAATCCCATTTTTGGAAGAAGAGATAGAAAATGATTGAATTTTCACCGTTGAAAGTAAATTTTGTTACTAAAATTAATTTTGTTTTAGCTCCTTGCTTTCATAAGTATAATTACTTATTTTTCAAATATTATGAACACTATGGTGTGGTCTTCATACTTTCAAAGCAAAAATTAAAAAAATAAATATTAGGAATTCATAAAAATTTATTTAGTTTGCAGTAGACTACAATGAAACATGTTTTTTTGAATCCCAGGTGAATGCATTCAATTAATATAAAAATGTTACTATTAAATACTTAGATTAAGATCTACATAGAGCACATAAGGTTAACAAAGAATTGTTTTTAAATTACACTATCGTACTCTCGCCTAGCTTCTTCAGACTCTGAAGAGGGTGACAATCCAGATTGTTTTCCAACTAACAATCCAAACAGTACAGATTACGAGCTATTCTCACATAACATATATGGCACAAGCAGCATCATTCTAAATTATTACGTTTTAATCAAGGAAGGTGAACTTAAATGTAAAGCAATTGTTCGGGATATAAGTCAAGTACATTGGCGCAGCAGCCCCATTGCAGGGGAAAGGCCTGCGCTGCCTAACTGCCCCTTTGCGACCATGGGTTCTGGGGTGCAGATGCATATGCCTCAGCCAGGTGGTTAGCCTGATGCAAAGCTCCCAGTATTTGACCCCAAGCAAGCTTGGTCTTCATTTTATTGACTCATTCAAGGGATGAAAGGCTGAGTCAACTTTGCCCAGCCCAGGATTCGAACCTCGGACCTGTGAGACGGCAGCGTGGTATGCTAACTATTACAAGCACTCACACACTGGGCTTCCTATTGGAGATATAATAAACTTAAATCAAATGGAATGCAAAGTTTTGTAAGTAAAATGACTAAATCAAGGCTTCAAATTTGTGTACTCTTTGGAAATATATATTTTTGAAAAAACGCAAATTGTATCAAAATTACCACCTTCTGTTTTTTCAGGTAGCACAGAAAGGGTAGCATAAATGTTAATTTTTGAGTTTAAGTAAATTCAATATAAAGTTTAATTTTTCAGCGAAAGGCTAACCTCTAATAAAAGTACTAAGTTTTTATATCAAGCTATAACAGTTTAATTAAATTGTTTTTTTTTCATATTTATGTCTATTAATGCTTATTATAAATGTACATAAAGCATATATGCTGAAATTTTAATTTCGACTCCTATTATTTGAGTGTTTGTGAAGTGTTATTAAATGTTTTGTTGTACCCCAATATATATATATATGGAGTACAATGAAACACTGACAAGACATTTACCTTCTGTAATTCTTTAAGTATGAAAAAACTATTTATGAAATCATAAAAATTCGTTTAGATGGGGAAAATAGTACGTTAAAAGTGTCCATTCATTTTATTTTTCTACATGCAAATTTGTTAACAGGAAAATAATAATAACTTTTATTTCTCTGTACCCCAACTTCCCCTACATTATACATCAATTATTATTTTCTTGTTTTGTATCTAATTACTGAATCAACAATTAAATAAAAATATTAATTTCATAACAATATATACATATGGAGCCCTCGCTAGGGTCCCCAATAATTAACCAACACAAAATAAACTCTAGATTAACGTTTAATCAAGAAAAAAGCTATTTACACGCAATATATTTACAAAAATGGTTAAATGGAAAACGGACTTCATTCCAATAATTAACAACTTGATTACTGCCTTCTTGCAGTTTCTAAATGCTACTTTGAAAAACAAAAGTGCCCAGCAGCCTTCGTGCAGCTGACGTGGGCCGCGTCTCAGGTCGCTCTCTAAACCTTTTTATGATCAGCTCTCCGAGGTTCTAGGTGCCGGCGAGTCAGCTCCATATATACTTTTCCTTATATATTTATATATAATAATGCTAGCAAAAACATGTATCTGAGTTACAAGTAAACAGCCATCTATTTTATCGCATCTATAGTCATTCCGCTTTTAAGATCACTTTTCTACGGTCTCCAAGGGTGATCTTTTAAAAAGGTTTGACTGTATAAAATTTATATAAGTTATGTAAAATTACAAATATTAAACAAACAAGCTTTCATGGAACAGAAAAACACTCAAAATACTGGTGTGGCTTTCATGGGCTTATCATAAAAACTTAATTTTTTTGACATACACATACTGTTTAACATAAAACATTAAATTTTTTAAAACAACTAGTTAGTTTTGTACATAAAATGAAATTATAACAAAAAATAAATAATAAAAGAAGTATTTACTTTGAATGCAAAATAAGGAAATCCATACAAAACAGCTGCTGTTGTTAAATTTTGAATTAAAAAGTAAATAGCAGAAATCAGGCTTGTGATGATGACAAGATAAAAGAATCCTACATGAATTGATAAAAACAAAATATGCATGAATAAATGTTCATTACAGGGTTGGTGTTTTGTCCACTTTTATGTAAAAAGTCCAGAATGCTGGACGAAATTGGACAAAATTGGAAGAAACAGACAAAATAAAAAACACTGAATCAGAGTATTGTTATCATGAAAAAAAAAAAAAAACCTGTATTCCTACATTTTAACAGAGCTATAAATATAACATTTCAACAAAATAAGAATATTTTTAATTATTCATTAAAAGTCATCCCATATGAATCATATATAGCCCAATAAATTCACACAAAAAAAGATTAACTACACAGTAAACCAATTCATTTTAATGAATACTTTGCTGAAAAATCGAACTTAACAAAATAACAAATTAGTTATTAAATAATTAATTTAATTGCATTGTACAAGAAAAAGGGGGTTTCTTTTATCCTATAGCATAAACTTAAGCATTTTTATTAAAAATATAAAATAAAAGAATTTTATTTTTGCTTTACCAGACTTTCATTTCTATATACCATATAACAATATACTACTGAGAAAACAGTAAACACTTTTACAATGGTATTTTTAAATTAATTATATTTCTAAAACTTTTGTTGGAGATGAAAAATTCCTCCATTTAATTTTCATTTGAAAATCAATCATTTGATGCATATGATGCATACTAAATCATTTGATGCCGGATATGATACATACTAAAATGAGTTCTGCTTCAAACCTGAATCACACTTACGAACTATAGAATAAATACTAAAATTCTGAACCAAAACTTAAAGGAAAATTACCTTAAAATTTACTTTAATTCACCTTTATTCAAGAGCCGATTCTAGGCTACATACTACAGTCACAAACAATTTTTTGCCAAGACTGTATGAGAACATAAAGCAAAACTGAAAGATGAACTTATAACTTCTCTGCTCTTTTCTCAGTCATGCTGAGTTGCATCAGCAGCGCAGTCGGATGCTTCATTTAGTATAGTGAAGTGTAGATAAAACTACTGTAAGTTTGTTTATTGTTTATGTGATTATGGCAACTCTACGCTAAGGCAATCTGACAAGGATGGGGGTTGCCTTACACATAACGCATTCTAACACATATTCACGTTACATCTAGAGGAAACCTACCAAAACCCCAGACTGTTGATCGACAGCCATGTGATGGGACCCGAACCCGGGACCTTCACACTTTGGCCATCTACTATTTTCAGTGACATAACCACTGTGCCATGGTGAGGCCTGTTCTTCTCTAAGTCATAGTGAGTTTCATCAGTGGTGGAGTTAAATGTTTTAGTATACTTAAAGTGTTGGATTCATTTTTTTTCCCCACAAAAAAAAAGCAAAGATGAGTACAGTTTCATATAAATGCGGTAGAAAAAAAGATCCAATAAGAAGATTTTCAGAAGAAACAACTAAAAATGGTAAAATTGTTGGAATGTGCTGTAAAGAGTGCTCTAGTAGCATTAGTGCTAAAGCATGTAGAATATGAAACCATCTAGGAAAATGTCCCAAAAGACGAAACTGTGAACAAGACTCAAAACTATATCGGATTAACTACATAAAACTATGTATGTTTCAGATGTATCCAGTTTAACAAGGTTCAACCCCACTCCATCCTCTGCATGTTATTTCTTGGGGAGGGGATCCTTTATAGGAAACACCTTTAACAATGATCTAGGAAGTTTAAAAAATAGTGTACTGCAATGCAACACATACATATTGGGGTAGAAAATCTGTGATTGATTTCTTATTAAATGTTACTTCTAATTGTGTCTGAAAAATATATGTTTTTCTGAAATGTAATATATGTATGCATATAAATATATATTATTGAAATTAGCTTAAAATTTTGTTCAGGAACATTCCATAGAATAAATCAGTAGCAAAGATTCAGCTGTTTTTCTCTTGCATATGTTATACATTGATTTATTATTATTATTATTTTAATACTTCCAAAGCTGAGTGTGTCATTTATTTTTGGGAATAAGAGCTGTGGTTTGCATCCACATCTGAACCTGAACTCTCTTTATAATTATAATAACTGTAAAAATGTTGGACCTTATATTTTTACCGCTTGCTTTGTTTGGTGTTTATAAAGTACATGTTAAAATGTAAAAGAAATTAATAATAAGAATCTACTTTTTCTATTGTATTTACTTCTGTCCCATTTTCTATCCTCTCTACCAAAATGTAAAGCTTTAGTACGAATTAGTTTATGCATCTATTTATTTACTTTTCCTTAAATGTTAATATAATTTTTTAATAAAGATTTAAAAGTATACGTTTGAATTACTATAATTTCTCATTTACAAATTTGGCAGAAATATAAAAGAATAAAACACGAGACTGTCCCTTTTGTGTTTAATCGCAGGATTGAACAAAAAAAAAAAAAAAAAAAATTTAAAATAAAATAAAGGTATATATATCTTCTATTTTCAAAACAATTCTTACATTATTATCTAATCACTGAATACTTTAAGTTATAACACTAGTGTACCAATAACTTTTTTGCTTCAAAAAAAAAAAAAAAAAGATTTCTATTAAAACTGAATTAAATTAATCTTTAATAGCCACATTTTAAATTAATAAATACGGATCTCCCCAGAAATGTTAGCCAGTTGCCATTATAAAGCTGCAATGTGCAATTCTATCAAATGAAAGCATTCAAAATGATATTCAGAATTTTCTGCTAGGCAGTCAGTAAAACTTGTCAGTCGATGAGCTGGTGAGAAAGGTCAGTGGATAACCCTGATTAATAATTATTATTTGATCTCAGGTTATTACTATAGCTATTATATTTTTATTTTCTCAGGATGCTGAGCTTTTAGGAGCATGGCAAAGAGCTGTCCCTAGAAAAGATGAAGTTTTATCTTCTGATGACAGAATATGCGAGATCCATTTTATTTTGAAGATGAGTGAGTCTTGCGACATTTTGAAACTCAATTGCCTGATGGTACAATTCATCGAATAGAAAGAGAAAGGTTCCTACTGAAACCAGGCTCGGTTCCTACAATATTTCCGAATTTACCAAAATACCTGTCACCCAAAATTAGAAAAAGGAAAGCTCCAACTCCACGAAGCTCTGCAAAAAAAATACATCTAAATGCAGATAATGATGATGTGATGGTAAATTGCCAACCACCCTTCAGTTTTTTAGACTTAAAGGGTAACATCTCCATAATTGTCAAATCAATTAATGGGTGGATAGCATGTGAAGATAATCGCATTATATTTGGAAAATTAGATGAGACATTACATTGTGAGCGTCATGTTGTTATTAGTCAAGATTTATCAGTTAAAGTAAGTATTAAAAAAAAAAAAAACTGTACTAATTTTATTGTTTGCTAATTTAATTCTTATTGTGTTTTCTCAAATGGATAATTATCCTTCATACAATCTTTTCATACTTTTCAGTAACATTTTAACCTTTTAATTTTCAGTAACTGTAATGAAGATTTTTATTTATGTTAAAAATATTTTTTACTATGCTTTAGGTTTTCTTAAGAAATAAAGAGATAAGCCTGCCTATCATGAAAAATGCTTTGGATAGTTTTGAAAAAATTTCAGTGTTGTTGCAAAATATTGATGAAGTAATTATTTGCAAAGATATTTAAACTCGGCAAGATTGCAATTTTAATATAAGAGTTATTTTATTTTGACTATTTACGTTTTAAAAATATTTGTGCATGTTTGCATTAGTCATACTTTGTTTCTTTGTCCTAATTTTATCAGTTAAATTGAATATAATGTCAGTTGTTGTTGTGTTCATTAATAGGTTGTTAGGCAAATCTTTAGGATATGTGGCAAATGTACAATCTGGAGATCTTTGTGGAATCTGTGTACAATCACGAGAGGCGGATTTAATGAGCAAAGAATAAAAGGAGAGTGATAGAACTATCGAAGAAAAAAATAAAACTCGCCTTGCAGAGGAAGTACATTTTGCGAAAGAATCAATGCTTGCAAAAGAAGGTAATACTTGTGTTAGAATTGGCTTATTCATACATTATGGCTTAGGCTAACATTTTACATTTTTGTAGGTTACTCTGCTAAAAAGTGAAATTAAGAGGCATTCATGCAATGCAAAAATGTTGAAAAAGAAGTTTTGCAGTCTGCTATCAGCATGTTGCCAGCTCAACAACCGATTGCTGTTCAAATTTGCGTGACAGCTGCAAAACTAAAGAACAAGAAATCAACGAGATACTCACTGGATTGGGTTTATGAATGTTTGCTTCTTAGGATTAAGAGCAAAAAAGCATATGATCATCTGAGGCAGAATAATATATTAGCATTGCCTGCGCCCAATACACTTCTAAAATACATCCAAAATATCAAGGGTATGTATGGCTTCCAAGATAGAATTTTTACCTGTCTTCAGAGAAAAGCTAATCACATGGAAGTTTCAGAACGAAGAGGTATTAGCCATGATTTAGATTTCTATTACTGTGCTTGTATTAATTTTTTCATCATTAATTTGGTTTTTTTTTATATAATATATATAATTTTCAGGTGTTATTATGGTTGACGAGATGAAACTTGCTGAGGCCTTGAATTTTGACAAAAAAACTCTGAAAATTCAAGGTTTTGTCGATCTTGGCAAGTTTACACCAAATAGCCAGAAGGACAGAGTTGGTGACCATGCTCTTGTGTTCATGTTCCAGCCATTCGAGGGTAAATGGGTCCAAGCTTTGGCCTGTTTTTTAAGTAGGGGAGCTGCAGCTGGCAAAGTTTTGCATCAACTGGTTATTGAATGTGTGATTCTCCTGGAGAAGGCTGGCTTTTTTGTTGATGCCATTGTTAGCGATGGAGCCAGCTGGAACAGGAATATGTGGAGTCATTTTGGCATTAATGACCTAGAGTATAAGCTGTGCTCACATTGTTGATGAGAGTGCGCGAAGCACTGGTGTATATCAACTTCCCTCACTTAATTAAGAATGTGAGAAATGTGTATAGGCTTCAAATAAGCAAATGAAGGTACATATTTAATGTTTTTTCTATTTTTATGAGAAATTATGTTAAATTTTGTTAAATTATTTCATAAATTAAATTATAATCTTTCTTTCTTATTCTTCACAGACTCATGGATGGCCTCATTGAGACAAAGTTTTGGAAGCTGTAATAGAGATATTGGATAGTCCAAAGGATTCAACTTGAAAGCTTGCCCAAAATTGACAATGGATACAGTATATCCAAAATATTATCAGAAGATGAATGTGTCGCATGGCATTTCAGGTTTACTTTCTTTTAATTTATTATTAATAATGAATTTACATTGTATAATGTTGTTAAAATATTTGTTATTATTATTTTTATGGACTTACTGATAACCAACAGATTATGTTTAACAGAAAACAAGTTGGTTTGTATGCTATTCTTATTTATTCAAAAGGTATATTTTTGATTAAAATTTTTATAGATGTATTCTTTTCTGTTTTCTTTACAGATAAAGCCTGATGAGTGCTTGTTCAGTGCTGTTGTGCATTTGAAAACAGCATATGGACTTGCATTTTTCCGGCTAAAATAAGATGAAGAATGTTTAGCAGAATCATTGCTATAGTGTAGTTTGTGTGGGCAAATAGGGTCTGTTTCTAGAATTGCTTTTGAAGTTGGACAAGGAATTGCTGGCAAGCTGTTGGTCAAGTTTAATGGAAATCAAGTTGGTTTGTATATTTTGTTTATATATATATATATATATATATTTATGGTGAGTTTTTAACCTTGACAAGAAAAACAATGTACATAGCTTATAAAGTATGTTTGTATGTGTGTTAATGGCAACACTATGCATGGGTGATCTGCCTAGTATGGGGCGGTGCCTTGGTCGGAGGACAAGAGCTCCTAATGCATATTCATATGAATAAGCAGATTTGTGTGTAAGGACTGAACAAGCCCCACTTAAACTGTTTCTCTCTAGCTTAACCGCTTTTATTCAAATTGTGGATCCATATTTCCATTTATCCTCCCTTCCTGTAGTAACTATGTTCCTGTATAACTCTTAATGCGACAACGAAGTTTCAAAAATAAATACTTCTGGTTAATATTGCTTATTGGCATTTAACATTTCAAAAATTATTATTTCAGGGGTTGTACACAAAAACAATTTTTAAATTTGTGTTTTGATTTTTATTTCATCATCATGCAGTTAATTTTATTAATATTTATTTTTATTCTCAGGCATTGGTGATAAATGTTCAAAACTTGAAAGTCAGATAAGCAGTGACGCACCCAGGATTTTAGTTTAGGGGGGGGGGGCTAGAACTACAAATACCTTGTGAAAAAAAAGCAATCAGTTATAGTCGCTTCGAATATAGTTATAACTCCTTTATAACGTCAAAATATTCTATACCAGGTGCTCGTAGAACACAAGCCCACTGTCAACGTACCTTGTCATAGAGTCATAATAATTATCTGATATTTTCACTGACACCATAACAAAAAAACTCTACAACGCTACAAAATATTTTAACATGACCAAGTAGGATGTTGATATTTCGATTTTTATGCATAATGATTTTAAAAGAAATCATCCCTTGTTCAAGAAGTTGACGTCAGAAATTTATCTATTATTTCTGTTATCAGTATAAATCGAAGAAAGTCGCAAAAATATCCAGGCACAAATGGGTTAAGGTGAAGGGGGCTTTAGCCCCATTGCCCCCTCCATGGGTGCACCTATACAGATAAGTTATAAAATTACATTTGTAAATGACTTTTAGACATGAGATTGGACTAATTTTTTATTTAATTTTTTTTTGTATACAGCATCACCGTAATATTTCTTTAATATGGCCCCTTATAAATGTATAACATAAAAAGTAACACTATGCAAATAGAAAACTTTTGTACATGTTAGTAGTAGTATAACGCTAATGTGAACACTTTGAAATTGTCCATTTTTTTAAAAATAGTAACAGTTTTATGAATAATATTTTTCTGTTTATTATTTTAATTAGGATTGGGGAGGGGATTTTATAATATATAAGATACGCAAATGGCAGCGAAATTGATAAATATATAGAATTTTCTTTTTACAAAAATTATCAAAACCAATACAGAATAGATATTTTTGGCATAAGTCTGCAAAACTTATACAAAAACAAATATTTTCAATTCAAAGTCTGTTTTTTTTTTGTTTTTTGTTTTTTTAAATACAAAATTTTTCAAAATTAATGAAATATTAGATTTTTTCTGATATGTGAAAGCTTGCAAAACTGATGCAAAAGAGTCAATCACTGAATATGCGTGTATTTATTGAATTAATATTTTTTTTCCCTTTATGCTTTTTTATGAAAATTTTTGTAGTACGGAAAAATTATACTGATACTGAAAAGACATTGATTTTTATGTCATTTTTTGTGGTACTCAGGTCCTTATTATCGCACGGGCAAATCGGGACTTTGCCCAGGGCCCCCCAATTTCAAATCTTGTTCTGAAACATCCTTCTTTATATCAAAATTTTATGAAAAATAAAAGAAATTTCATAGATGCACCCCCCCCCCCCAAATTCATCAATTCCTGGGGCCCTTGTTGGTTATAACCAGGCTCTGGTGGTGCTGAAAAACGGTGTTAAATATTTTTCTCTTTCCATATTTGTTTTTGTTTTTTATTTTAACAAACCAACTTTAAGACAAAAATAAAATAAAATAAAATAAAATAATGTGGAAGAGTGGGTATATAAGAGGAATTTATAGCCTGAAAGAAGGCGGGAAATATTTTTAAATTTTTAGCTAATTGCTACCAAAAATATTTGTCAAAAACTGATCTATTATATCGTTCGCATGCAGTTTTTAAGAGAATTTATTTAAATTATTAATTAATTTATTAAATTATCAAACTGATGTTACATCGTTTGTAAAATGTTATAAGTAATATAGAAACAAAATTATTATATATGTATATTAATTATCATATTTATTTATTCAAATGATAGTGTATACTTCATGAAATTTCAGCATAAATGAAAAAATCCCAATTAAAGAAGCTTTAAACCGGCAATCGATGTTGTTTTTCGCTGCCGTCAATAGATGGCGCAATCAATGGTAGCCGCAGTTTCGTCGGCAATTCTCATACTGCGTAGTTGGTCCAACTTGGATAACAAGCCGATGTTTCTCCTCCCGAGCTTCATGAACAAAACATTTATCTGGAGCCAAGGACGTACCCAGAAAAAAATTTCGGGGGGGGGGGGGTGTCCAAACGGTGAAAAAGGCAGAATTTTTCACAAAAAGACGTCATCATTCTTATTTTGTTAACAAAAACTGAAATTTCGGGGGGGGGGGGTCCGGACCCCCTGGACCACCCCCCTGAGTACGTCCTTGTCTGGAGCTTGTAGAGCCCATACTTATCAATGGAGGAATAAATTAGCAAAGTATGTTGATAAAAATAAAAACGTATATCAATAAATGTTATAATGTATGTCGACATGAAATTATCTACATATAAACAAATGGGCAAACTTGTCCTAGAGCTCATGATAAATGTAGTATTCAAAAATATGACTACAAAAGTAAATAAATAATTAGGTTGGTTTAAAAAAATGTTAAAAATGCCATTCAGGGTGGCTAACCCATTCGAGAAAAAAACTTCTCTGGTATTTAGTAGTTTTATAAAAAGAAATTCCCTGATTGTATGTATACTTAAAAAAAATTAATTCTTGATTACATGAATGATGGCTGATACTTTTAGAATACAACCCTATAACCCCCCCCCCTTGGGTACGGCCCTGGCATAGAGATGTTATGAAACATTTAGTTGTAAAAAGTCGTTAATTGCAGTCCTATTTAAAGCGGAATTTTCTTTCAAAAAAAGAATTTGTTGATCAGTAGATTTATTTAAGAATTAGCTTTTCTGTTTTGATTACTATAGCTTTTGTGAAATATCGGTTAAGCGGGAGCAGGTCTTGTTGGTGACTTTTTTCTGTCGCCAACATCTACCTTGGCGGTTTTATCCTGAATGCAAAATCGGCACGTAAAACACAATTTCAAATGGATTTCATTATCAGAAATGAGATAATTGCATGAAAATACATTAAATTAAATTGAAACTGAATAGCGTACGTCTCACATCCTATGCGACACCTACACAAACAAATTGTAAACATTGCATCACCAAACACTTATAACTACATTCAGTAAGCCAAGCAGTCACACCAATGTTGCCCCTGCTTAACCCATAATCCCCCAATTTTTTCTTCAAATTCAAATTTGTATAGTTTTTTTTTTCTCTCTTTCTACAGGATGACTGTTGATGATTCCGTAATTGGAACTTCTTCCGCAAATGAGTCTGCTGATCGCATGATTTTTAGTGATGATGTTAATGCAGAAAATAATATGGATGAAGATGAATCCTCCTGTTCCTCGGCAGATATAGATGAGAAAGAAGATCATGGTTTAGAGCAACCTGAAAATGAGTTTGAGTTTGAAGATCCTATTTCTCCTCTTTATCCCTCGGCTAATGTTTCAAATTTGGAAGCTTTTCTGAGCATCTTAGCATTTTGTGTCAGGTTCCATTTGTCCGGCGTATGTATTGAAGAGCTGCTAAGATTGCTCAACATTTTATTGCCTCCATGTACGATTCCTGGCTCTAAATTTCTGTTGAACAAAAAAATAGCATCATCTATGCAGTTTAACAAATTTTATAATATTCATTTATATTGTGGTAACTGTAGCAAATATTTAGCGGAAATGGAGATGGGTGAAAAAGAAATTCTTTGTTCTGCTTGTAAGAAAAAGAAACTGACATCGGATTTGTTAAATGCAGGTAATTTTTTTATTTACATCCCATTAGAACAGCAAATAAAGAGAAAATTAGAAAAATCAGGTATATTTGCTGATGTAATGAATTACCGTGATAATTATGTTAGAGATGGGTCCTATAAAGATATTGCTTGTGGTGATAATTATACCTGTGATGAAAATAGTTTGTCCCTGCAGTTCAATGCTGATGGAATTCTTTTATATAACAAAGCAAAGTATGACCTTTGGCCTATACATTGTATGATCAATGAATTGCCCCCTGCTAAACGAAAAGAAAATATAATGCTATGTGGCTTGTTGTTTGGCTCAAAAAAGCCAGTATTTCTAACATATTTAAAACCTTTTGTAAAAGAGTTAAATTTTTTGTGTGAGCAAGGAGTTGAATGGCAAAACAATGGGAAAACTTGTTTTACAAAAATAATTCCCAAATTATGCACTGCAGATGCACCTGCACGTGCAATGTTGCAGAATTTTAATCAGTACAACGGTAAGTATGGATGTGGGTTTTGTGAGCATGAGGGTGAGACAGTTGAAAGAGGGCGGGGATATAGTAGGATCTATAAACCTATGGATCCTACTCCTGAAAAACGCACTTTGCCGAAAACCATCCAACATTCAGAAACTGCTCTTAATCTGGACAAATCCGTCAAAGGGGTAAAGGGGCCTTCTCCTTTAATGCAGTTATATCCCCACTTTGACATGATAGAAGGATTTGTCCCGGATTATATGCATTCTGTTTTGTTGGGTGCTACTAGGCAATTTGTGAATCTATGGCTGACTGCTTCTGATCAAGTGTACAGCTTAAAGAAAAAACAGGTGGCTGAAATTAATGAGAGAATTGTTAATTTAAGAGAACCTAGTGAAATGACAAGGAAACTCCGTTCTTTATCAGAAATTTCACATTGGAAAGCATCTGAATGGAGAATTTTCTTGCTCATTTCACCTGTTCTCTTATTAAGTATACACTCTCTCAGTGTTTATCAGCACTGGATTTTGTTTGTACACTCGATCACTCTACTTTTAAACTCCCGCATTACTTCTTGTGATATACTATCAGCTGAGTATGCAATTAAGGAATTTGTAAAAGGTATAGAAGAAATTTATGGTGAGGGTGAACTGACCTACAATGTACATTTACTTTTACACTTACCGGATAAAGTAAGATCATGGGGACCTTTATGGGCATCTTCATGTTTTTCATATGAGGATGCTCTGGGAAAGTTAAAAAAATTTCACCAAGGGACAAAGGGTGTACCTATGCAAATTCTAAATGCTTACCTAAAAAAAACATTGATACAATCTCAAATGTTAAGTCAGAGTATCAAGAATGACCAAATTAAAATATTCATTGAAGATATGCACAGAGGAAGAAGAGAAACAAAAAAGAGTCTTAAAGTAAATAATATATTATTATTTGGGTGTGGTAAGTGGGAGAAACTTCCTAAAATTCAAAAAGAAACTCTAGAGACTAATTTAAATATATTGTTAGGTGAAGATAAAGTTTGCACTTTTAAAAGGGCATTATTTAAGAAAACACTATTTACAACTAAAGAATATTCTCAACAGTTTAATCGTGTAGATTCATTAGTTTCTATACTACATTCGAAAATTCATTTTACTGAAATTATCAAAATCATTCTTTGGAATAATGAGGTTATATTTCTTGGTACACCAAAGAAAACTAAAAATTTTTCCAAAAGTGTTAGTAATATTGGTAATTTCTGTTCAAGTATTTTATACTCTAAAACAGTTAATTTTGACAACAATTTTAATGAATCACTAATTGCATTTAGAGCCGAATCCATTTTGCAAAAGTACACCCTGATAAAACTAGAATCTGTGTATTATTTTGTCCCTTTACTTATTCATGCTGAAGAATAGTTGCTTTTTAATTTTTGTATAATATATTATTGATGTATAAAATTTTTAAAATTATATTTTCATTGCAGGCCTTTTGTAAAATAAATATTTTATTGTGAATGAATCAAAGAGTACTGCTTAACTGTGCTATTACAAAATTATTTTTTCCATATTAACCAGAAAATCCTATTTCTAAATTTTAAAGATTTCTTTTTCACATTCCTTTGTCATATATAAAGGTGGGATAATTCAACGTCATCTATTCAAAATGGCGACTTCTGAGCGTAAAGCGTTTTGTGTTCTACAATTTGCTAAGAGTGGTTCGGCAATTGCCGTTTAATGTGCGTTCCGATTAAAGTTTAAATGTGATCCCCCATGTGACAGAAATATCCGCCTATGGCATCGACAAAACGACCGGATGTCTTTGTGTGTGTTGTTTGTTTGTTGTTGGATGCAAACTTTATTTGGCAGCAAGATGGAGCCCCTCCTTATTGGAGTCTCTTTGTGCGAGATTGGTTAAACGTCGAAGTCCCTGACCGTTTGATTGGGCATCACGGTCCAGACGACAGAGTTCTGTTACCGGATTGTTTTATAACCTATGCCTTTAGTATGAATATTATTTTCTGTTTTAACTAACATAGCTAAAAGAGAAAGGAAGCAACATCATATTTTGTTAGGATAGTCGCTATTCTCAATATTGAGAGATGATAATGCATGACAATAGTAATTTATAGTGAAATATTTTGTAATTTTTTGTATATTCTATAAGTATTTTATAACTATTTTTTTCAATATTTATTAATATACTTCAATTGCTTTTCTGATTATGGAGAAGTGACTAGGTAAGCAAATGAGAGTGGGCATAAAATCAGCTTTCCATGCAAGAGGGCATAAAAGCAGTTCTTGCCTACGCATACACACATACAAATAAAAAAGAGAGAGAGAGCCTAAAACCAGCCCTGATCATTGGAAACTAATAACTGAATTTACCTGATGTTTTGCTACTGCATATTTTTCCAAAAAAAAGCATTCACTTCCACAGCATGAAGATTCGAAAATAATAAAATCTTATTTCTGTCAAGGACTTTCCTGCAAAAGATGATAAAATTATAAGAAAAGTTATAAAAGTGTATTTAAATCTATTTTTTAAGCATTCCTTTCTTATAAGATATTGAATTATAATCGTCAACATGGTGACTGCAAGTATAAAGAAAAAATACAGGTACCATTTATACCTAAAATGTAGAAACAAATAAAATGAGTGGGGTGGAAGGAAGAAAGAAAATATAAAGATACTATTGAACTCTCAGACAAAGTCTTTAAAATTGATTTTAGCAGATGATTTCATTATTTTTTTATCTTCATGCATGAAAGAAATTATAACTTATTTATATGCAAAGCAATCTTATGAATTGTGTCCTTTTTTATGGATGAAACAAAAAAAAAAAAAAAAAATCTACCCCATATAGGAGAAAGAGCCTCACCATGGCACAGTGGTTATGTCACTGAAAATGGTAGACAGCCAAAGTGCAAAGGTTCTTGGTTCGGGTCCTATTGCGCGGCTGTTGATCTAACAGCCTGGAGTTTTGGTAGGTTTTCTCCAGATGTAATGTGAATATGCGTTAGAACCCCATAGAAAGTCCTCTTACCGAGGCACTTCCCATCCTTGGCAGATCGCCCAAGTGTAGCGTTGCTGGATTCTCAGAAACATATAGGAGAGAAAAATAATATTTTTTGTTTTGTCGATTAGAGAAAAGAATAATAATTTGAATTTCTAGAAGTTTTCATTCAAAATTTATTTATTGGATCTGTTTCTTTAATACGTGGCAGAACATGCTGTACTAATGAGTACAAGTACAACCTTGAATCACATTTCCTTTAATATTTTGTTGCTTTCCAAGTTTTTATCTGTTTTATGTGACTAATAACTTTAGTAGTTTTATAAACTTTCTCTCATTCAATGAAATATTCTTTAATTAAACTCCCATTTAAATTTTTATTTTTGGCCCGTGTTTACTGTAACTTCGGTTACTAAATCTTATTCCATGAAACGATACAAAATCAAAATCCTGGCATCACTATCAGCTTATACTGCAGGCAAAGGTAATTTGCAGGAGATATTAGGCCTCATTTTGAATTTGTTCTTCACAAGTCCTTTTACAAAGACAAATGATTTTGACTTTAGACGAGTGTGTTTTCTCTAGATATATTTTTAAAATTTTAATTATTTATTGTTTTTAAAGATAAAATTTCTTATTTTATGTATTAAATAAGATGAAACTTATATTAAGTAAAGTTTTTGTTATTTTTTGTAGAATAATTGAAAGTAGTGATTTCTTTCATTTTTAATGTAATTTCTTTTACTGGTAACCTCTGTTACTCTCAGTTTTTAAGAGAGGTTACACACAAGTAATACTTATCAGTAGAAATTGGTTTATATTAATCTAAAATGCTATAGAAGAAAAATTTTAGGTAAATAACAAATGCCCAAATACAAATATGTATTGAGATCTAAAAATATTTTATAATAGTTAATTTTTTTATCATACATAAATAATATTTTCAGGTATCGAAATGCCTCCTAAGAAGAAAAGTGAGAGAACGACAAATGCTGAGAAAATTCGACTAGCAAACTTCCCATGCAGATTTAAAAAAAAAAAAATGAAAGTAGAAGATAGGGTCAGTTGACGAATTGGACATTTACAAAGCCTGGACCTGTCTTTGTAGAAAAAAACAGAAAAGTCACAGTAAACAAAATACAAAAGGAAACATTTTTGCAAACTGAATTTATGTGTGAAAAAAATAAATCTATGAAATTCTGTTATATTACAGAAGCACAGGATGATCTGGAAGATAATGCTGAAGGACAGGTAAAGTTCCTGAAAGTCTATGTTAAACAGGAACCTTAATGAAATCAGAAAAAAAGGTATTGCCTATGTTAAATTTGAATAAATAAAAATGTTCTACCAATTCCAACAAAAGTTCAAGAGTGTGATAGACTTTTTTTTTAATTTTCCAATTCAACTGCAGTGTTTGAAAAATAAATAAGTTACTTCATTTGATGTCATAATTATTTGAAATGTATTAACTTTCTCTTACTACATACAAATTTTATTACTTATTATTATTATTTGTAATAACACTTGAAATTTGTTCCCACTTTCTTGCAAACAATCGGACCATGGTTGTTTTACAAATGTATCAGAAAACTGATCATAATCTTAATTAAGTTATTTGTAGCAGAATTTACAAATTAACTTAAATAATTATTTACAATTCATATTTTTTATTTAAAAAAATGTTATTTTGGGCAAAGGACCTTAAAGGTAAGTTAATATATAAAAAATTATGTTTTAATTGAGAGGGGAAACATAATTATACAAAATTAAGTAGATTTTGTCCAGTAACAGAGGTTACAATTCTGAAATCAAAGTCATTTATGAAAGCCTATATTTTAAGTTTTATAGTTCATTTTCTCTATACTAGACATGACTTTAAACACACATGACAATAATAACTATAGAAACTGGTAAAAACTGCAAAATTTTAAATTAAATTTTTTAAACACATATTTTCTCTGTTTTACCCTTATGCATTTCGTACAAGTGACAAATGGGTAGCATTCTAGGGTTAAATAACTTTAAAATCTGGCATCTAATATTATTGAAGGTCTTTTTAATAACCTCTGTTTGAAAACATGCTTACTCATTATCTACTAGTATATTTACAAGTACTTTTAAAATAAAAATGCAGCAATTAATTTTCTATGGATATTCTGAATTTATAAAGAGTAAAGGAATAAGGCAGATATATTTGATAGCAAAAATAAATAAACATAAAAGAAGGATTAATAAATTTTCAATTCCGAAAATTATATCAAAATTAGAAATATTTCTCATGCACTTTTAATACTTTTTAAACCATTTCAGAGCATTAAAACAAGCATATAATAATTTGTTCTTATGAAAAAATGAAAAAATAACAATGCAAAATATGAAAATACTAATTTATCTTAACATTTAATACTCTGTTATGGGAAAAAATTTGAAGAGAATTTCAAAAAGATAATTTTATTTCCATTTTAAAATGAATAAAGATAAAAGTAAATAAATTCATTAGAATTAGAGCAACATTCTGGGAAAAAATTCTTACTTAAAAACTTTTTTCGATGCATTAAAAAATGCTCAGGAATTTTGGGTGTTTTTCTCCAGATGCCAAGTGAATACACAAAAGGCATCCAATGCTTAGGCTGACACATCTTGTGTAGATGTGCCTTAGAAAACAACAAATTCATCACCTAGTAAACAGTTCATGGAAAATAAGTTTGACTCTTTTAGAGATAAATGTTTCAAGAATTTCAAAAAATCTTTTAAAAACTATTAAGTCTTTAAGATTGGTAGTTGTATAAAGCATTATAAAACTTACTAATAACAAAAAGTTAAAAATTTTTACAGCCATTACAAAATAAACTTTTTTAATTAAGGCAAATGAGGGAATCTTCCTAGGATGGGGGTGCCTTGGTCTTAGGACTTTTCAAGGAGTTCTAACACATATTCATGTAACATCTGGAGAAAACTGACTAAAACTCCAGATCATTAGATTGACAGCCACACAACAGGGCCTAAACTCAGGACCTTTGAACTTTAGTCTTCTACCATTTTGAGTGTCTTATCCACTCGGCCAAATTGGGGGATCTTTCATTCCTGTAGTAAGCTTGCAAAATTATGATTAAGCTTCATTATACAAAAGAAGCAATGGGGACCTCATTTTAGGCTGATCATCTACACAGGGAATAAATCTGTACACCAGAATGCCCAAGATTAAAAAAGCGTGGCTTGACATCATTAGCTTGATCGTTATTTGGGCAATTGAGTCTCAAAATTTATGTAATAAAACACTTACATTTTCTTAATTTTCTATATATGTTTTTCAATGCATCTATTAATATCTGACAACTTAAATATTGATATAACACAAAATGATTAAGTATTATACAATGCCAGAAAAAAAAAGTTAAGATTTTAGATTGGCAGTAATACTGTTGACAATTAAATTGTGTGGCAAAAAAATAATAGTGGTGTTCCTGGAAATGTGGGTGTGTATAAGAATCATGCTATTAGTCTGGAATGCTGGGAGGTTTTTTGGCATAAACAGAGTTGCCAGCAGTCAAGAAAAACTGAAAAACCTCGAATAGTAAGGAAATTTTATTTTAACAGAAAAGTTTAGAAAATGGAATTTTTTGGCTGAAAACCTAGATAATCTTGAAGTGAGATATGGAAATAATTTGAAGTCTGCATTTCAAAATCAATTTTACGTTTTCTATATGTCTGAAGAAAAATAAAATGACTTGACATAGGTGCACGAAAGTGGCAGATGTGATAGTTCTTTTATTTATTTATTTATTTATAAAAGAAATGCACACTACAGATTAAAATCCATTTACAGTCATGCATATAAAAGGACAAATTACAAAAGACAAAAAAAAAAAAAATAAAAAAAAAATACAGAGATAAAATAAATACCAATCATGACTGCAAAAGTTCAAAACACTTAACTTTAAAGACTTTAAAAGACATGTTAAAAACATCCAAATCTAAAGAAAACTTATTATAAATTTTATAAAATTTATATAATGAAAAGTAAATGTAATTATATTTTATAATTGGATCCACAAATAAATGACTATTATGAAGAGACCTGGTTGGTACATTTACACAAATACTCTGAAGAATATCACTACAGTCTACCATATTATTGACAACTTTATAAAAAAATAATAAACAAAATAGATCATGACAAGAACTTAAACTAGGAAGACCAAAAACACTTCTCAAGTAAGATGAAGAAATATTCGGAATGTAAATAGGATTACTTTTGGAATATAAATAATGTGCAAACTGAGTCTGCACCTGCTCAAGAATTCTCATTTTATTTTTATATTTATCAAATAAGACTACAATATTCAAGATTAGAGCATATCAAACTGAAGTATAAGATTTTTAATGCATGAAGGTTAGAAAAGTTTTTAGTTTTACACTTAAGAAAACCAAGTTTTTTGTAAGCTTTAGAGATAATGTTATTGATATGGATTGAAAAATCAAGTTTCCTGTCAAAAACAACACCCAGATCAGTTATAGAATCCGAATAAAATAAAGGAAGATTATTAATATGATATGAATAAATTAAAGTTTGAGATTTACGAGAATAACTAAGAATACTACATTTCATAATATTAAGAAGTAATTTGTTGTCAGTGCACCATTCATGTAAACTATTAAGATCAGTTTGGAAAGACAAGCATCATTAACAGACCGTATCTCTTTAAATAATTTCAGATCATCAGAAAATAAAAGATAAATAGAAAATTTCAAAACTGAACACAAATCATTAATAAACAAAATAAAGAGTAAAGGTCCCAAATTAGAACCTTGGGGAACACCAGAAGTACAGGTAAAATTCTCAGAAACAGCACCATTAAAATACACAAAAAGCTGTCTATTACTCAAGTAAGAAAAAATACAATCAGTAAGATTAATGTGAAAACCCAAGCCTATTAATTTCTTAAGAAGAATAAAAAAGTCAATAGAGTCAAAAGCCTTGGAAAAATCAGTATAAATGATATCAAGTTGATATCCGTTTTCAAACGAAGAAATAATATTGTTATTTAAACAAAATTAATTAGTAAGCATAGATCGTTTAGGAATAAAACCATGTTGAGATGAGAAAATTAAATTTTTAACTTGCTGAAAAACGTTATTGTGCATTATAATTTCAAATATCTTGGGAAAAGGACTTAAAATAGCAATAGGTCGATAACCTTTGCAATCATTTATATCACCCTTTTTAAAGACAGGAATAATTTTAGTATGCTTCCAAGCATCTGGAAAAGCATAAGTTTTTAAAGAAAGATTAAATAAAATAAGAAGAGGATAAATCAACCCATCAGCATAACCTTTAACAATAAAGGAAGGTACAGCTGCAGAAAAAAAAAGTCCCACTTGTACTTTTTTCGGCCGTCGATCGTCGTACAGCAAAGTTACAGATACCAATCGTTTTCGATTGACATACACTTTAATTTGCTATGCATAAAAATTACCTAAGGGGCCATCTACATATTAAAATTCACACCAACTTTTTTTCCCCCAATAGCAACCCCTAGATTTCACTTCATATTTCAAAAATTTAGCTCATTTTAACCCCAGTTACCCATTTTCGATAAATTTGAACCGAAAATGGGTGAGTTATGAGCACCCAAAATCCACCTCCCCATATGTTAAAATATTTTTTCATACTTTAAATCATATCCCATATAATATTGATAATAAGAAGCTGATTTTTATTCGTACTATTAGAACTAAACGACCCAAACATAATTCACTATTATTATGATTTTTTAATAAAATATTAATATGAATATTATTAAATTTATAATTTTTTATTAATTTTTTGAATATTATTAAAATAATATTCAAAAAATTTATGAATAGCGACCTAGCCAAATTTCGATGGAAATAGATGCAGAAAGTAATATTACATGGCTGTGAAAAATTTCAAATTTTTATGTTCAATAGTTTAATTTATCTCTATCTGCTACTTATTATAAAAGAAGATGTCTGTGTGTGGGTCTGTGTGTCGGCGGCGTTACGGACAAACGGCTACACCTAGAAACACTAAATTTGGCACTCGGGAAGATCTAAACATGAAGTTGTGCACCTCGAAGCGATTTTTTCAAAATTCGACCTAGAATTTTTTTTATTTTATGTTTTATGCGATTTTTGGCATTTTTTCTCACCTAATTCGTAATAACGGCGGAAATTACGCTCGCAGCAAAACGTCATTTATGTCATCGGATAGAGGAGAAATTTTTCTTTTAAAAACAGTTTGTTCTGAATACGCAACATAATTTACCGATTTTTAGGAATTTTTTTACTAAGCATCGACTTCGGCGAATTTTTCGTAAAATAATTTTAAAATTGTCGCCATCTTGAATTCTATCCGTCATAACTTTTTGATATTTTGACAAATCGTGAAACATTCTTTTCTCCCTCTTTGAAAATAAAAACGAAAAAATTATGTAAATTAGATGATTTTTTACGAATTTTAATGCAGCCTAATGTTTACAATTTAATAGCATCAACACGATATTACGCCATTCATTGCATTGCGATCACGGCACGAGAATTTATGTTCGGTTGTTGCCACAGAAAGGATTACAAAAAAGGGTTTTTTCAACCAATCGAGCTTTGAAATGGGATATCGGAATTTCAATTCGCAAGTGAGGATCTATGACGTCAAATGCGTTAAGATACGTAAAAATTACGCCATAATTTTAACTCATTTATTGCAGCTCTATTTTCAACACAGGAAGACGATATTTTGATTAAAATTTACTGTAGAAATAAACTAAGAAATTCACGATTATTATTATTAGAAGTGGTATTTTAATCCGGTGCTTATTTAAAAATTGAAATGTCTTCACGGTGCTGAAAATGTTCATTTTAAAAGTTACAAAGTTCGTTTCAAAGCGCGATATATTAAAATTTTTCTATTTACTATTTTTGTTTTTGGCATTTAATTATGGCGCAGGCGTTGCCTAACGTATGCATGCAGGTTGCGAGTATAGTTTTATTTTAACGTTGAATTACGTTCCTCCATAAAGGAGAGCTTACGGGATTACATTAATTGATCACGTGATAAATTAATTGCGTTGCCAGAAAAAGGATTAGAAAAAAATGTTCTTTTTTCAACCAATCGATTTTTTAAATGGGACATCGGAATTTCAATGCGCAAGTGAGGATCTATGACGTCAAATGCTTTAAAATACGTAAAAATTACGCCACAAATTTAACTCATTTATCCCTGCTCTTTTTTTAACACAAGGAGGCGATATTTTGATTAAAACTTACTTTAGAAATAAACTGAGAAATTCATGATGCCAACCGGGGTATCTTTTACGGTAGTTAAACAGTGACGTCATAAATTTTTAGAAAGGCGTGAAATTTGTAAACTCTGCAACTCTAACGTCCTGTCACAGTTATAACGATTCTAAATAGCTCCTCGAGATGACACAGCTTGATGTTTTCAGTAGACAGAACTATGGAGGATTTATAAGATATCTTTATATTGGATACATGGATATTTAAGTTGGCACCGCTTGAGTATTTTTCACCACGGTGAGATAAAATGTTTTGCGGGGCTAAATACGCCAATCTTACAAAACTATGCATAAATTAAATTTGTATGGAGAGCTTCCTTAATAGCAACTATTATGGGAAATGAATAATGTTTATGGTAATGCGTAAATTGCTAAAGAATCGCCATAGAATATAAAGGTCCCATTTGTGCCAAATAATATAAGCTGTTTCGTTAAATTGAGCATTAAAGAGGGAGAAGCGAAGATAGATAGTATTAATATGCGTAATAGGTAGTATTGGTAGATTTGTAAGGATGATATGAATAAATCCCAATATACAACGTTAATAAATATTTCATGAAATTAAAAGTGTTCTGTTTATCCTTTTTTAAGGGTTGTTTCACAAACAACTGAACGATAAGTAATTCTAATTTGCGTTGATATATCCCGCAGTAATTTCAACAGAGGAGATTACTTGAACTTTTTAAAAATGAAATTCGCAGCTATTTTAAAATAAATATAGTTGTCCATTTCATGTAGTGTCTGAGGTATTTAATGCTACAACTTGAACCTCAAACCAGTATGATATAGAAATAACACATTTTGAAAGTCAGGAGTTCTTTGCAAACCGCTAAGCTTTTCACTTTTCTGATCGCGAATGACACTGATGTAGTTTTTTGAGTCATGATATTGCAATGATGCCAAGTTAGTACTCATGACGCAAACTTTAATTATAAGTCAAATAATTTCGCTTTTATTTTAGATTTCACATCACTGGAATTAAGTGGAATTACACATGTAAGGAACATTTTCGTTTCCTACCGTGCGAAGAACGGGCACGCAGCTAGTATTAAATAAAATGTGTTATTTTCATGAGTTAAGGGACCATATATAAATTTATTAAGTGACAATTTTTTTGAAAACTACTTAAAATGAGCGTAAATTAGATTTCTTTGCTCAAAAACACAGTAAAAGATAGCGGTATTAAAAAAAAAAAAAAAATTTTGAAGCAAATAAATTAGAGGTTTTTAGAGTTTGATGTTGATTCTATAAAGCTTCTATTGTTGCGTCTGCTATCATATCCCCCCAAATAAAATATTTTCCAGGTATAGAATTAGATGCAATAGATGTATACGTCTTCTAATACAAAATCCCATTTCTGAAAGACTAACATCCTCAACATTCCAGGCATGAATTTGACCTTTTTTAATATTGGAAACATTAGGTCTTTGGACTTCCCCATATTTTCGCAAACATTCAAAATCACGTTTTTCTGTCTAAATTTTCATCTGACAATAAATTAAAGTGCCACCAAAAGTCTTATAAGAATATTGCTCATTGTAGACAATAATATTAAATGAAGAAAGTTATATAACAAACACAGTGATAATATTGGCTCAGCAAAAAAAAAATAACTGTGTTTTTTACATGAAATTCAAACAAATAAATTTTCAATCATGAAACCGTTCTTCTAGTTCGACCGTAGCTGGGTAACATTCTTGCTTGCAGTCAGAAGAGCAGAGAACAGCCTCTCTCTCCTGCCAACATTTCACCTGTCTAAGAGAACCATGAAGTGAAATACTTAATAACAATTTCAAAATTAGAAAGATTTTCAGAATCGTGAGCAGTCGTTTTGCATTTTTCTTTAAGTCTTGAGTACGAGCCAAGGAAGTTATGAATTCACAGGTCATTTGGACCTCTGACTAAACATTCTACTTTCTACCCTTGATATTCTCAGTACAAAAAACTTTAAGAGAGATGGTAACAATATTTTCCTTGAAAATAACATTTATTTCTTTTAACTCTCTCGAGCGAAATGAATGAAAGGCGAAAATTTCGAAACCTACAAATAGCGCTTTTCAATTTGTCGAAAGTCCCTTAAAAACGCGCAAAAAATAACTCGCAATATCTCCGGAAATTATCGTAGAAAATTGGTGAAAATTTATATTTAGGGTAATTTGTAGGTTTTCTTTCGTTTAATAAAGTCAAAATACAGTGTTGCCATTGAGAAAAACGAAGTGGATGCATAATTAAATATGAGGGCGGCCCCTTATGCAAATTAAATTAATAGTAATTTAAAGTATGCGTTATTTGAAAACGAATGGTGTATATAACTTTGCTGTACGACGAACGAGGCCAAAAAGCAAGTGGGACTTTTGGGGCTAAAGAGCAAGTGGGACTTTTCTTTTTTTTTTCCGCAGCTGTACATTGTCAACACCAACAAGTAAAGAACACTTCAATTTCTTAAATGCCAAAAGAACATCCTCAAAAGTAATATTATCAATTTTAATGTAATCATACAAGGAGCTGTCAAAGAAGGGAGAATTTCTGTCATAATCTAAACTAGATTTATACACAGAGCTAAAGTAGGTAGCAAAAACATTAGCGATATCCATGGGCGCCGGAAGCATTGGGCAAGGGGGGCAATGTCCCTCCCTGGATTTTTGTATGCAGTGTTTTTCCTTGCTGTTTTGCTCTTTCCAACATGGTAACCATACGTTGAAGTAGTCTTTGCCCCCCCATCCGGAAATATTCTGCCGGCACCCATGGCGATATCACTATTGTCATTAAAGCAGACATTTTTATAACAAATATTATTAGGCAAAGTTTTGTTTTTATTAAAATAAGACCAGAACTTTTTAGGGTCAGAGATCAGTTTATTTTCTGTATTCTGCAAATAAGAAGCATAATCCTTACCAATGCTGATCTTTAATTTAGATATAAAATACTTAAATTCATCGGAAATATCGGATCCCCACTTTTTAATAAAAGCCTATGAACTTTACTTTTACATTTAATTAATTTAATAGTTTCAGTGGAATAGCAAAAGGGGAATTATTTTCTTGAAGATTTCACAGGAATCGTATGGTTTAAAACATCATAAAGATACACATAAAAGCAATGCACAGCTTCATCAACATTATTAAAAGCATTCAGAAAATTTCAGTCAGTCTCAGAAAATAAATGCCACGTAATAAAAAAATCAGCCTTTTTAAAATCATAACCACTACGGTGTCCCTTATTTTTCAACTTTTAAATTTTTAAATGCTCACCCTCCAGTCTGGTTCCATTTGCTTCAAGATCGACCCAGAAAAAATTTTGGGTCGCTAAACCGAATTTAAGTCGTGCCTTCTTCGAGGGAGAATGTGGAAAATGAAAGCCATTATCAGGGTTCAGTTTTGGCGGCGGAACCTTTCTGTCTGTTGATTTGTAGTTTTTTTTCTTCCAATCACTTGTAGCTTTGAGCAAAGTATAAGCTTTGAGCAAAGCTTAAGCAGCAAGTAAGCTTTGAGCAAAGAGTTATGTTTAAATTATAATATCTAATGTGCCAATAGTCATCGCTTTTTGCCAGCCGCGGCGCCTGCCTTAGAAGTAACTGTTACATTCTGCAATTTTCTCTGGATGCACGTGGCTGTTACAGCTAAGTCTGTTCGTTGGTTATCCAACGTTGAGATATCCAACATCAAATTACTGGAAAGAAATTGCCATCGAGGAAACAATTGTTATCTGTTTTATTTTATAACTTACGAGAAGTAAAATTAAATGTCAGTGAAAGTGCCAATTTAACAATACGTGAATGTATAATCTTTTGGGAAAAAACAAGAATTCCCACAAGACCCATACAACGTTGCGTAAAGAAACCAATTGACTTGTATTCGTCTTGGAGGACTCCTCAAAAGAATTCAAAAATTTACAGGGTATTTTTAAGAGATGTGAAGAGGAATTCGAAGACTCTTTGCACAATCTTTTTGACCTTGCTCATGCCGATGCATTTCAGCTGATAAAAATTGAAGACAAATTATTTTTTTTGAGACAGAGAGAGAGAGCCAGGACGATATGTGCGAGATAACACAATTATCGGGAAAAGAGATATTTGATCGTTAAAAAAAAGTATTGAAAAATGAAGAAGAGCAGTACTCAGTGTCACCGGAATTACATATTTATGCAGCTCGATCGCATATTAGGAAGTGGGTTAAAATTCATAAGCAAATTTTGAGCTGGATTGACATACATAGTTAATTAAAAACTTAAAAAAGTAAATGATGACTAAATTAATTTTTTTAACTAAAACATATTTATGATAACTATATTACAATTACTGCATATATTTTACAGTTGCAGATGAAAATGCTAAACATTAATAAGAAACGTAGCGGAGAAGCTTAGAGCATATACATTTTCAATATAAAGTGGAATTTATTTTTTAACTGATATTTTTTATATTTTAATTACTTAAAATAATGAAATTTTCTTCTTCTCTCTTCTAGGTTTTTGTTTGTTCGTTTGTTTGTTCAATTTCGAATATATCAAGTTGTAACGAAAGTTTTCCGCCAAACCTGCTTGAGTCAACTTATGCGACACCCAAAGCTTGAAATTTTACTTCAAGTTTATGCTACGTATGGTACTACTAATGGACATAGGGCGACTAATGGACTAACTCCTTAGTCTTATTCAACAGCTCTCCAGTTGTTGAATACCGATTTTTTCCCGAAGTTTTCGCAGGAGGGACTCATCAACATCAGTTAGCCGGCCAGAGAGCTGTGCTTCTTGAATGTCATAGTTCTTGTTTTTGAACTTTCGGTACCAAACCTTCACTGTGTAATATGATACAACAGTAGTGCCTTAATCTGTACACATGATTCTTTGACATAATATAGCTGGCTTTTTGCTACAGAACTGGGAGTAAAAGATGGTTTTAATCTGGTAGCGTGATAGTTTCCTTTCAAATACCTTGTACTTAATGATAACGATGTTTTTAACAGATTCCACAACACAGTGTTCTAAAGCAAGTCTTTTTTCTTTCAAATACCAAAAATAGTTTGACAGAATATGTGCAAATAGGCCAACGCGAACAGTTTGCTCAGACCATATTTGCAGTGGCGGGAAACTTTCGTTACAACCTAATAGAATGATATGCATTTTTATATATTTTTTTAATTCGTACTCATTACTAAAATCATAATCTTATTGTCAGTTTTTGAATAGACACAATAATTGAGCTAAACAGAAAGTTTACTTTCCCTATTAAACTGCTTACAGTTTTGCGGTTTTAAGCGAGAAATTTATGAATACATTTAAATATTTGTAAATATGTTTCTGCAGGAATGTTAAATTTTTGATTCATTTTATCTAAGTAAAAAATTCTTCTAAACTTTCTGAGGTCTAAATCATGTTTCTGATTAAGTTTCTCGTGTTCTGACCCTCAAAAGTCCCTGTAAGGTTTCACGATTGAAACAAGAGGCAAATACCAGATTCGATATAATCAAGCAACACCATGAAATTGCATTTGCGGGGTTATACTTCGAGGTATGCTGATGTTTATTCAGTGTTAATCATGAAAAGTGTAAGTACAAAAATTACTAAGTTTCATGAGGTAAAATATTTTTAATGTAGTAATCTATAAATATAAAAATTGTTTTTAATTCTTAATGCTCGTTTGTACGCATAAATCAGACGTAAAAGGAGTGAAAACATTTTTAAATAATTTAATTTAGACATAATTCACAATTAGAGAATACAGAATTAAAAAATCAGATTTCTTTGTCCTTGTTTGGACTTTATCAAATAGTCCATTTCCAGAAATTCCAAAAAATAAATTTGAATCTGTAGAATGAAATTGATTCCAACTAATGTTCAAAAATATTCAACGCTGTTCAGAATGTCCGCTGTTATTATTAGCTAATGACAGTGAAATTTAATATAACAATTTACAAATGTTATTTTATTATTCATAGATTACTAGACTACACTCACACCTGTTTTTGTGCGGTGGATAGGGACAGAATAATAGAAAACACATCAAAAAGTCACACAAAACTTCACGAGTAGCTTAAAAAAATAGTTTACGCAACACAAATAAACAGTATTTTTTGCGGTGAATAGTGACAGCATAAAAAAACACTTAAATTAAGCGATTATAGAATTCAATACAAACGTAATTGTCTGATGCAATACTTATTTAATATGATGAAATAGATGTCGAAAATTGAAAAAACTAAATGACCGATCAAAATTATTAAACTTTTTTATTGATAACTTCCTCAAATATGTTCCAATTTGATGGAAATTTTCATATACCGCACAAAAAAAAGCACAAAATCAGGTTTCAGGGTAATAAAAAATACATATCAGTAGTAATTTTAATGTAAAATATTTTTTTCTATCCAAGAATTATCAAATCGTTTTAATACTTTTACTTCAATGGGAACATTAGCAACCTTTTAAATATAGCCACCAGACAGTTGTAATTTAATATTTTTTTATCAAAGTGACTAAGTAAATCATTAATTACTGTAAAAAAAATGCTTGCATAGAACGCGCAATGTAAAGGTATAACTTCAGTGAAAAGGTTTTTTTTTTTTTTTGGGGGGGGGGTTCAAAATTGAGTTGCGCCTCGGGCCTCTCAAGCACTAAATCCGCTACTGAATGTACAGGGGCACAAAAATTGAGTCAGCTATATAAAAGGGCATAATATTAAAAAGTGCCCTTTGCACAAAAATGTTATAGTCAGGCCCTGGTTCAATGGTGAACATAATTTTTTAAGATATACACATGGTTACCGGAGGGGAGTGCAAAGTGTGCACTTGCACCCCACTGGAGTTTGAAAAATATATAATTAACGTGAATATATATATATATATATATATATAGATAGATAGATAGATAGATAGATATAGATATAGATAGATAGATAGATATACAGGGTGTCCAGTGCTAAGGGTGCCCAATGTGGCTATTTCCTAAACCGCTAGTCATAAATACGTAGTTTCAATTGCAAAAATGCTCTAAATTGTATAATCTATTACATCAGAAAAAATCGAGCTTATAAATCAATTCCTATAAAATTAAGAAACTTAAATTTTTATACGCTCTCCGGTCCTATCAGCTTTCCGGTCCTATCAGGAAAATTTTCGTTGTAAAATTTCATGCACAGTTAAAAAAAATTCGCCCTTCTACGACCGAAATTCACCGAGTTATGAAGCTGCAGGCATTTTGACTTCAATCACTTTTCGACGTTTAAAAATGTCTCGTTACGGTAAACCGTTAAGGGACCCTATTAATATTGAAATTTTAAATTATAGGCTATTATTTCCTTTATGGCCAAAGAAGCAAAATTTACTAATCTTTAAGCAAAGGATTATAGTCAGGCTCTATAAAAATCTATCCGCTATCCGACTTACTATGTCGTATATATGTGTAGCATGCAGATGTGTAACGCCGAGTATGCTACGCAAAGTACAGGAAGAGTTTTCTACTCGGGTGCCTATTTGCCTTGCAGCCGAAGGACAAACAGGATTTGTAATATTATTTTAAGTTTTTAAAATGCAAATATTGCTATTTTAAAGTGTTTTATATTCTAATTTAATGTTCAATGAAGCGTTTTATTCTCTTGTTTTTGTATTTTAAGTTATTTTAACGCCAGTTCATCTAAAAAACTCTTTAAAAAATTCTATTTTCAGTATAACTTATATTTTTATGTTAATTTATTGGATGCACATAATTGAATGTTAATCTTAATTCATTTTGTATGCAACCCCTATTTCGCATCTCGAAAAGTGCTCTAACTTTAAGGAGCTGTAATTCAGTGAATTTTGGTAGTAGAAGGACAATTTTTTTTTTTTAATTGTGCATGAAATTTTGTAAGGAAAAATTTTCTAAATATGACTTATAGGACCGGGGGACCGTATAAAAATTTAAATTTCGTAAGTTTTATAGGAAATGTATTATTGACTTCGACTAATTCTGTTATAATAGATTATGCAATTTAAAGCGTTTTTGCAACTGGAACTATGTGTCTCTGACTAACCGTTTAGGAAATAGCCATTGGGCACCGTTTGCACTGGACACCCTGTATATATATTTAAGACAGTTAAAAAAAAAAGCGCCTGAATGTATGTGTCATATCTTGAATTCTGCATGTAACTGTCACGTTAAATTACATGTAGAATTCAAACTATCACACGCATATCCAGGCCGTTTTCTTTTCTTTTTTTTTTTTTTTTTTTTTTTTTTTTTTTTTTTTACTGTCCTAAGTGTAAAATAACTTATTTATAGGTAACTAGTTTTTTATTCCAGTGTTTATGGTTCAATATTTTCTATCATTGTACACATCCATTTTAGAGAAGTCATCCACGTACTTATTTTTGAGAGACCGCTCATAGGGTTTAATGCTGGCGCATGAACTGTGTATCCTCATAATGGAATGACCATCGCTGTCGGCCGTAGTAGTGTTGAATGCCTAAAGGCAAGTGCCCGGCATTAGGAAAAAATATTTGGAAATAATTATGATTCAATGCAAATATTTTAGGAATTAAGGTGTAAAGTTTATTATTTCTCTTTAACATTAGAGAGGTAATTTTTGAATGACCTCTTTAATGTTAGGATTTAAACTCAAACACTATTAGTTGAAAATTTGTATTCTGATTTTTTTTTGAAATATTGATTTCATATATTAAGTGAATATGAACTATCCCCTGTTCACGCCCCTGATATCCACTCGGTTACCGGGCCGCCATGGAATGAGTGTGTCATTTCAAGCAAATGCTCTCTCGATTTACAATTTCACAGCTTCAAGGTCTGCTTGGCGGAAGATTTTAATGTTAGTGAAATTCGGTGCAAAACACAATAGCCTATCTTGAGTGAAAGACAAATAAAATTACTTTTTGATATCAAGTGAGTCATATTCTGTTATTATTTTAATTTTCTTTTTTGATTTCGGAGAACTTAGCCACTCAATCTTTTCATATTCTTCTGCGTAAAAATAAGGATATTAATTTTTAGTTTTAGTTAAAAGCTTCTCCAATATGTGGTTTTAAAAATTGTATTCTATTTTAAAACATACTTGCGGGAAGGGTTCAATAAAAACGTATAAAATAGTATCGTGATTGGATAATATCTTCTGCCCGGCATCGGACTGAAATTTTCAGATTTTGGCTAAAAATAGACGCCTTTTACTCGGCGTAAAAAACATAATTATTTTTTCCCTATTGTTATTCTAGTAGTGCGGGATTACTTTTTCCGATCCAATAATATCTTCAAATTTTCCAATTCTCAACGAAAAAAGCAGATTTTTAAGTAATGCCGTCATGGGCGTCTTGTGATTAGAGGTCTGCGCCGCACTGAAATTCGCGGCGGCGACGTAACGACCTTAGAAACCTGGTGCCGGCGGTGCGCCGCGGCGTGGGAATTTTTTGAAAAAGAGCATAATGAAAATGGGTGTATGCGTATACACACACATGCATAAATTGGCGCTAAAATGAGATTTTTTAAGACTAGAATTTTTATGAAAACTAGTTTTGAGTATGATGTGAGATGACTGCCAATTAACTACACGTGGGCTCTAGGCTGAGGGGTGGGGTGAACAAGGCACCTTCCCTCTCCTAGTGCAGAGAGCTCTATTCTCGGTCACTGCCGGGGCTGCAAAGTATGAACTTGCTGTTGTGGTACACTTTTAAAATATTTCTACTGCAAAACTGAAACAATAGATTTTATTAAAATCGGTATAAACTGTGTAATACACTGTCTACTAATAAGTATTTGGACACCTATGCAAATGACGATATCTGCGGTCCTGAGGTACGTCACGGCCTCCGCCAGTATATATCGTGTAGCAAACAGCATCAGCATGAGTCGCATGCAATATGCCGCGCAGTTCGGAGCTCTCTGATTTCGAGAAAGGTATAATGATCGGGTATCACAAATGTGGCCGATGCTTAAGGGACATATCTAGCGATCTGAATTATCCAAAATCGGCAGTGGCCTATGTGATTAAAAAGTGGAAGGTGAGCGGTGATTGTCGGAATGTGCCCCGAGTCGGCAGACTTGGGAGATAGAGACCGACGAGTGCTGTCCAGTGAAATTCGGAAGAACCGCACCCAACCGATGGCCCTCATCCGCGAGGAGCTTCAACGGGCATCCGGGAGTATTGTTTCAATGAATACCATCCGTAAAGAAGCACATCTGCTTGGTTTTCAGGGTCGTGCTGCTGCCCATAAGCCTTTGATCACAAAGTCCAACCACGCTGCTCGGTTAATGTGGTGCAAAGGGTAATTTTGGGTATTCTTTACTAGTAAAACTCTCTCAGGACTGAGAAGATGGGATAAAAATGCATTTATGCTATCAAGAATTATCGCCCAGAAGTCTGCCATAATCACATTCTCTTTTGTTCATCATTTCATTTAGTAGGCAATTAGCTTCATTTCATGAATAGTCTGTGGCTTTTGATTTAATTCAGTACAAATTACATGCAATGAATTTTTAAAGCTGCTGCAGCCTTCAGATAAAGCCTTGATATCATCGGCTCTAGCACCCTACCTCGTATCACAAACCCTTTTCAGTGTTAATGAAGATCCCCTTTTAAATTTTCTCTCCTCATTGTATTTTAACACCACCTATGAACGGCTTTTCTAGCCAGAGAAATTCTATAATGCCTGAGCAAATCCAAAGAATGATTTGCACTAGTGCAACTTTCCACAGCTCAAACATCCACTAAAATCAAAGAGTGTGCTGTGCGTGTGCAAAGTACATAATGTGCGAGAGGGTTTATTTTGCAAATATGCGATTGAAGGCCATTGTAGCATCCTGACATGTTTGCTGCATTGTCATAAGATTGTCCTCAGGCATATTTTATATCAATAGCATCCTAATTTTCTAAGAAAGCTAACACAGTACTAGTAGACGCTTTTCCAGCATGATTTTCTAGAGCTATAAGCGAAAGGAAACGTTCAGGAACTTCACCATCGGACGCATTAACGTATCTAAACACTGATATCAGTTGGTCAGTGTGTGACACATTCGGTATTGAGTCGACACTTAGTGAAAAGTACTTAGCTTTCTTGTTGGCTCTGCAACGATACTCAGTACTCCCCCCCCCGTTATTTCTATTAGTTCATCACAAATTGTGAATGATAAATATGTTTTTCCTCGATTTTCATATTTCCTCGATTTCCATTTCCGATTTCCTCGATTTACTTGATTTCTAGGGATGGACGCGAGACGAAAAATAAGCGTCTCGCAAAATAGCCTAAAAGCTTTGTCTCGTCTCGCAAAAATCCCTATATCGTAATGTTAAAAATGTGTGTCTCGTCTCGCAAAAAAAGCTGTAAATCTCTGTCTCGTCTCGCAAAAAAATTCGTCTCGCGTCCATCCCTATTGATTTCCATATTTCGCTCAATGAGAGCTTTGAAAAGGGTGGTATTCTGCGATTAGCTCTTTATAGATTCATAGATTTCATATGAACTGAAAATAAATTGAAAAATTCGATTACAGCTCCATTAAAAAATTCATTGGATTCATTATTGCGGGGCCCCTGAAAGGGTCGGGGCCCATAGGCGTACTCAGCCTAATGGATAATCCGACCCTGCTTTCAAGTTCTTCTGTCGGGCGCCATTTCGTCAGCACAGTGCAGTTCACAAACTGTTCATTTCGGGAACCGTTGCCGCCCCGTGAAACACAAAACACCCACGATTTTTGCCCAGATGAGAAGTCCGACCTGGATAGGTAATTGGTTCGAATCGAATTGTCCGCTGAAACGGATACACAGAACAAGAATGAGCACAAGTACTAATTGCTCGGTTCCAGAGAGAAAAAAAAAAGAATAAATAATAAATAATGAATGGGTGGTGAAGGCGATTACGCGATCCGAGAAACCGAAAAAAAAAAAAAAAAAAAAGGTCGTGCTTACGAGATGGCTCCCAAGGCCTTTTGCGACGAAGGATGATGTCTGACCGAAAAAAAAAAAAGGACCACATTATGGACAATACGAGGGTTGCTATTTATATTTCTGGCCTAATAAAGAAGCAATAAATATTTATGATCGAAATTGGTTTTATTGTTTTCCAAAATATTCTCTATGAAGACCAATGCACTTTTGTATGTGTTTGAACCCATTTTCGAAGCAATTTTTCCACTCCCATTGAGGTAACTGCAGAACATGCGTTTTGAATGCATCGACCGCTTCTTCGGGTGCCGAAAATCGTTGTCCACGTAATTTAATTTTGATGTACGCGAATAAATAAAGTCATTGGGTGCCAAATCATGGCTTTACGGTGGATGACCCATCCATTCGATGTTTTGGCATTTCAGAAAATCCTTTGTTTGATCCGATGTGTTAGAGCTTGCATTGTCATGATGAAGAAGTATGCGTCTCTTTTTCTGCTTTTTTCGAATTTCTCCGACGACTTCTGGCAAACAAATAGTCGTGTACCTTTCAGAATGGACCGTCCTGCGTTGCTCTAACGCCGCTGTCGCCACGTGACCGGTAATGCCGAAAGAACAGGCAACCATTTCTTCCTAAGTGCTTCTTGCTCGAACAATTTTTGTTGGATTTTGCTCGTCTTGGAAGACCCATACAGTCGATTGCTGTTTTGTTTTCGGCTCATATGCATAGATCCACGATTCGTCACCTGTGTAGATGTTATGCACAGCCTTGGATGCACCTTGATTGTATTTTGTCAGCATTTCCTTGCACCAATCGATACTAGCCTTCTTTTGAGCGTTTTTCAGATTATGCGGGATCCAACGCGAACAAATATTTTGTACGGTCAAATGTTCATGCAATATCTTATTAATGCTTGTCATACTAATGTCCAAAGACATCTCAATCTCACAGTATGTGACATGACGATCTTGCTTAATCAGTTCTCGCACAACATCGATATTTTCTGGCACAACATCGATATTTTCTGGCACAACAACTGATTTTGTACGAGCTGCACGGAATTTGTTCTGGATGACCACTATTAAATTCGTTACAGCAGCTTTTTACAGTGCTGTAAGGATGGTGCTTCTTCGCTGTATAAAGATTTAAGTTCATCGAAGCACTCTTGTCTTGACAATCCTCGTTAAAAGTTATGAAAAATAATTGCACGAAAATCTTCTCGAGTCAACTCCATTTTTTTAACGAGATGAATTTTTAAATTTCCTGTAAACAACACAAATCAAGCTGAAAAGGCAAATCGTTCTGAAGAATTTATGTTTACAAATATCAAATTTTCGATTTAAATCTTCTGGGATCGCCTAGCAACGCTTTCTGTTACCAAGGCCAGAAATATAAATAGCATCCTACATACTAACTTCCAGACGGTAGTATTAAAAAAAGGGGAAAAAAAGCTCAAAATATTTGCTAGACGTTACAAACGTTTTTTTTTTTTTTTTTTTTTCCGTGGTGGTGTACGAAATCTCCCAACGAATATATTTGAGTTGTTACACGTTAACACCCAATCCCCATCCAGAGCCCAATAAAGGCAACTTTGGTCCCTTTGCACTAGCGTAAATTGGCATGTGACATTGAGGGGGGGGGGATTGCAAAATGTTTCTTATTGTAGGAATATTTTCATAAGAGTGACATATGAATTTACTTATATTTTAAGGGGGGCAATAGAACCTTCTTGGCCATAGGCGTGTAGGCGCCCCTTCTTGGCCATAGGGAGCCATAGGCGTAAATTAGTAGAATACTAATTTATGCCTATGGCCCTGGGCAAAAGAAAAATTTGGGCCCCAGGCGATAACATTCTCACCTTACCTCAAAAGAAAGGAAAGAATAGTGTGATTAATATACTCTGAAACGTTTAAAATTTCTTTGACCCCCCTTAAAACATAAATTTTTATTCTAAGTAATCAGAAACAAACGAATATATATATGATGTCAGTGAAACGTCACGCCTAATTGCCCTGATAGACTATAGACAGGGTTTCTTAAACTTTTTAGTGTTGGATCCCCATAAGCATTGCACAAATCGTACAAGCGCGTGAGTGTGAATCTGTCAGTTTCTTCACTTGTACTGTATTACGCTGCTGCAGTTTGAGGTCCCTACCATAAATTTTAATTTTAAAAGCTAGAATAATGTAAAAATTTTAAATAAGTAACAATCTTAAAAATGTAATACAACTATAAAAATAAATTCAATTGGGTAAATTCGAACATTAACGAGCCTGTCCATTAAGTGTAGCAACTTTTAAGCTCACTACTGCGAAAACCCACTTACTTCTAACAAGATTAACATAATGGAGGTAAGTCGAGAATTAAATAGGAAGGGGAATGCTGTGCCCATGGGCGCCGCCAGCTATGGGCAAGGGAAATCGCACAACGTAATAAATACATATAAAAAAAATCTGAAATCTGGTCATTTAAAAAAAAATGTTGCTAAGCAAACCATTAATTTAACTTAAATATGTTGTAGAGGAATGTTATGGAGGTTAATATGTTATGAAGGTTAATCCTATTTCGTAAAGGAAGACAGCTATGCATTAATCCATCTACGAGGTTCTCCTCAACAACTACAAAGGGCATTCCATAAAAACTGAGAGTTATTTTTTTACGTAGTGGCAACACCGCGAAACTAAAAAATAGAAGTGCAGGCGATTTTTTCAAACTGTTAACTGTACGTTTATACAAAATTCTAAACGAAGCAGACGAGTTTATTTTCCTAGTTCGGTGCTTGTTTAAAGAACTGTTTTATTTGCCCTACAGAAATGGAGATGAACTGGTAGGGAATTGAACATTACATCACGATAATGCTCGCCCGATTGTCGCTACTTCTGTTCAGCAATATCTTAGTAAATGCAATATTAAAATCATGCCACATCCGCCTTACAGTCCAAATCTCGCACCATGCGATTTCTGGCTGTTTCCGACGTTGAAGGAGAAGCTCCGTGGCAGAAAATTGAACACAGATTCTGAAGTTATTTCAGCAGTGGAGGGTTCTTTGAAGCAGCTTCCAGAAAAGGGCTTCTCTACTTGTTTTGAAAAGTGGGTTGAACGATGGGACCGTTGCATATCATCTGAGGGAAGGTATTTTGAAAAAGAATGATGTATTTTTTTGCCGTAAATATATTTCTTGATTTTTTATGATTTTATTCTGAGTTTTTATGGAATGCCCTTTGTATATACGGACATCTTTTGTTTAAGTGGCTACCTGATAGCCTTTTAATCCGGATACCCTCAAAAAAATACACATTTGGTAACGAAATAAGAAGGTGAATTTTAGCACTAACCATATCGCTTTAAATTGGACATATTTAAAATATGAGAACTTGCTTTAAGATTGCCAGGGAGACTGAAAGCGAAAGCATTTGTAGAAGTAAAAAGTAAATAGGGATGTTGATTGTCCATTCTAGAAACTTACGAGAAAGCCTCCCTAAATATTTATTGGTGTTCAGTAAGTGGTTATCATATTACCAGGCCTGTGTTGGCAAGAAAAAGGTACAGGTTTTCTAAAATAGTTGTTTTTTTTAGGGTAATACTACGAAATATAGAAAATGAAGATCTCTAACGAAGCAGTCGCCTTCATAGAATAGAGTTTCATACAAAAGAAAGAAAAGCATATGACATAGAAGTATAATTTGTGAATTCTCTACTCAAATATTGCTTAACAACAATATTTTAAATAATTCTGTATGCACTGAAAAGATAAGATTTCTAAAAATAATCGGGTAATTTACTTTTTATAAATCCGGTTACGTTTATAATTGTGAATTTTATATATTGCATGTAAACTGAAAGTAAGTAAATATTAGGGCCGCGATAACCCAGTTGGGAGAGGCGTCTATCTCGCAGCCGAAAGGTTGTGAGTTGAAACTGGGGTACGTTTTGAATACGCCCAGGTCGCAGTGTCCTCCAAGTTCCCATAAAAAAACGATACCTCTGGTGGGTGTCAAAACTAAGTATTGGAGTCTGTTGTTGTTCTTGAGAACATGTACATCGAATTTGTGTGGTTGGCTCGAAGTCCGCTTATAAATCCTCGTCAGAAGGACAACACAAGGGGGGGGGTATGCCCTCCGTGGTAGTCTTTTTAAGGGGTCCTAACCCGTATTTGTGCTAAGTTTCGGAGAAAACCTCGGAAAACTCCGAACGGTGAGGTCGACGGACGCGCGATGGCACCCGAACCCCGGACCTTCACACTTCGTCCGTCTAGCATTTCCAGCAACGTAACCACTGTGCCATGGTGAGGCGTCTGGGAGTTTTCTGCTTGGTATTTGATTCAAAACAAAGAAGCCCCGCTTACGATTGGTAGTGCTGCCATCTATCGGCTCCTGAATGAGGTACAAAGGAACTGTTCGGGTGTCTGTGAATTAACACCCTTGGCAAGTACTGCTGCTATCGATTTAGTCTGGATCTGGAGTTGATACAAAATGCTGTAAAAGAAGAAGTGCCTAAGCCCCCGTAATCCACGAAAACAAGACAGACAGACAAGTAAAAATTAAGAGATGCCTTAAATATTTACAGAATAAACACGTAAATTAAAAGTTGAACTATTTGAGCCAATAATATTAACAAAAATCTGCTAAAGGAAAATTGATTTTACGGACAGTGAAGCTGCTCTAAGTTCATTTATGATCAGAGGCGGCTCGTTATTAGGGGCCACAGGGACCTGGCCCCACCGGCTAACCACTATCCAAATCAAAACATGCTCCTATTATGTAACACACTTCTATTAATAATTGACCTTTATCAAAAAAATGCACGCATTTTATTATACTTTAATATTATCCATAAAAAAAGCAAGAAGCGATAACTACTATTTTTCCTTATCTGAACCATGCGCGGGACATGGGCTTATTTGCAAGGAACTTGGCGTCCTTTCTCCGTTTACCGGGTTGACATTTTGGCATTTAACACAAAAGCCATACTGACACGTCATTAACTTGGCTTCCATACGGCTTATTTGGCTTTGTCTTCGGGGTCCAGATCTCCGGGCTCTCGCATGGTGATCTACACGAATGTACGGGGAAATATAGACATTTGGTAGCTATTGCATAGTTGCCAACTTCTCCGGAATATCATTAACTACCTTTTTAAACAGTGACTTTGGTTTAAATTATACCAACATAATGCAGCAGCACGAAATCGCTCACTGTTTATTCCGAAAATTAATTTTAAAAATTACTGATTGCAAAAAGCAGTTAATGATATTCCGGAGTAGTTGGTAACGAAATTTTACGCTCAGTAGGAAATCATTTTTTTAATTGCATGATCGTATTTTTGCAATGCAGTCAGGTATTTTTGTTGTGTTTTCTTAATTTACAAAATATTTTCTATATTAATATTGATTTTAAAATAAGTAAATAATTTAAAAATTATGAACAAGCAGCTCTACAAAGGACATAAATACGAAATAAAAATTAAACGTGACATTTAGATTAGCAATAGAGCAAACTTGTAAATTCTAACATAATTACGTTTTATACACTTGCATGATTAGGTAAAAAATAGCAAAAGCTTTATAGTAATTTTGATAGTTATTGTCCGTTTGAAAGATTTTAAATGCTTGCACTGAGTGCAGGGTATAGATTGCACCACTATATGTATGTATTTTTTTTTAAAGGATTTTAAGTGGCACCATTTTTTTTTCAGGTCCCACCACTGAAACAGGCCACGAGCGACATCTAATTATGATTAACTTGCTTTCTTCTTTTCTCTAAAAGCTGCGCTTTGATGCCGCATGCATTAAATGAAAAGAGTTAAATGTCCCGAGAAATATCCTCTATACTCATGTCAACCACCACCACTGCTGGGGTGACATGATAGCACAAGATCTACAATATACGTACATACAAATTAGCAAACGACTACAAAACAAATATCAAGGATTAATCGGAGTCATTAAGCATATAATTCATGTTTATTTACGTAAGCAATCAATACAACTTCATACGAAAAAGAATAAGTTGTAGATTTGAAATAATTTTTCTATATTCTATAATTTTCACTTAAGGTGAAAAAATATATACACCTATTTTCGCTATATTTTGCATACGTGTGTCTTTTTCTCTAGCAAGAATGTCTTTTTCTCTATGAAGTTCCTTGACTGCCTGCACTACCTTGACTTCCATGGGATCCACTGCTTCCAGCACTGCCTTGGCCGCCAGGAGACCCTCCATTTCCAGCACCGCCTTGAGTTCCGGGAGCCGATCCAGAGTTAGTGTTCTGGGTTTGTGAGTTCCTTTCTCTGTGATCCGCCTTGACTGCCTGCACTGCCCTGACTTCCATGGGATCCACTGCTTCCAGCACTGCCTTGGCCGCCAGGAGACCCTCCATTTCCAGCACCGCCTTGAGTTCCGGGAGCAGGCCTACTGTTAGCTTTCTGGGTTTGTGAGTTCCTTCTCAGTCTCTGTGATCCGCCTTGACTGCCTGCACTACCTTGACTTCCATGGGATCCACTGCTTCCAGCACTGCCCTGGCCGCCAGGAGACCCTCCATTTCCAGCACCGCCTTGAGTTCCGGGAGCCGATCCAGAGTTAGTGTTCTGGGTTTGTGAGTTCCTTCTCAGTCTCTGTGATCCACCTTGACTGCCTGCACTACCTTGACTTCCATGGGATCCACTGCTTCCAGCACTGCCTTGGCCGCCAGGAGACCCTCCATTTCCAGCACCGCCTTGAGTTCCGGGAGCCGATCCAGAGTTAGTGTTCTGGGTTTGTGAGTTCCTTCTCAGTCTCTGTGATCCGCCTTGACTGCCTGCACTACCTTGACTTCCATGGGATCCACTGCTTCCAGCACTGCCTTGGCCGCCAGGAGACCCTCCATTTCCAGCACCGCCTTGAGTTCCGGGAGCCGATCCAGAGTTAGTGTTCTGGGTTTGTGAGTTCCTTCTCAGTCTCTGTGATCCGCCTTGACTGCCTGCACTACCTTGACTTCCATGGGATCCACTGCTTCCAGCACTGCCTTGGCCGCCAGGAGACCCTCCATTTCCAGCACCGCCTTGAGTTCCGGGAGCCGATCCAGATGTTAGTGTTCTGGGTTTGTGAGTTCCTTCTCAGTCTCTGTGATCCGCCTTGACTGCCTGCACTACCTTGACTTCCATGGGATCCACTGCTTCCAGCACTGCCTTGGCCGCCAGGAGACCCTCCATTTCCAGCACCGCCTTGAGTTCCGGGAGCCGATCCAGAGTTAGTGTTCTGGGTTTGTGAGTTCCTTCTCAGTCTCTGTGATCCGCCTTGACTTCCATGGGATCCACTGCTTCCAGCACTGCCTTGGCCGCCAGGAGACCCTCCTTTTTCAGCACTGAGTTGAGTTTTAGGACCTGGGCTTTTTTCGGAATTTTCAGCTTCCCTTTTCAAATTGAATCCAGATGTCAATGATTCTTGTGTAAGAGAGCCTTTTTCTTGTCCTGCAAGCAGTTTTTCCGAGGTTGACATTAATCCACGCAGATAACCATGAGATCTGTTGCTTGCAACGCCCAGTAGGAAAATGCATATCTGAAATAAAACCAGAAAGAAGAAAAAATTTTAATGTCCGAAAAAATGATGAAAGATAAACATATTGCACTTGGACACTGTTTGTGTAACTTTGGTTTTTATTTCTATCCGTTGTTTATGTGTCCTAAATAGTCATGTAGTGTAAGAGTCCGCGTAATTTGAACTCTCATACCTGTGACCTGAGGGGGGGTGGCCATCTTTGTGTGAGATAGCCGAAATAAGATGGTCACACTCTCTGGGTCACCTGATTGTTCGGGTGCAAACGGATTTGACTAAAAGGTCTTCGCCTTATCCTTTATATCTCGTGAACCACGCCTTCGCATGTGTGACGTCATCTTCCCATAGCCGCGTCTGACGAGATATACCGGATATGGTTCTGACATTTTCATCACACCTCTTTAAACCCAAAAATTGATGTGCCCAAGTGGGTGTGACTATCTTAGAGATACTCATTTTAAACTGGTCACACCACCTAGCCCCATGACTCTTCGAGTGCAAAGGGTTGTGACCAAAATGTAAGCGCCGCAGCTTTTACATGTTATTAGCCACCCACAAAGCCCACTCCTTTCAGTATCGACGGCAAAATATCCTGACACCGGAGCTGCTAATCCGCAGTAAAGCTTCAGTTGTAAGGCCTGTATCTAGATTGGTTCAAGGGGTGCATTTCTTCGCGCGTGCGATCGAGGAAAGGCAGCACTGATGTTTGTGCTCTCAGACAGCACAGCAAATTTGCATCAAACTTGCAGCAAGCTTGATTTATCAAGTCAATAAACTTGAATTAAGCTTGAAATTTTCAAGCGTGTAAGCTTAATGCAAGCTTGAATCAAGTGTTTAAGTTTACACTTGTTCAACTTGCATTAAGCTTGACATAGCAAGCTTAATTGATATTTTAAAAAATTTCCTAAAAAAAATTTTTTTAATACATGGGGTGCCGGTCGGCGATCTCGCACCATATATTTTTTTTCCACGCATTTTCCCCTCTACGCTGGAACTAGTGCTGTAAAAGTAACGACAAAATGAGTATCATTATGTATTTGTTACTTAGATGTTCGCTATTCGTTACTAAGTAGTCGTTACTCGTTACTTTCGTTACTACTAATAGAATCGGTAATAGGGTCTTACATGTGTCCCATAACAACACATCCGGGACAGTGTTGTTATGGGTATATGCCGCCCATACATAAGCCCATAACAAAACCCAACCAAAAAGAATTTTTTTTAGCGAAGTTGTACAAAGCAAGTGCGTAGCCAGGGGGGGGGATATCGGGATATATTCTCCCCCGAAATTTTTGGATTAGTGATGAAATTCCGTCTATTTATACACAAATAAGTTCATACCCCCCCCCGAAAAATTTTCCTGGCTACGTGCCTGGTACAAAGTTGTATTTAGAGCTTATTTTCTCTGATTTACAGATTGTTTTTATACACATTTATGGTTTTATACAATGCTAAATTATCCGAATTTCTAAGAGTGCACATAGAAATCTTCCAAAGACATATGCCATTCTTTTTTTTTCTCAACCCCCCCTTTTTTAATACTGAACGCTGGTTTAACCTGTTCATTCTTATCATAAAAAGTGTAAAGGAAAGCTTGTGACTCGTGTTTTTTCTGAGAGCGGGTTCTCGAATACTGAGATCCATAGATTGGGCCACATATGTAAAATTCACAGGGCAGGGGATCTCAGTATGATATCAACTACTTTGCGTCTCTACAAGCATAATATCTTTATTATTTGTGAGTTTTTATTTCATATCATAAACTTCTTTTGCTGGACCATTTTTCGAAGTAAATTAAAAATTACCATATTTTAAATTAAAATTGTTTAATTCAGTGAGAATTATCTATTTTTAAGATATTTCCAGTTCTATTTCTGCACTTTTGGGATGAAAGGGGTTAGCCCCTTCTGTGGGTGCATATATGAGAGCATTCTTTAAACAAAAATTATCACTCCTTTCATACAGAAAGAATGGTTGCACCGGACTATGCGTATTCCATGAGTTCGTGGAATAAAATGTACCATAAAATAGGGCAGATGGCCCCCTAAACGCCGACATTTTAGAAACATACTGAACTTTATTGAATTATTTTAATACCAGTGGCTTACGCAGGAGTGGGCATAGAAATCCCGGGTCGCTCCCAATTTTTTATATATTTTTAAAACAATTACTTAAAAAATGTGTTTAGGTTCCATGCTAAATATTTTTTTTAGTTCCAAATAATATTTTAAATAATAAAAATGTGTGAATTCGTTTACTTTATAAAAATATATTTTTTTAAAAGGTGTATTTAAATAATTTGTTATTTATTACTCATATTTCGATTCTAGCTAAAAAAAAAAGAAAAAGTTAAGTTCGTAATCCTGCTTCGGAACCACCCTGAAAGAAAGAATTCTGATTGCACCACTATTTAGTACTAAAATGTTAGAAAGTCCGAAATTAGCACCCCTTACTAACATGCTTCTCTTATTGTATTGCTCCTCTACAATTATAAGAACACCCCCTTCCCCTCCCCCCGCAAAAAAAGTTCAACTGCGCATAAGAACATACTATACACCGGATCCTATCCCCCCATTGTACGACCCATATCAATAGAGCAGCAGATACTATATCCATCTCCATAACTGTAACGAAACATACGGATTCTTCCAAACCTCATCAAAACGATACCATTCGGCTCGGCACAAACGAATTGCAACCAGAACATACTACTACTCAAATACCGAAACTGATTTTTCCCTTCAAACAGCGAGAATCCATAATACTTCCGGTATCTAGTAACGGAACGGAACATACTATTACTCAAATACCGAAATTCATTTTCTCCCTCCGGCAGTCTTGTATTCGAAGTTCGAACCTGGGACTCTAATACCATGGTGTCGTAGAATATCAGTGACGGATATTTCTCGCTCTCGGATAGGGATGGACGCGAGACCACGAGACGAGACGAGACTTCTCGCGGTCTCGCACTTTGACAAGACGAGACCTCCAGGTACGAGACGAGACCACGGGGTGCGAGACGAGACCACAGGGCGCGAGACGAGACTCACAGGGCGCGAGACGAGACTACGAGACGAGACCACGGGTCAGGTATCTCGCGGTCCTGACTGGTCTACGGGTCAGGACCGCGAGACCAGTCTCGTGGTCTCGCGTTAAAATAGGCAAAGATGGTTATGGTCGGTATTTTAAATTATTTCTAAAAGCGGCAAGACCGTATTTTGCAAAAATCTTCGCCCCACAGCAATTAGCACAGATTAACAATTAGCTTACAGCATGAAGTGTACAGAAAATTACTTTTGTAGTACTTTCATATTTTCAAATATTCGTGAAGTTATATATTTACATCATTAGTCAGAAACAAAATGGTATGGCTATGGGTGTGGGCAGTGGCTTATAACAAAGGTCTGAAGGTCTGAGCGCCCCCTCCCCCCGCGGAATATTTTTTGGGGGTTCCCCTCCAATCTTTTATGAAATGGTCAAGTTTATAGTTTTCATACATACCCCTCGCATCCAGAATATAAGATAATTAAAAAATGATTACCGTAAAGATTAAAAAATAAAAAGTTTAAATTAATGTTACTTTTTTAAGCTAAAATTTACTAAAAATATACAAAAGTAAAAATGCATTTTTACACAAATCAAGTGTTCGTTTGATTGTTGAACGCGCTTTTATTTGGAATACTACTACTTTTCATGAACACTCATAGTTTTATTGAAGATTGCATTGCGAATGGTTAATGAAAATGAAGGAAGAAGAAAAAAAGATAACCCTGTATACTTTCAGAAGTTTTCAACCCATAGACCCAGATATATCTATAACAGGTCTATTCTTTCTACGGTGTTAAAATATAAAGTTTTTCAACTGTCATATTTTACTAGTTCCATAAAAACTGAAATCTGAAAGCATTTCATTCGAATTAATCGAAAGTCTCCAAATCGTCACAAGTTCCTCGACGGGGGGGGGGGGGGGTATGTGCCCACCTAGACGCCCTGCTTGGCAAACACCCATTGTGCAGGTTTGATTTAAACACAATCAATGGTTTTAGTATTCTTCTTATCATTTGAAGTTTCTAGTTTTGCTAGTTTGGAAGTCTTCTCAAAAGTGGACTCTCAAAAAACACTTTGTAAAAAATACATTTTATCAACGTTAAGACAAAAAATAAATAAATAAATAAATAAATGAAGACATTTATAAAACCAATTTATCCCTCTACTCCCTGTGTTATAGCCCTTGTCCTAAGAAAACAAACAAATTAAACATATAACAAATGATTAATTAATTACTTAAGTAATTAAACTACTTCTTTATTTTATTATTTTCAAGAAGAAATGCACGTTTTATGCAAAAGCACGTTTCATGCAAGGAGAAAGCCCTCTTTTTTTTCTTCACTTTGACCTTATCTCTTCGCGGACCCTTTCGTCTTTGAACAAAGAAAATCCTCATTCTTGGAACTCAGCTTTCTTGTTGCCGGAAGACTGTTGACCAGGGGCTTCTGTGTATTCGAGACCACCTACTAGGTACTATTATACTATCATCCGTACTTGAGTCATAAATAAACGTTCTGGGTGCTGACTCGTAATTCAAAGAAATTCGGGGAGAACTGAATGTCAACGCGAGATGTTTTTTTTTTTTTTTTCTCAATCTTCTCTTGGTGGAGATCCGTTGTACTTGTCTTTTATACTGTACTGTGCCGTTATACTGTACTTTTGCAATTTCCTATATTGTTGAATGATAATTATGATTTTTTGAAATAAAAATGCGTCACTATAACCGGGGTCACCAGAATTTGTAGGGTACCAGAAACTAAAATTCTGGGTTCGTTACTGACCGAAACGGTCGTTCTGTAACTATCAATAAAGTGACCTTTTTTCTAAACCGAAAATCAGGACACTTCTAAATCGCAGAGTTGGGATGGGTAAAAATCAATCCCCCCCCCCATCCCCAAGGTTTTTATTTTCGACGCATAATTTGATTTTCTACTTTTATGAGAAAAATGAGTTGAAAAGTATAGCGAATATATACAAATAAAATAAGCCTATTATATAAACTTAGGTTTTAAATGATTTTATTGTTAATTTTTGGATAACTTTCCAAATAGTTTGCTTTCTGACTATAACTATAGAATCACCATCCATTGATCATAGTATTGATACATATACATATTAATACATATTATAAAACAGTCATTTTCATCAATAAAAAAAAACGGTGTTAAATACAAGTAAAAAAAAAAAAACTTTGTCAATAACACAACCATTTTCATGTAAATTTATTCCCAATGTATTTTACATTTATTTATTTATTTTTCATAAAGCAGAACTTTGGCGGGACAGGAATGAAAAAGCGGGACATTTTTGGGTTCTGTGGGGACAGCAGGACAGATAGGTAAAACTCAGGACGTCTGGTCACTTTAACTACCAAGTACCTTTTTTATGCGTGTTATTTTACAAAGTTTTAATCATTTCATCTTTTAAACTGATTAAAACTTTGAGTGTTGTTCATCGATTTAGCTCTGAGATTTAGCTCTCTATTTAGATTAGTAAAAATACATATTTTAAACACGAATTTTGTAAATGTGCTTTTCTATATTCTGAAACTCTGTCTAATGTGTGCAAAATAATAATGCTAATTTTTTTTTTTACTTTTTTAATTTGTTTCATAACAGTTATTGATTAGCATATCAATAGATCATTTTCATTTAAAGGGTGGGGGGCTCAGTGTTTTCATAGCCTCGGGCCTCTATTGGTCTTAATACAACACTGAGAACAGAGATTGAAACAATGAAATCGAAACAAAGGTGTTTTATGAAATCGGTAAATTACAAATTTAAATTAATTATTTCTTAAATATCTGATTAAAATAAAATCTTGTAATGATGTATGGCGTATAACAGTATCTTTCGCTTAAAATTACTCAACTTTTTATTTAGCAATGGTTAGCTTTCGGAAAATTTTATGAAAACTTCACGATCAGTGTTGCTACTATTCCATTATGATTTTAATTTTCCAGCGAATCTGAACATCATATATTTTTTTTTCGTAGTGAATGGCGTGTTTCTTGCGCCATTATTATATTTTCCATTACATTATTATATTTTGGCTTGTTTGCCAAAATGCAATGGAGAAGGGAAGGGAAAAATAATTTAATGTATTTAAAATAATAGTATCTTTGAATCACATTTTTTTTAAATTTTAATTTTCAAATATGACAGCTTTTTGAACCACTTTTATGGATTGTCCCTTTCCCCCATCTTGTTTGTGGGGTGGGGGCGCAAAATCTTCAGTTGTCCCCGGGCGCTGATAACCCTAGCTACGCCTCTGCAAAAGAAAGCAAAAACTTTTTGGAAAAGATAAATTTTTGTAATTTAAAAAATCAGCATGCATTACAACGTATACCTGTAGTGCATCACCCCAGATCCGCAACTAAGGAAAGGGACAGCAAGTGGGGTACGTACCCCGAGCGGCGTGCTAAAGAGGGCGCTAAAATCAGTTATGACTCCATGACAAGGAGGCGCCCAAATTAAGGTTTGCCCCGGGTGTCGTGAACTCTAATTGCGGCCCTACGTCACTTTATGCTAATCAGTGACGCAAGAGCGGAATCGAGAGGATTCTGATTTGGCATAAAGTTTGCGTGTGAATGGCATTCATAAAAAAAAATTTCTGTGGGTCCTCAGCTTCCAAAAATTCACAAGAATAAAAGCAACGCAGAATTAATTTCATGTTTTACATAAAACAGATAAATTATTTTTTCATTATGCACGATTCCTTCTTCTCCCCTTGGATTCTCAATAAATTTGTTTCTACAAAAGTGCCCTCCAATTTACAGTTATTGCAAAATGATGCCGTATTACTTACATTGTGAAAGATAACCAACAATACAAACATTTCAAGTGCATCTGTGCATTTTGTACTGCAGTGTGACATACGATTCGTACATATAAACAAATAGTGAAGGTGGCCCCCCTCAAAACTTTTTCAAGGGAGGCGGGTTTTTGTGGTGCGCCATGGAGCTTGCGATATTAAATTTAATCAGGGAAACACTAAACATAAACAAAAAAAATATTATAAATAATGATTATATTTCTCGCAACTATCCCTCCTAGCAGGCATGTAGCCAAAAAACAATACGGAGGGAGGAAAGCTGCAAAAGGCAGAATTTCCCACGAAAAAGCCTGATATTCAGCATCCAGTTAACAAAAATCCAAATCCCCCCCCCCCTGGCTACGTCCCTGCTTCCTAGTCTGTGTTAAGTGTGTTTCTTTCGAAGAAATAAGTCGTAAAATTTTTTTGAATAGCTTTAAAAACAAACCAGTTATGTTAGATACTCGAAAAATATAATATGACTTCTTCATAAACTGTAGTATGAACTCATATTAGCAGTAAACTTATATGTCTTAATGTAATCAGAAAAAAATCTTTAGCTGATAAATCGCCTCCCAAAATGAGCCGATTCGCTCCCGTGTAGAGAAATATTGCAAAATATCTTAAGTTTTTTTTTTTTTTTTTTTTGAGAATGTTTCAAAACTTTTATTGGGTGAACGTTTATATGTATTCAATACCGCCTGTGAAGAGTCTTTCTCAAATTTTTCTGAGTCTCTAGCTTGAGCAATTCTTTAAAAAGCTGTTCAAAAGTTGAATGATTTCTTAAAAGAATCACCTTAAAGTAATTTGCTAGGAGATTCTATCGCATGCAATTACTTTTTGATGCTTCATACCCGGAAGTAAATATGAAGACATTAGATAGTATGCGACTATGCCAGACCCCGATAAATGTGAAGCGACTGTACATTTTTTACTTTGAACAAAGAAGTAAAGAGACATTTTGGCTGAGACAATATGCGAGACCGGTCTCGCAGGAGACGAGACCACGAGACGAGACCACGGGGTGCGAGACGAGACCACGAGACGAGACCACGGGGTGCGAGATGAGACCACGAGACGAGACTTCGATATGAAAGGACGAGACGAGACGAGACTTGAGCCATTTCTCGTCTCGAGTGGTCTCGCGTCCATCCCTACTCTCGGATAGTCAGATACTTCGGATAAATAGCCGCGACTCTCCTTTTGGTGCTACCACGATGAGTGTCGAATAAAACAAGCGAGTATTTTGTGCTTGCTAGAGGTCTATCCTAGAGACCCTATACTTCGTCAGAGACCCGACACGAGTGAAATAATTTCTGATTGGCTGAAGCGGAGAATCAGCCGCCGCGGGCTATGGATGAAAATCTTCCGTAGAGTTAGCATTGTGAAACGAAGTGACTTCGGAAAAACTGCTGTATCTAAGCATTAAATAATCAGTCTTATGTTTTTCCTTTTGATTTTCCTAATCTGAAATACTTACTTAATGCATAAAAATCACTTTTTAACTAGAAATCCGAAATTAACTACTATTTTGAAGCGATTATTTACGTAGTTTCGCTTTCGAGCTGTGATCGGAAGCTTGAATTTTAAGTCTTATCTTACACTTTCCTTGTTTGAACTTTACAACAATATTGTTTTAATATTTATTTATGTTATATGTGCGCATATCATGCTTTAAATTAATTAAAAAATCCTTCAAAAGCTTTGTATTTTGTACTTTTTTCCATGATTGCGCCGGACTGCATTTGGCGAAATGAATACAGACGCCAAACTGCTGTTGGCTACCTTTTACTCGGCGCGTTTCATCTGAGTTTTTCGCTTTGAGTCAAAATGTTTCAGTTTCAGTTATAAATATTTAGATAAAGCAATATTTTTCTGAAATCGTAGCTCACTAGATATCAGTCTCTGAAAAATATTTACTGGCATGAGTTGTTTCAAGCACTCTATGCAGAAGTTATTCAGTCGTTCAAACATGTACGTGTTATTGAGATGTAATTGAATATTTACTATTTACTTTTGAATTTTTGCTTTTTTGTACTTGTAATGGTCCTTTGGTGTAGTGTGACTGATTTTTACTGGTTTTTTTTGGGGGGGGGGGGCACAAGAAAGATTTGGGGGGATTTTTCTTCTATCGATGGTTCCTTTTGAATTTCCAAACAAATATACAAAATAAAAAGATCTTGACACAAAATTGGGAGCACGTGCCCCTATCTGTATATTCTAACGGCATATTGTGCTGTAACCCATATTATCGTAACGAATCTACTAATAATACCTATTACTTTCATCTTCGTTTCTTCCCCGTAAATGCATAATTTAAATATTTAAATCCTCCATGTTTCGGCAGAAGAAAGTAGTTTACTTTAAACTCGTTTCTTTGCGAGTTTACTTTAGCATGGCGTAAATTTTATGGCATGCCGTATTTACTCGCGTAATAGTCGCACTTTTTGGCCATTTTTCTTGGAGAAATTAAACTATTATGCGAGGAAATACACTACACAATATTCTACACTCTAATGTTAAAACATTACTGGTATTGTAATAAAATTACTAAGTTACCAAATACTTCCAGATTATCTGCCGTATGTTAAATAGTCCTTTCGTAAGTTACACGCAAAAAAGAGGCATTTTTCTTTTTATAGTAATATTTTTAAAGACATAAATGAAGATCAAATACATGGCTGCGACTTTTATGTAGGTAAAATATTTTGACGATTTTTTCTGCTTCAAAACAGGGGTGCGACTATAATGCGAGGGCGACTACTACGCGAGTACACACGGTAGTTTTAATCTCACGCTATTTTTAATTTAAGAAGTCACGTTCCTGACTGCCGTAAAAGGAAAACCCAGTTAATTCACCCAGTTAGATTTTTTAACGAAGTAACATTAAAAATTACTAAATATTAAATTTAAAAATAAATCTTCTGTTAATTCTTAATATTTCACCTATCATTTAAACTATCCATCAGTATTATCAGTTTTTGAAATCAATGTAAATTATAGTCAGAAATGACCCATGCTCCCAATTGGAAACAGAGTGAAAATTGTATTAAAATCTTCCCCCATTTAAATAACTAATGTGCTTTAACTAACGCATTAGAAGACAAAATATGCAAAAGAACTGATATAAAATATGCCTGGATCTCAATGTGATCTCTAAAGGTTAACAACATTTAGAAGGAAAGAAAAGTAGAATTGTTCAGCACAAATATATGTATTTGTATACATTTAAAACTGACAAATGAAGTTATTCATGTGAACTTAATCATAATTTACTTCTACAACAACATTATAGGAAGCATGCTTGAAGAAAAAAAAATCAGTTTTCCATTATTTAAAAATCAACCAATACCAATATTCATATAAAGTAAGGGCTTTATGAATGATGTACTATAAATATGAATTAATAAACAAAAACAAACAAACAGACAAAATGTAAGGGGAATAATAATACATTGTTATGTGACAGCACTTCAATTTGCTGCACTGTAGTTATTTCTCCGTACTCATTGCATCCATAATTGAACGACGATATTATGCATGCTCAGCGAAAAATAAAACTCGCCTGCTTTGCGAGTAACGGCCAATTGAGGGAAAACGGGTTGCCGTAGTTTGGATGATTTTTCTGCCGTGGATGATTTTCTGAGCATGCGCAGTAAGACCGTGTCGTATCTCTACGAAGTTCAGTATCTCTAGTCTATCCGACACTCAGAGCGATTAACCAATCGAAGCACTAGACTTTCCCCCCTTTTTCTTAAACGAAGGCATTGTCTTCAGAATTTTCGAAGACTCGGGAGACATCCATCACGAGTGGAAGCCCGTTTTTGACAGACCCACCGTGCTAGGGAGAGGGGTCCTTTTGTGGAAGTAGTTGACACTCCACGATCTACACAATAAAAACCCATCCATCTCGTACTCCCCGATACCGGAATGTAAGTTTTCGCCTTCATCCAACGTGTCGGGAAAAAACAGCATTATTTCCGATAGTCAATACGACAGTGAAACAATCACGATAGGATCGTAGTAGGACATATCGGATTGTTGACTCACGAATAAGAATATTTCTAGCTACGCATTAAAACGACTTGAATTGCGTCTATAATAATGAAACTTGTACTCACCTCTTCCCGAACGATCAATTTGACTCAGACGCAAGGATACAAGCTCTCATATTCCTTTAAACTATTTAATTAGTGATGAATAAAGAATAGCGAATTACAGCTTATATAAAAACGAATATTGGCTTGAGCGACTCACAAACCCTATGAACAGAATCAAGCCTTTTTTGGAACTGCTTTTTTCCCACGACTCGATTGAATGCGAAGTAAAAGGAAAACAAAAAATAAAAATAAAAACTGTCTCTTTCTCGGCAGCTGCCTTTCAGTGGCGCCACTCCAGTCTCGGCATGTGAATCAACATCTTGCGGGGGCCGGCGATGAGACTGGCAGGATGGCCAGTCGAGAAACCGGACGACGGATGATCCCTGAGGCGACTTTCAGCTCCACGACGCGGGTGACGTTGCCTTTCCCCGGGAACACTTTGACAACTCTTCCTAATTTCCACTGGAGAGGTGACGAGAAATCCTCTTGGATTAAGACCAAGTCGCCGACTTGGATGAGCTTTGGCAATCTGTGTTTCACTGGACGGGACATCAACTGTGAGAGATAGTCTCTGGACCATCTTCTCCAGAACTGTTTCTTGAGCTGTAGAATAAGATGAAATCTGGAAGACTAAAAGTTGGATTAGTATTGCGACTATTTGTTTCAGGAAGTTCCATCAAAGGAGTTCCTATAAGAAAGTGGCCGGAGGTTAAGGGTCTGACATCATTGGAGTCAGGGGACAATGGCACTAGAGGACGTGAATTTATGCAGGCCTCTATTTGACATAATAACGTAGAAAGCTCTTCGAATGTGAAAAGCGAGCTTTGACAAGTCTTTAGCAGATGGCGTTTAGCCAATTTGACCGACGCCTCCCATAATCCACCGAAATTGAGTAGGGATGGACGCGAGACGACTTTATTGCGAGATGAGACAGAGATTTACAGCTTTTTTGCGAGACGAGACACTCATTTTTAACATTACGATATAGGGATTTTTGCGAGACGAGACAAAGCTTTTAGGCTATTTTGCGAGACGCTAGACTCCTATTTTTCGTCTCGCGTCCATCCCTAATTGGAAGCATATGGAGGCATGAAATGCCACGTGATTGCCTTGGCTGATGAGAAGTCTTGGATGGTTTCGCTTCGGGATAAGTTAATCAAGGATTTTAAGTAGGAATTTGCTCCTACAAAGTTCCTCCCATTGTTGGAATAAATGTCGGATGGATAGCCTCTACGCGCTATGAAACGTCGTAGGGCCGTTAAAACCGCCTCTGTTGATAAACTGGTGACTAGTTCCAGATGGACGGCCTTGGTGCACATACAAACGAATAAACATAAATACGATTTGAATCTGGTGGCCTTTCTCTGATGCTGGCATTTGGTAAATATTGGTCCCGCGTAATCGACTCCGACTGTTTCGAATGGCCGATTTCCTGAGATGCGTGCCACTGGCAAATCGCCCATCATCTGGTGAATGGGCTTTGCACTTAGTTTAAAGCACCTTATGCAATTTCTGAGGACCTTTCTCACAGTGGAACGTCCATCCGGAATCCAATATTCTTGACGGATTAACGCTAACACTAGATTTTGTCCACCATGGAAACTAATTTGGTGGAAATGTTGTATAATTAAAGATAATACATGGTTGTTTTTTGGAATGAGCATAGGGTGTTTTTGGTCGAAAGTTAATGACTGGTGTTTGCTTAGTCGACCTCCTACGCGCAGAATGTTATCGGAATCTAAAAATACATTTAATGCCGACAATTTACTGGTTGGCTTCACAGGTTTATTCTGTTTTAATTGTCGAATATCTTCAGAGAATTCTGCCGCCTGTAGAAGTTTAACTATTCGTCGTTTCGCATGCGCTATTTCTTGAGATTGTAACGGTCCGGTTATTTTTAATGATTGAGAATTATTAGAAAATCGAAAAATCCATGCTACAATCCTAACTAGTTTTAAATATGACGAGTATTTCAATAGAAAGTCTGGGAAGTGGGTAGTTTCTATTACAAGACAGCGATCTTCATGTCTTGATAATATATAGTCATCTGAAATCGGAGAACTCGGCAACACATTTGAAGTGACATTAACGGTCGAATGAAGCCAAGGTGGACCAACAAACCAATTGGTGGCCTTTAACTGTTGAGGAAAAAGTCCTCGCGAGGCCGCATCAGCCGGATTTTGCTTCCCCGGAATGTGTCTCCAGGACTCAATTGCCGTCAGTGAGTTAATCTTTGCCACGCGATGTTTAACAAATTGGTTGCCCTTTACTGGAGGGTTCGCTATCCAACTCAGTGTTATCCCGGAATCACACCAGAGGAAGATCTCATCGACTTTGAATTTAACGGTAGTTTGTATAGCGTTCACCAATTCTGCTAATAAAAGGGCTCCCGAAAGTTCAAGCCGAGGTAAAGTTAAGTGTTTCAGCAACTCGGGTTTTTGAAGTTATTAACGATACATTGATAGTGTCTGATATTACGCGCAGACAGGCAATGGCGGCATAGGCTTTTGCTGAGGCATCGCTGAATCCGTGAATTTCTATTCTAGTGGCATTAACTACATGCATATATCGCGGAATTTGAATGTTCTTCAGATGAGGGAGTTCAGACTGAAATTTGCGCCATCTCTCCAGAATGTTCGGTGGGATGGGTTCATCCCAAGTTACTTCCGCTATCCAAAGTTCTTGAAGCATAATTTTCAACACAATTGTGGCAGGTGCCATCAATCCTAACGGATCATATGTCTGAGCTATCTGCGATAGCAATTGACGTTTCGTAATAACGCTTTCTGGATCTACTGTCCGAACTTGAAGACAGTCCGAATTTAAATTCCGAAATATTCCCAGAATTCTCTGAGACGACTCCTGATCAAAACAATGAATTGAACTATCTGCCTTTGCAGACTCTGGCAGTCCGGCAAGAGCTTCGGAATGACTGCAAGCCCATTTTCTAAGGGGAAATCCCCCTGAGCCCATCAGTTTCTGCAACTCCTGAATTATTATTTGGGCTGACTCTATCGAATCCCCTCCTGCCAATAAATCATCTACATAAAAATTTTCCTTAGCAATTTCCGCTGCCAGTGGGAAATTCCCGTATTCATCTTCACATAACTTGTGAATTGTCCGAATAGCTAAATATGGCGCACATGATGTGCCGTATGTTATAGTGTTTAATTTATAAATATTAATAGGTTCATCAACACTTTCTCGCCAAAAAATTCTGTGATATTGTCTATCCTCTTCGGCCACGAAAATTTGCCGATACATTTTGGCTATGTCCGCCGTAAACGCAACCGGGTAGCTTCTAAATTTAAGTAAAATGTCAAAAATACTCCTTTGGAGTTTTGGTCCCTTTAAGAGCACATCATTCAATGATTTTTTGTTATTCGATTTGTATGAGGCATCAAACAGTACCCTAAGTTTAGTGGTAGTACTGTGCTCATTAACTACACCGTGATGCGGTAGAAAATAATTAGGTTGAAGGGTTATTTCATCTGGATTTAAGAGAGTCATATGTTTCATGTCTATATATTCCCTCATGAATTGAGTATATTGTTTCCGTAAGTCAGGATCTTGAATTAATTTTCTCTCGATAGAACGAAACCTCTGAAGAGCACCCTCTTTGCTCTCGCCTAACACCTTATCATCCCTAAAGGGTAATCTTACGATGTATTTCCCTTCCTCGGTTCGGGTAGTTGTATTTACAAACAACTGTTCAGCTTTATCTTCGGAATAACAGGTTTGTTCCGAACTGGGTAACGATTCAGTATTGAAGAATTGGTTTAAAGTTTCATTTAGACAGGATTCATTGGTTTTACACGTCGTGTGACATATCACACTGGAATTTGAGTTTATGGTGAGATCCACTTGACCGCATAGAAACCATCCGATTTTACTTGGAAAGGCTGTAGGCGTACCCGCAGGGCCCATGATGACATTTCCAATGATTAAGCGGGAGAAAATGTCCGCTCCTAAGAGCACATCTATAGGGCTTTGTATGAAGAAATTAGGATCAGCGAGCTGTAGCCCTTTGATATGAGGCCATTCGTACTGATTCAAATGAAAATTCGGAAGAGGTGAGGTAACCCTATCCACCACGAATGCATTTACTGAAAATGACTCTGCTGAAAAATGCGGAGTGAATTCAAATTCGGTTTCGTCTAATAATGTTTCTGCAACTATGCAATTAACCCCTACCAAACTGTGTGATGTACTATGTAGTGGTAATCCTAAACGCTCGGCACATGCTCTCGTGATTAGCGAATTTTGGCTTGCATTATCAATTAGAGCTTTACACTGACTAATCTTCCCCCTTTTGCCCTTGACATTAATTAAAGCGGTTGATAATAGCACCTTATTAGAAAAACATGAGGTTAACTGAGGCTACGACGGACCAAAATAAATTATGTTGACTCACGAATAAGAATATTTCTAGCTACGGATTAAAACGACTTGAATTACGTCTATAATAATGAAACTTGTACTCACCTCTTCCCGAACGATCAATTTGACTCAGACGCAAGGATACAAGCTCTCATATTCCTTTAAACTATTTAATTAGTGATGAATAAAGAATAGCGAATTACAGCTTATATAAAAACGAATATTGGCTTGAGCGACTCACAAACCCTATGAACAGTATCAAGCCTTTTTTGGAACATCTTTTTTCCCACGACTCGATTGAATGCGAAGTAAAAGGAAAACAAAAAATAAAAATAAAAACTGTCTCTTTCTCGGCAGCTGCCTTTCAGTGGCGCCACTCCAGTCTCGGCATGTGAATCAACACGGATATTTCTCGGATTGTGACATCATGAGAAGAGAAGGCTCGATATATTCGCTAGCGAAAGCTTTCCGATACTATGGTGGTAGAGCCCCTGGTCGATCCGAAATGCACACTTGAAGGTCATTTTCCCCCTTGAAACCGCGATCAGATATCCAGTAACAAATAACAGAAGACATTAGTACTCGATTACTGGAACCCGTTTCCCCCCTAGTTCGCCTCGCCTGGCAGTCTGTATTCGAAGTTCGAAACTGCTCGATCCGAAACAGCTTCGGATCGAGTAACGATATCAACCGAAAAGTTGCAATTCGTTACTTCGAGTCTGAGTGATTATCCGCATCTTAGTACCGAATACATACGGTTTGCTTCAGCTCTAGCTGGAACC
>JAWZYV010016330.1:0-56484 GCA_038373885.1 Cheiracanthium punctorium
GTTGTCAATAGTCTGATTTACTACTTTCTGCAGTTTCTCCACTTTTTAATAGTTAAAAATGTGGCGTAATAAGAGGGAGGAAAGAGGGGTTAGCCGCTCCCTCAATTTTTTTTCTGGGAATGGGTATATGCGGGTGGCAAGATATAAAAAAAAATGGTGGCCGCTAGGACACTTATGGTGGCAGAAGATATCCCTTGTCTAGGCTTGCCATAACAAAGGAAATCCCGCAAAATTTTCGAATGGCAAAACGTCGTTTTGCTATGGCCTACTTTGTACATCATCCCTAATTATGTCTGGTTAGTAAATAACTGTTATATATTAAGAATAATATGTATTAAGAATACCGATTAGAGAGGAAATCGTTTAGGGGGAAATAAAATTAAAAAAAAAAAAAATTGCTAGTGTGCAAAACTATTAAAAGATCGAGAAGAGCAATAACTATATACATCTGGGGACGAACTCTGGAATAATGATTGTTTGATAAATCGGAACTACTTATTTATGAAATGTAGCTATCGATATTAGGATTGGCTCATGAAATCTCACTGAGTTAGCATAAACAAAATGTACTAGAGGCCACTCTTCGGGTTACTCGGGTCGCGTAAATGGAAAGAACGATAGTGAAAAAGTCAGTAACAATATTTCTATCTGAAAGAATAGAATATTTGAAAAAGGCATTTTTGGGAAAGATCCGATTTAATAGACACGGTTATCGTGAAAGGGCCGCTTTCAATCGAACCTATTTTTTCGCTGGAGTAATTGCATTGAGTCGTATTTCTGTGAATGCACCGTTTTAATTAAGGTATATTCGGATGGGCCGCACATGGTATGTAGGAAATAAAAAGTGGCGAATGTTGACTAATAATACTAACTAATATTAGAAATGCGAAAGTGAGTTTGTTTATGACGCTTTTACGCCTAAACCGCCGAATCGATTAGGATGTATTTTGGTTTAGATATAGATGTGACCCTGGAGATGGTTATAGGCTACTTAAAATTTTAGATGTTTAATTACTTTAATTAATTAAAAACCGGTTTTACATTGCCATGTTTGGCGAGTTTCGCCCGTATCAAATGATTCATGTTCTGAACTAACAAGAATGCTATTACTTCAACAAAGAAGCGCGTGCGCGTGCATCTGAAAAACATTTAATATCACGGAAATTATGCCAGTTTTATGGCAAATCTATCTATCTCTAATTATAAAAATGAATGTTTTGCAGACTAATCTACAGAAAGCAGGGCTTTGAAATTTTCAGCATGACTGGGGCCCATGACTTCGGTAAAGTGTACCTGAGGCTCAGATATTTTAATTACTTTTCCATTATTAATTAAAAACTGTTAACTATTAATTAAAAACCGTTTTATCGCCCGCACAAAATGATTAATGCTTTTGAAATAACGCAGAAATTCTATTTGCAAAATCACATGCATTTGGAAAACGCAAGTATGGAAATTATGTTTATTTTACGCCAAATTAAAAAGCATAATTAAAGAAAAGTGTACTTACGTATTATCCCGGCGGTCCGCCAAGACGAGCGATTTTTTGCCGAGATAAATGCCGGACACATGAAATTATTAATGGTTTTGAATACGATTGACAACAGTTTGGCAACTCATTTGACGAAAAAACAGTTTGGCGGGAATGGCCGCCGGGATAATACGTAAGTACCAAGAAATATCCGGATGTGTTTCTTAAAGTTTGTAAATTTACAAATCCTACCAATAATATAAAGGTATACGTTTATGTGTTTGGATGTTTTTGACTGAATCACACAAAAATGGTTGGAAAAATTTGTAATGAAGATGGCTTATGCCCTGGATAAACATAGAGGCAACCTTTCAAGCATATAGCATAAACTAGCTGACGTAACCGTCGTTGACGGGCAAGTACTGTATGCAAATTTTCAAAAAGCAAGAACTTTCGTCAGCATTGTAGGAGCACACAGAATGGGTGTAGTATGTTGCAAAGTAAAGAAAGCGAAGTTATAATTTTTATGTATTGTTAAACTATTACATGTTAGAGTCAATAAGTAATATCATTTCATTCGCTTTAGTCGTATTTATGTGATGCACGAACGAATATTTACACATACTGAAATGATTTTCGCAAAATATCAAAATCTAATCAAGATTTTTTTTTAAAATTCGACGAGAGTGTTTAAGTTGAGTGACCATCTATCATGATACCCAATTTCATTTCATTCACTTCAGTCGTTTCTACGTGATGCTCGAACACAATTTTAAGAAGTTTGGAACGATTTTCGCAAAATCTGAAAATCTAATCAAGATTTTTTAAAATTTGGCGCCTATGTTTTAAGTTGAGTGACTACCAATCATGATAGGAAAATTCATTTCCATCGCTTCAGTCGTTTTTACGTGATGCTCGAACACAAATTTACGCAGTTTGAAACGATTTTCGAAAAATCTGAAAATCTAATCAAGATTTTTTAAAAATTCGACGCCTACGCTTTAAGGTGAGTGACCACCTATCATGACACGCTATGCTTAAACAAAAAGAGCGTCATGGACAGGATGACAGATATACAAACTTTTTTTTGAGGGTCCCATCGGATTCCCGGGCGCTTGAAACGAATAGAAATAGCAAAATATTTGAATTCCAAGAAATGCACAGACAAAAGTCTAATTTTATTTATATAGATAATTGTTTTACAAAGACACTTAAAACAATACTAATGCATTGAGCTCTATGGAAATTTTGTAGGTACTAAACCGATTTTAAAACTTTTTTCACTGATTGAAAGTCCTTAGCCTATATGGGGAATTCCTCCGTGTTGAATTTTCTAAGGGATCGTAGCCCGCATTTCCGAGGTTCTTGGAAAAAAAAAAAAAAACACGGAAAACTGCGAGCGGGTAGGTCGACAGGCACTCTCCGCCTTCCAGTTTTCAGAGCAGAACCTCTTAGACACTGGGGGGACCCTGAGTGTTATAGACTGCCTTTTATGCATATATCACAAATAGTTCTTTTACAGGGATACTCATAAGAATTGCATTATGCTCTATGTGTATCTCTGTAAGTACTGAAGAGATTCAAAAAACATTTTTCACTGATAGTAAGCTACACTATTCTGGAGCATTATGGGCTAAAATTCATGCATGTAGTGTAAACAGTTCCTTTACAGGAACACTCAAAATAATTCTAATACATTACGCTCTATGGGCATCTCTTTAATTACAGAACCGATTCTAAAACTCTTTCGCTAACATAGTCTGAAATTCATGCATATAGCATAAATATTTCTTTTACAAGATCATTCAAAAGTTCGCAAATGTCTGAAAAGTATCTAAATTTAGTAATTCTGCATACTGTGTTATTTTAAATGAAGTATACTACCATGCATTATACTTCATTTAAAATAAGGAAAAAACAAATATTTAAATGCAGCTTCTTTAGTCGCAAACGTATTTGTTATTCACACATGATTCGTTTCTGTCGGGACTAATTCTAAAGTCGACGCGGACGAAGTCGGGGGTAGCCGCTATTAAAAATATAAAAGCAGGAGAGCGCAGAAAGAGGAATAGAGCCGCCGAACGCTGCGCCTTGCAAAATTAATCGAGTCAACGCGTACACAATACAGAGCTCGTTTTTTTTTTCAGAGGGGAATTAGGTCAAATTGACGTACTCGGCGCAAATTAACATACCTACACCTGACGCAATGCAATCTCTGCACCGCATAACGCAGAGAAACGCGAGGATACATGGTTGACTGTTACGGAATTTGAATATTCCCAAGGATAATATATCTAGGAACGTCTTTCAAGAAACATTCATTAGTTAAACGTAAAGGTAAGTTCGTCTCGCAAAGTCCGAGAATAAAGTCCGTCGACCCTCGCATGGCCGAACGAAGTGAGGCACCATACCTAAACCGCGGACTTATTCTCGGACTTCGCGAAAGGAACTATACCACAAGATGTACGAGTTCGGGCTCATTTTTTGAAACATAGTTAATTCAACTCCAAATAAATGCCAGCACTTTTTATTTCTTACATACAATTTGCGGCCAATCACGATAATTAAACGGCTTTACGGTCGAGTGCAATAATGCCGCCATGAAAATAGGTTCGATTAAAAACGACCCTTTCACAAAACCGTCTATGAAATCCGATTTTTCTCACAAATGCAATTTATTAAAATGCCTTTTCAAATGTTCTACTCTTTCAAATCGAAATACTGTATTGCCTTTTCATTTTATTATTTCTAAGTGTCCTGCCTTTCACCGTATCAGATCCCCTCTTATTACGCCACATTTAATTACATAAAAGTGGAGTAAATGTAGAATTTAGTAAATCAGGATATTGCCAAGATTTGGTATTCTAAATATTCGTATTATACACCTTCTGATTTTAAAATTCTCAACATTTTAATGAATGAAGAAAGGAAAAAAAATAGTAATAAAGGCAAAAGAAAACTAGTTCTGGGAAAGGACGTCTTCAGCAAACAAATTGTGTCATAAGTTAACAGCTAGGTTACTCATAAAACAAACTGTCATCAATTTAAGCTTATTTTCAGTTGAAAAAAAAAAATAAAAATAATTCTGGAAGGTTTATTAATAGATAATTTGTTTAAATACTTTTGGCACCAGGATGTTGATTATTTTAATTATTTTAAGCTGATTAAAAACGTTTGATAGTTAAAATAAATATTGATTAGTACTTTTATTATTTTAAAAAGATTAATGAAAGGTTGAAGAAAGAAAATTTAGTGTTTTTAAAGAGACCTTTTTAAGTATGCTACAAGAAATTAAAAATAAAGCTTTATGAAAAATAAATTATTGAAAATATTTGAAACTTTATTTCACACATACCTTTGAACAATTCTGTGAGTTAAAAAAAGTATTAATTTTATACCTGCTAAAAAACTTACATGTAGTAATTATTTTTATTTATTTTAAAGAAATAGTACTTTTTAAAAAACTTATATTCACTTTTCATGAATGAGCAAACATTAAATTATAAATGAAAGAGGAATAACAAATATGTTTCAGTGATATGACTAACAAATCATGTCTAGCTAAAAATTTCTGAAATTTACTTCAATAAATGTCCTATTAATAACCAATAATAATAAACATGTATGTCACGTAATTTTGAGGGAAAAAAAATTAAGCAGAAAATTCAACATTACTTATATTAAAACTTCTTTATGCTAGAAGTTTTTTTTAAACCAAGACTTCTAGTTATGTAGATTTAATTCACATATTTGTGTCATGTTTAGACCAAAATATTATCAACAAATTATTTTTCCTATTTCGCTTACACTTACTTCTACTGGATATTTTCTCCAAAGAAGGGGGCGGGGAACTAAGACAAATTGGAAAAAATCTTACTATTCATTGTAAGTCAGAACACATATTACAACTCTATATGTTAAAGTTTTTGGGATGAGATCGTTTCAAACCAGTTTCTATATGTTATCTACCTGTACATTCTCGTGGAACCCCAGTGCCCTTTTTGACAACAGGGTTCCCCTTTTGAAAATTTCCCCCTCGGCGGGCCTTTTTTCTAGTCAACACTATTTAGCTCATTTGCATAATATTAACCCGTGCCGCATTGAGGTTAAAGTTTTGAAAAACCGCGGTTATTCGCAAAAAAAAAGCAGTTTTTCCATCATAAAATGGATAAAATCGAGTCTAGGAATTTAATGTTGGTCTCGTTTCATAAGAAAACTTAATGCCTTGATGAGCTACACATCACTTTTATGTAAAAACATACAGATTTAACCCTCCAAGCGATTGTGATGTCAATCGCTTGAAGGATCGCGTCCACTTTATTCCAGCTTTCAATGCAATTCATCTATAATATTAATCATTTATAACAGATATCATAAAATATGTTTGGTAGTAAAGCTTGTATATAATTTAGGAGCCTTTTTGTTTAAATCATTGCATATCTCCCTATTAAAATTTTTATTTTTTTTTATAATTTAAAAAGTGCATGAAAATTCTACCGTGAAAGCAACTTTATATTATTTGCTCATTTCCAAAACGCTCAGGGGGTAACATTCGGATCATATGTAGTCTTGAAAAAAGCTTATATCTATGCTTTTTTTCACGACTAGATATGATCTGGATCCTAAAAGTTGGCTTTTTTATGATAATTCAAAAAATTCTATTTAGTCTTTCCTCCTTTATTTTTTGTGTATAGAATAAAGATTTTATTTTTGAAAAAATCTGAAATTTAAAAAGAAAATGAAATTTAAGTAAAAGAACTAACAGAAAATAAGGTCAAAGAAGGTATAAAATTGAGAACGACTAACGTTCAGATATATTTGATTATTAAACTTATGTATCTAAGAACAAGCACATTATAAAAAAAAGATAAATGATTTGTTTACAATTTTTTGTTATAGTGGCATGGCTTAGATAACGTGACTTTCGAAGAGTCTGGAAGTTTTTCTACATTCGAATACTACCTATAGTAAAAACTGCTTCTGTTCTTCATCCTTGGTTAAACAGGAATTGAATCCTTTGGTTAATTTTACTCCCCTTTCAACCGAGTCATTAAAATCCTTAAAAGCTTTGTTTTTTCTTTTTCTTTGAAATAATACTGATTTTCATACCATACATCGGGATCAGTATTCAAAAATTGCATATTAAAATTAGATCTCTTTAAAAAAATTACTGTTCGAGATGAAATAAAAAAAAAAATCAACTTCTTTGTCCAATAAATGATCCACTTCGTTGAAACATTGCTGCTCTTACATCTTTATCATCATCAGTTTCTTTTTGAAGTGTAATTAATTTTACAGCCATGCTTATTTTGACTTTTTTTTTCCATATTGTCTTAAAAAAATGAAACTTGCTCGAAGTTAAGATACCAAAGATGGCTTATCATTTTATAGATCTTTGTTTGCAGACTCATTATCAAATTTTTAGTATTTAACAAGCGATTCTAATAATTTTAAGTCTTGATTGGGTCTAAAGTCTGAGTGGGAGTGTTGAACCATACCTTTACATAAATATTTATTATAAACAAATTTATTTAATATCTCCTTTTTCTAAATCCATTAATGAGACCTAGTGTCTGAAAAGTATTTGACAATAAATTGCCTTAGCCATCCAACTGGCATAATGAACAGAACCAGATACTTTGAAAGAAATGTCAATTTGGGGGGGGGGGGGACTCCTATAAAAATTAAATATTGTTGGATTAATTCTTTAGTTATCCCTGTTATTATTCTAGTTAGTTATCCCGGAGCTGTTGATTTCTTAAATGCTCTCCAAGAAAATTTGAAATTTCTTCCAAATTCTGTATTCTTTATGTAATAGTTTCATCTTCGATAGCAGTTTTGTACTTTGTCTTGTCTAACTTAGACCACCCAATCTGAATTTTTTTTAATTATCTGGATGAAGAGAAGTAGCTTTGCCTACTTTTCAATCAAAACAGATTTTAGAATGATTTCTAAAATATGGTGGCCATAAGGTAAATATAGATGATTTCGATCCTGTAATTGCTGCAGCAAAAAATGCACGTTCCCCTAGATACTGAAATGCGTAGGCATATATCAATGCGGCGAAAAATATCTCGGCTGCGAAAAATATATCGAAATGCGGCGAGCATATATCATAACACCTAGATACTGAAATACAAAGATCTTTCTTTTCAAGCGCAGAAATACAAACTAAATAAATAAAAATATTTCATGAATTGTAGTTTAAGTTATGAAAATTCTTGATTTATTTTTTGTTTATTGATGCAAATCGTACAAGAAACGGTGTAAGTATTTAAAATTCTTAATTTATCTTTTTTCACTAATTTTACAAAAATGTAGATTTTGGTGCTACGACTCACAAACTGACCAAAAAACACTGAATGCCATTAAATATTGGTTTTGTTGAGAGTAAAAGTTCGAAACAACATCTTTTATGAAATAAAACATGAACCAGGTTTGTAGAGCAAATAGTTTATACTAAATGAAGGAAAAACTTCATATTTTTGGCAAAAATCGTATTCTTTCGAGAATTCAACCTCGATGCGGCACGGGTTAATATTATGCAATTGAGCTAAAACTTTACCGATCTCATTTTCTAGTCAATTGGCAACTTTTCGGGACGTGCCCCAAAAAATAACATTAAAATTTTTTCCCCCATATAACTTTTGACCCCCCCCCCCTAATATACAGGTTACTGTTCCGCTGGTGGTGGTGGGGGGGTGTTTTAAACATTTATTGTTTCTGGAGTTAATATAAATGTTTCTTTTAATAATTGCTTTACATTTTCTGAGGGGGTACACATGCTAGATCAAGTAAGACGTAGGAAGGTATGATTTAAAAATAAATAAATATTTAAGCAAAAATGTAGAAAGCTACAGTACATAATTAAGTTTGTCTTGAGTAAAAAAAAAAAAAAAAAAAGTACGTACACCTCAGAAATTAAATACAAATCTATAATTTCTTAATCTAATGTGTAGTTTATTTTAGTGTTATTTATTTATTCATTATTATTTTACAGGTCTGTGTAACACATTTCAAGGTTGAAGATGTCAGAGAAGTATCTCAATGTGATAAAAATACTGGGAAACTCATGAGTGCTCCACTGGATCGTCCCAGGCTAAAAAATGGTGCTTTGCCTGTTTTGTTTCCCAACTGTCCATCTTACTTATCGAACAAAGACGTACGCATAAGAGAAGACAAAGATAGTAAAAAAGTGTGAAGCATGCACCTCCAAAAAGCCATTGATGAAAATATTGCCTTGAAACAACAAAGAGAAAGCGAATTGTCCGTCAATACATTTGCAGAATTTCTAGTGTTCAGAAAAACTCAAAAGAGGTTATATATGGACGAAAATTATTCAAAAAGAGTGTATTATTTTTGCCATTTTAAGTCTTGCCTGGCCCTGCAGTCGTTTCATCTGTGATAGTGAACAAAGATTTAAAAGTATCAGCATATTTCAAAGGACTTGAACTTACCACAAAAAACTCTAAAATTAATCTGCCATGCAATGTGCAAAGGTTTGACCAATTTGAAAGAATATTAGACTATGTGCAATCTATAGAAAAGGATGAAGTAAATAAGAGAAGTACTGTTTTAAATTCTGTCTGTGGATATTTAGACGACCTTCTTAACATTCAAGAAGAGGATGTATGTATGCTGAAGTTTGTAAAAGAACAGTTAAAAATCTTTTTAAGCTGCATAAGAACCATTTTAAATATTCTTCTGAAAGCTTGTATCAGCTATCAATGAATCAGAATTTCTCAGGGTAAGTAATAATTAGCGTGCAGCTGTTATTTTTATCACATTGTGTTAAACTGGGAATTATCCCATTTAGACATTTGTGAGTTTGGTCATACAAGTGAAAATGCTATAAAAAAAATATTATAAAAATGTCTATTAATGCTCTCATAAAAAACTATTTAAAAAGAAATGATATTGATAAGCAACAGCACAATAAGCGAAAATTGTCTACCTTTAACTCAAATTAGATTTTTTTTTCATTTTAATCCTAATTCAAAATTTATTATGATTTCTATATTTATCTTTGGTTGAAAACTGTTTTGTGTGGACAGAAAAATTTAGGCCTTTAGAAGATTAAAGAACAAATAAAATATTACACAAAAAATCAAACTAATTTTAGTTTTAAAAAATTGAAATTTTAACTGAATTTAAAATGATTGCTTCTACTTTAAAAATATAAAGGGGACAAATAGTCAAAAGAAAAATTGATAGCTTTTATCTTGATTCTCCTTAAAAACTTAATTTTCAATCAAATTTTAGAACTTATTTATTGAGGTACTTTGTTATTATTAAATAAATTTCATGAGTGTTTCTTAATTCAGTAATGCCTTAATCGGTAAAAATGTGTTTAAAATGAAAATTTTTAATAGATATGTACTTTATATTGTCTACATTTTTAAAAGGCGAAACATCTCTCCCGAATTATTGGGATGAAATTGTTCGTGACAAATGTTTTAAATGTATTTTATATTTTAAAACATATATTTTTCTTATATATTTATGGTTCGTTATTTAATGACAAATTTGTGCTGTATTTCACTGGTAATATTTTATGTTAAAAATAAACAAAGATGGTTTATCTGTATTTTTGTAAGTAATAGTTTAATTTGTGTATATGAACTAATAAATACAATTTCTTTTAGAATATTCAGACAGTATACATTTTGTGATAAATGGAATTAAACACAGAATAGTTTAGAAAAATATATTGAAAAATTATTTTATTATTATTTTGGAAATTTTATGTATGTGTTTATTGTTTGTAAGAGTGCAAAATACAAATTTTGGAAAGGTATTATGAATATATTTTAAAATAAATCCAAATGGTTTTAAATTTAAAGCTATATACTCTACATTTTTTAAAATATATAATTTGTATTTATTGATTAAAGCAGGCCATTTTTATATGTAAGGTAAATTAAATCTTGATATTCTTGGATAAATGTTTAAGATACGTGATTTATAAACAATCTGCTTTCTCGTTGCAGCATCTTTTGCATTTGAATGTTGAAAAAATAAATAATGTATCTAACATTTGTGCTTCATTTCTTGATTCTCCTCAGAGAATTTTAAATCAAAAGATTAAAGTTGTCTTAAAATTCATATATTCCTTTTTTTAATTAATTACTAAATATTGATTGAGAAATTCAATTAATTTGACATGCTTATTAAAAATAACATTGTATAGAAAAGTATTAAAAAATACTCTTATATAATCTTGTGAAATGCAGTTATGCTTGCTCAGCTTGATTGTGCTTTTTAAATCAAGTACAAAAATTTAATTTATATAATCGAATCAACTACCTTTACTTAAATTTCATTTTGTTTCACTTTAATTCTGATTACAATTTCATAGTTATAATTTCTATACTTGTTATTAGTTGGAAACTTTTTTGTTGGCAGAAAATTGAAAATATATCTATAATCCATACTAACCGTCAAAACGAGGCAAATTTTAGTTAAAAATCAACTGAAACTTTAATTATAAAATAATATTAACTGCTTGTTTAGTCTTTAAATTTTTTAAATCAGGAAAAAGTTGTAATATAAACATAGAAAGAAACAGGTAATGTTCATGGTGATAAGTTGAAAAACTTTAAAAGAATTCAGTATTAGTTTTACGTGAAATTCTAAAACTTATTCATTGACGGACTTCTGATAAAAGGGGGTATTATAAATACTTTTCTCTTATTATATGATCTCTCTCATGAATGCCCTTTTTATATCCAATAATGCCTTTATTAATTACATTTCTGATCGATTACAATTTATATACTCCTCTTTTTAAAAATTTTCCTCAGTACTACTGTAAAATAAAATCTTCCATACAATATTCTTAGGAAAAAATTGTCCATGTAAAAGCTTTTATAACTATTTATGATCTCGATTTAAAAATGTTGTATTTATGTTGTACTAGTAAATAATATAAATTATTTAAGCTCTTAAAATTATATGCTCCACTTTTTTTTTTTCTGTAAGCCTTTAAAGCAAGTGCATAGTAAGAAATGTATTATGAAAGTAATGATCATTAAATGGGTTTATTTTAACATACTTTATAAATGTAGTAATTCTGGCTTAATAAATAATTAATACTATTTGTGTTCTTTTTACTCTCTTTGAAAATGTCTCAGTTAAAGAATTCATATTTACGTTTTAAGGGGGAAGGGGGTTTAAAAAAGAAGACATTTAAAATATTAGAATGAATATATGTGTCACATTTGGAAAAATCTTTTAATATTAATAACAATTAATTACACACAGTACTGTGAATTTTGCTTTAAATCCTGTATTTAATTTACTTGTAGTTAGAATACAAATGAAAGCTTATTTTGAACAAAATAAGTATAAGAAAAATATTTATTAAAATAAATACTTCTCTATAGTACTATTTTTAACTTTATATCTAAAACTGTCTCTCAAATCTGGCTTTACAGAAACTAAAATAGTTTAAAGAGCAAGCGAAAAAAGTACAAGCGTTTATTCTACTATTCAGTGAAGACCTAGTACTTGTGACGTCACAAACCTGCACGCAGGCTTTGTTATACATCTCCCGTGGGTGGTGTGTGGGGTCAGAGCTTTGAAAAGGATATTGATAGCTTTGGTGATAGTATGGTATCGGAATGCAAGGAAGCGATGAACGCAAGTAGACTGGGAACTATACGCGTTCGAATTCTTTGTTTTTAAAGAAGGGGACAAGTAACCTAACCCCAAAGCGTTTATATACATAATCGTTCGAGCGGCACTCCACTACTTAGACAGTAGCACAGCCAGGATTTTATTTCGTGGGGGGATGAGTAGAAAATTTTAAGCTAAGTAAGAGTATTCAAGAACAATAAGTTAGTTTAGTTCACCAAAAAAGAGAGGGTTAAATTTTGGGGAAAAGAGGTCAACGGCGTTGCCAGGATTTCTTTTTGGGGGAAGGGATCCAAAATTTTCTTATCTATATATCTACATATCAATTTTCTCATCTATCTTATTACAGTAAAATAAGTGAAAAAATGGCCTTACCAGTGTCTGTCTCCAAGGGACGATTCAGGAATTTTTTCTAGGGACCCTTTTAGCGAAAATTGCTTATTTTTGTGAATTTCAATACTTAATTTTGTGAATTTCAACACTTATTTATGTGAATTTTCATATCAATTTTTAACGAAAGCTAGTTTTTTGTTAAAATGATTTATAAAACACATTGAAATGTAGGGTAAAATGCCAATGAAGGGTCGTTTTAATCGATTATATTTTTGTGAAGGGGCTGTTTTAATCGATTGCATATTTGTGAAGGGGTTGCAAAACGGTCTCTGTTTCCATCTGCATCGACTCCACCCTGTTCTCTCTAGTTTAGGGATGAAGCAGGGCTTTGATTATGACAAACCGGGACCTGGGGCAAGTCTGAATGGGAGGCCCCCTACATGTTGTTACTGTGTCTGACAACTACTTTTGTTTTCTGAGTGCGCATATGAATCTTTGTCTGATTAAATGTATCCAACATGAAGCATACTAATATTAGATAAATAAGAATGCTTACAGGCCCTGAATTATTGCAGGGGCAAGCAAACATTTTTTAAAAGAAAATTTTCTCCTGTATGCGATGATGTAAATATAGTTTTCTTGCGAGTGCAATTACCAGCATTATTATGTATTACGCAAGAAAAATCACTAAAAATCGGACAAAACATAAAATAAAATATTTTCCAATTCGAATTTAAAAAAAATCGCTTCGCGGTGTTTCGAGATCCGTCTTGGAGAATTTCCGTACAAAATTTGGTAGGTCTACGATCACAGTGCTCACAACAGTTTTTAACCATTTCTCTAGACAAAAAGAGACCAAATTCTTAAAAAAAAAGAGACTAAAAAGAGACCTTGTAGAACACAGCCTGTAACATTCCTAATAAATGTTTTTTTACACTAATGGTTAATAAATCATATTTGCTATGTTTGATTTTACAAAATAATCAACATTAATATGAACTTTAGCTATTTTAGAATAGTATGTTCAGCTGTTGGTAGAGATACAGGACTCTGAAGGCATACAGCCTTTTTTTGCAAAAAATTTTAAAGAAATTATTCAAGTTTGCAGACAAGTTTTACTTTTTATGTAGGTCTGTAAGACCATAGCTGATTTTTAAAATCTGTATCTAAAATTTAATAAATTAAACACACTTAATGAGAAATGAATGCATTACCATTTTAAGAAAAAACATATAATACTAATTAGATTTCTGTAAGCATAGGAAATTTGCAGTCCTAAAAAAGAAATGCAGAGCCTCTCTTACAACATACATATGTATTTCTTTTTAAGATACAGATGCATCACAGATTTTATAGATTACTCACAGTTACAATAAGCAGTTCACATAGTACGAGGTTTTTTTGAAAAATAATTTGTCATTACTGAATCAGTCTTTTTTTCTATTTTTCTTTCTAATGTGGATATAGCTTTACGTTTTTTGTTGCATGCTTTGTTTATTTTCAAGGCTCCTTCGAGAATACTTTGTGCAACTGTAGCTGCAGCAAGATCCTTCTTCCTCAAAGCAGTTTTCAGCTTGGAATGCGCCTCTTGCAAAAGTTGACCAACAGCTGATGTAGTTACTTCTTGTTTACCCCTTTCATTATTTAACTGTTCTTTTAAGTCATTAATGCTTGTTTTTTTCTCTTCCAGTTTCTTCCTCCTTTCTTCTTCTTCAACCCTTCTCTGTTCAGCTTCAATTTTCTTCTTCTTTTCGTTTTCTACTTTCTGCCTTTCAGATTCTAAGTAATCATTGTAACTTTTATAAGCCACACGAGCAAGCTTTAGCAACTCCTCAGTAATGGGTACTAAATGTGCCTTATTATCAAATTTTTTAAGTCCATCTGCAACATTCAGCCTGGCATTCAGAGTCCTTGCAGACATAGATGATCTGTCATCCGTCATAATTCTAGAAGATCTAGAAAACCCCCTTTCAATCTCAGCACTGCCATGAGCCAGAGTCAGCACAGCTTTAGAGAGTTCAGACACATTTGGATATTTAATACAATCATCAGCAGTTCTCAGTTTAGAGATATTACCCCAGTATTGATCAATCCTGATACTCTAAATTTTCCAACTGCAATAGTTTCCATTCATCCAATAATACTTCTGCATCCAACTCTACTGGAAGGAAATGAGCAGCGAGGCTGAGTCTTTCAATATTTTTTGCTTTGAACCTCTCTGAAGGTTTTAAAAACTAAAGCTTTCCAACAGATTTGACTGAAGAACCTTTTTCTCCAAGATGTACTTGCCAGCTGAAATATAATGCTTCTGGGCACTTAAAAAAAACTGCTTCTTTTCAGAATTTTTTGAATTAAGTAAAGAAACATTAATGTCATCTGATAGAGGCATTTCTTCTATATCCAACAGGTTTTCTTGAATGAAAGGATCATTACAGATTTCTTTATTAAACTGTTTGATTGCATCTGGCTTACAGGTGTGTGCCATGATGGTTAGTACAACCTCTTTGATCTTTTCATGCATCACATGGATAAGAGGTTCTTCTTTTTGAAAAAAAACAGCAAACTTTTCAAATACTGCTGCACTCGAGCAGATGAAGTGCAGCTCTGCTATCATTGTTTTTTTCTTTAAATATTTTACTATTCTCTCATAACTTCCTGTGCTCATAACTTTAGCTTGTTTTGAAGGAATAAATGTCAAGAAATATCCTATGACACCATCCCACAACTGAAGGAGTCTTTTAGCAGCAGGCTGTAATGTAAGCCAGCAAGAACTTACATGTTTCAGAAAGTGTAAATTTGGCAAATTCTTCTCTAACAAAATGTTTGAAAAATGTTCATACCGTGATGGCCAGTATTTGAAATAATAATAAAGTGCTATGATGAGTTCAGAAGCATCTTCACCTAGATGTACTAGACCTTTTTCAAACGCATTATGTATAAGATGAATATTGCAAAACCCTATGTCTAGCAAACCTTTCTGGCGTATTTCTTTAACTTACTCATTTATTAGGTTGAACACTCTTTTGTTAACGTTAGGGCCATCACTTGAAAGCATTAAGAGTTTCTTAATTGGTAAGCCAGCATTTTGTAAAGACTGCAAAATATTTTCTTTTAATTCTTCTGCAGTTGCATGGCCTAAAAAAAAGGTTTATAAGTGACGAGTAATGACTTTATCATCAGACCCCCAAAAGCATATCGCTCTCTGGAGCTCTTTAAACCCAGCCTTGTTTGTTGTTTCGTCGAAACATAATGTGTAGAACACACCAGCTAATTCACGAAGTAGCATATCTCTGAAATACGGTCCCAAAGCATCGCTAATCAAATAACGCACTTTAGTCGGGTTTAACAAAAACTTCTCATGAACACCTTCAGGAAACATTGATTTAAACACATGAGTTATGTCTTGTGAAGAACTTGCAGACATGTTTGAAGCAACAATTTTTAAACACCATATCAATTCAGCAGAAAAAGCAGCATCTTTTTTGCAGATTAATTGTACTTTAACGTTTTCATCAGTTTTAGAAAGCTGCATCTGGCATGGGTTACTTTTAATGGACATGTATTTCTTGTGCTTGCAAGTTTCATAATGTTGCTTTATTTTATTAAATCCCTTGGTCACAGAAATTTTTGTATCACAAGGGACACAAAGCAGCTCATTTTCAGAAATTTTTCTCCCCCAGGTTGAAATTTTACAGCCAGTGTCATCTTTTCGTTCTAACCATTCTGTCAGAAGCTTACAGTTCCCCATAGTACACCTGAAACTAAAAAAGAAAAAATAAGAAATCTTGCTGTTCTATAAAATTTGTTCTAAAATTACAAGAAATATATTTATTCACACCATTTAGGGCCGTATTCACCCAAACTGTGAGTAGCCCGCCATCATCCGAGAGTTGGGAAACCTGCATTGCCGGTTTGACTCGGAGACAACTCGGAAACTGTATTCACCAACTTATTTCCGCCCAGGGTTACTTGACTCTGGAGTTGTCTCAGCCAGCTTTGACAGCTCGTCTGTGATTGGTCAGAGTAATGATTCCATGAAGGGGGTGAACTAGGTTTAATGTTCGGGAGATCAAACCCAGCTCCCACCACACACACTTCCTACATGATATTTAATTTGTTTTTATGCAAACTGCGCATTAAAATGTGAAAATTAATTAAAAAAATAGACTGATTAAACATTTAATACAAAATTATATCCAATATTTTTTATAAATAAAATTTCATGTCTGTTATACTTTTTTCAAATTTAGGAATTTTCATATTTTTTAACACACAAAAATTAATTTATGCAGTTTTGATGTTTTTCTTTTTGAGATACTTTATATATTATACATAGAATACGTATGTCTTTAAAAAAATTCTATGATACTGAAGCATATTTTTTTTTTTTTTTCTCACATTTGTGTGAAAAATTGTTTATTCGCTATTCCCAAGTACAGTACACTACAATCAGACAAAAATGTTTAACCCCTCAACAACACTTTTTTTTCATCCTTTACACCTAAATGATTAATCTCTTCAATGTAAATATTTTTATCCCGCCTCTTCTTACAAAAAGAAGAAAAAAAAAAAGTGCGGGCGTAGTAGATCCACAGTGCTCTGGCCAAATCGCCCCTCATCTGTGGAACAATAGAAACAAGAAAATAAATAGGAAAGATCAAAATTTACTTACTTATTTTCAACGCAAAAAATAATTAAGAATAAAAAAGCGTTCAAATCAGAAAAGAGAGGGAATGGAAAAGCAAACCAAGATAAGTCCGACAGATGGCGCCTGCAGTCTCTACGGCAAAAAAAGTAGTCATTCTCGAGAGTTTTTGGAAACATTGTACAAAGATTTTTTTTATAACTTTTGGCTGCTTTTATAGCTTGATGGGTGGTTTTCACAGCAGTTTCCGTCTGTTAAAGCACAAAATATTCAAGTATTAGCAAATATTTGGGATTTTCCAAACCTATAAAAAACAACCCTCGTATCCGCCATTTATAACCCCGGGTCAACCCTCCGATTTTGCGGGGTTAGAATCTGCACCTGGAGTCAGGGTCAATTCTTGGGGTAACCCCTGATTTTGGAGTTGTGAATACCATTTTCTCACTAACCCTTGAAGTAGCTCGCTTTGCTGGGTTAACTCCAGGGTTTAAAGTTTGGTGAATACGGCCCTTAGACTTTGGATAAGGGAATTTTTGAAATTCCCATGGTATAAAATAATGTGCGAACATTTTTGATGATTTTTGTCAAATAGAGTGCAAATATCATTAAAAGTAGTACAATACTCAGAATATTATAAAATTACTTTAGTAAAAAAATTAGAGATATACCGAGTACTCGGTATTTGGCCAAATTTTGACCAAGTACTCGGCTAATACAGAGCAGTTGCAAAAATTTTAGTATTTTTTAACATTGTTAAAATGATTTTGTGAAACATTAGAACTGATTTGTAAGAAAATATGCAAATATAAATAACTACAGTACTGTATTTTCCGGCCTATAATCCACGGATTATCTGTGAAAATACCCAGCCGTGGATTAACTGTTTTCTTTTTTTCCCCCTGAAAAATTTTAGTACCGAATTTACAACAAAATTCAATAACAGATGGCTCCAGCAAAATGCATCTCTTAATTAACATTAAAATATGAAGTTTTTACTGAATTGTAAATACTTTTAAACAGTCTGTTTTAAAAAGGGTATCTATATGATTTTTTTGTTTGTAACATACCTAATTTTATTACTTATTTTAGCATTAATACTGCCCCAGTTTCAAAACATGTTTTAATTGCCATGGGGGGGAACTCAACAACATCACTCCAACGCGCATACGAACGCATGTGGCTTTTAAAACGGAAGCAGAATTCCCTGACAGCATCAGAGCAGATGAGAAACAAAGCTGAAGGGTCCTGTTAAAACCAATAAAATTAATTTTCCTTCAAGAGAAAAATACTCGTTAGTGTTTCTCATTCCCCATTCACAATAAACACCACTGTGTGGGCAACTAATTTATTTGTTCCCGTAAATTACTTAAAATCACGGGCGCGGGCTGAAAATTTCGCGAATTATGAGCAGAACCGAATGTTGAACAGAGTCAGTTATGAACGGAAATAAAGTATTTCGAGAGGCATTGATTTTTGCGATGACGACGGGCTCACAAAAATAAGTGATTTTTTAGTATTTTACCAGAAACTAAAGAGCAAAAATGAGTGCAGACGGAGAATTATTCCCAGACATAATCAGCGATAGCAACACGTGTGGAATTTTTTGATGTGCCATTTGTTTAATTCTGCGATATCCATGAATTCATAAAAATAAAAAAACAGCGAAAAACTGTCTTAATGGTAACCGGAAAAATTCCTTGATGCCTTCTATATCAATCTGTTTAGTTGCGTGTGACAAGGACCTCTAAAAAATAAAACCTCTAATCTCTTAAAAAAATTTAAATCTTACAATTTTCATAAAAATGAATATAAAAAATTACTTACTTCTAATACTGATTATATTTGCAGAGTTCAATACACAAAATACAGGGTCATCCAGCCGATTCACAAGCAGAGACGATACATTCCTTTGTTCACACGCCGATGTTGCTTTGATGTTGCAAAAGAAAGGAGTATGACGTCACCGAACTGGCATTTCATCGTCCAATAGAGGGTGAGTTCGTAACCGCGTGACTTCGGAATGGCTAGAATCCGTGACGAAAAAGAGAAAATAGGGACCATTTACGCGAAAAAGGGACTTTTAGAGAGCTCTAACTAAAAAAGAGACTTTTAGGGGAAAAAAGAGACTATTTGCGAGCTCTGTCCGATCACCCATTTCGGAGCTATGCGAGACACAGACAAACGAACAGTTTACATATTGCTTTATTTATATAGATTTTTGTGAGGTATTGTCTTTAGATTATTATTTGTTTGCATTATTTAACTTAATCTACTAAAAAGAGAAAGGGGAGTACAGCCCCCCCCCCCCTCACATAAAAAGAAAAGTAATTAAATTTTATTAAACCGAATCTATATGTACATGTAAGCTTATTATCTGTTTAAATTTTTTTCTCATAAAAATATTTAAAAGCCACTAAAATAAATCATAGCAAAATTAATGGTGACGATCAATTATTGTTAGGACAAAACTCAATGTTAAATAAATTCCTGGCCCTTATAAAGACCTCCTGAAATATTTGCTTACCTTTTTTTCTTTCTTAAAAACGTAATTACATAGCAGAAGTCCAATTAGTATTTGAATAACTTTTGTCCACGTTTATTAGCTATTACGCAATCGTTACGTGTGTTCGAAATACAACCTTCTCGGCCGAGAGTTTCTACCTTTCACCGCTAGGCGGCGCTCCTCGGACAAAAGCTGTATCCTCTCGCCGCTTTCCGACGAATCGCGGACCTCTACGGAAGCTTCTCTGCTCCGCGCTTCTGGCAATTCCCATATAAATACGGCTGCTTCAGCGATGTTGTACACTGCTGCAGAGCTGAGTAAGCTTGATCTTTTTGCTTGTGCCATTAGAGGAGTTAGTTAATTTGAAACCGGTGACCATAAAAGTTGTTACAAAATTAATTTTTAACGTTTACATAATATTTTTTTAATAGTCCAGTAATGTGAAAAATCTTTTAAACTGCCCTGTTTTTAATTTTGATATTTTGTGCCGAGTTACTTCAAGCAATGAAACGTTCTGGAAACAAGTAAATAAATGAAATTGTTTTTGAACTTTTTTTGTCTTCTATTGCTTATCTCTCTGCTACACTGCACCCTGCTAAAAGTACAAGAAGTGTATTAGAATTGTCACGTTAGTGACAACAATTATCTCGGAAACCAGATCCGCGCTGTTTTCGGAAAGTCTAAATTTTTAAAAAATGCATTATCGCTAAATTTTTAAGTTAAAAAAAACTAATTTATATGATTTATTTAAAAATTTAATCTCTTTAGAAAGCCGATTTTTTGCGCCATTGTTTACTTTCAGCAAAGCCGGGTTTGCATTGGGGTTTCGTCACAATCTCCGATCGCCAAACCCAGGTCTACCCTTGGCGACAAAATTTTGTCGCCAAATAAAAAAAATCGCATACATCCTACATTTTTTTGTGTCGCAGCCCAATGGACTCTGATTGGCGATATTGCATGATACAGGCATGAAAACAGCTGAAGAGCAAAAAAGAGGAAATACACGTGGGCATATTTTCCAGCAAATAATTGAAAAATTTACGTGCACGTATTTTCAGGCATATATAACAAGGTTGATAATCAGGGGCGTAGCCAGGGGGGGGGATATCGGGATATATCCCCCCCCCCCGAAATGTTTGGATTAGTGATGAAATTCCATCTATTTATACACATATAAGTTCATATCTCCCCCCGAAAAATTTTCCTGGCTACGCGCCTGTTGATAATGCAAAAACATGGAACTGGGGAATAATGTGTGAGCTTAAATTCAACCACTGTTAAACTAAATGGTGTACTAAACAATTTCTACCATTCAAATTTCAACCACAAACAAATTGACTGTGATCCTGAAGAAAATAATTATGCACTGTAAATGTTTAATAATCAGTTTTAGATATACAATATTTATTAAAAGAAAACAGGCTATAATTATTTAAAATAATTATCTTAAACAATATCGTAAAATCCTAGATCAAAACAAATCATAAGTCTCACATCCAAATTTCAGATTATTCTTTTGATATGAAAATAAAATAAAAAATTGATTCTCAAAAATTTTAAGACCTATCTTTTTTTTTTTTTTTTTTAATTTTGATCAGAAATGGAATGAAAAATTATACATATGGCATTGGCATTTTCTAAAATAAGCATTCAAATGATAGAATAAAAGTGAAGTTTTCTTGTTTTATTGGAAAAAGAATAATTCTTTAATAAATGTCTAAATATTTTCTCAGGTAAAATTTTAGAATCTTAGCAGTCTTGCAGCACACAGAAGTGGAACTTATGACAGGGACATATGTTCTGCTCCTTCCTATATTAGCTGCAAAATACCAACTCACAAGATTATGCTTTTTAAAATTAACTGTAAAAATAATTACCAAAGAAAAACCTGCACATGAGAATAAAACGAAATATCGATTTTCCTGATTTTAAAATTGAAGTGAAAATGTTTCAGAAATCAATAAACATATTATGGGGAAAATAATACTTTTCTGTTGAGTTACTAAAATGCCTTAAATTTTAATTTAACAATAGAGTATTAAAAACTCTGTTTTACATCTTGTTTTTAAAATTATTCATTTACCAAAAGGCTGCAAATAGATTGAAGTTCAGTTGGCAAATATGGAACCCGGAGATCGGGGATAGTTAGTTACCATAATTTCGCTAGTATAGTCCGCGGACTATGCATGTCAAAAAGGGATTTTTTTTTCCAGGACACGGACTATCTGGCTGAAATAAATTTCTTTTGCAAAAAAATTTAGTATATTGATCTTGCTTTTTGATCTGTAGTTAGCGCGCAAGCTCCAGTGAAGCCGATGCTAACAAATTTATTTCTGTAGAAAATAAAGCACATAGATGCACTTGAAGTGACGGCACGTCGGCATGCAGGGAGCATTTGAATTCCCCCCCCCCCCCATTATGTCATTTAAAGCATCGACGTAGTTACAGGTGCGGACAAGCTTCGTGAAACCATTTTAGAAATATTTCCGTCCGATATGCAGAAGAACCAAATTTTGAATGTGCTTTAAAAAAAAAATAATAATTTATGTAATACGGGGGAAAACGGGCCTTCACAAACCGAGGTACCGACGCCGCGTCACGTCAACATCGAGAAGGTTGTTATTGTTTTGTCTTCACTCGGCGAGCTGGCTAAAGCAAGAGAGCGAATTCTGCTGAGACATTAAAACATGACTTGGTTCGCCTAGTTGCCTCAATTTCTTTCTTTTTTTTTTTTTCCAATTGAGAACGTGAATTTTTAATAAAGAGCATTTTTAAATTTCATATTTCGTTAACTTTTAAACCAGAGAGAGTATCAATTGAATGTTGTTTAGAATTAAGTATTATGTGGATTGACCTATGAAAATTAGTAATGATCTTTTTTTTTTTTTTTTTTTTTTTTTTTTGCTTGGTTATGTACATTTTCATAAATGATCAATAAAAGTAATCTTTTTATTTATTTAAGGAAGCGATACATTTTGCCTAAGGACGGATTAATGCAATTTTATGGTCGGTTAGTTGAAATTTGTCTAGTTTATGGAAGTAAAATAGAATTTCTTTTTCCTGTAGCGGAGGAGTAATCGCTCCCCCCCCCCCAATCCCTTTAATCCGTCCGTGGTCTTACCATTAGTTAAATTTTCACGAAGTTACGGTACATATTTTTAGTAAAATCCGCGTAACTGTTTAAAAAAAAAAAAAAAAAAAAAAAAAAAACCCTGAAAATTTTGGTTTTCTTTTTCTTACGGATTTCTTAACATTAACTCACATTTTAAAAAAGCATTATTCTTTTATTCAGCATAAAATTAAGACGTGTACGTTTTAATAGCTATAAATATCGAAGTATTTATTTATTGGTATTATTATTAATAATTTATTTATTTAAGAAAAGTATATTTAAACTACCATAAATTATTTTACTTCTTTTGCATGTTGAAGACCTAAAGGAATACAACAAGATTTATATTTTAAATACCATTACTAAAAGCTGCACTTTTATACAAGTTTTATTTGTCGTGTAGACCGTCAGTTTGCTTTATTTAAACAAAAATTCCAGTTTAGCATTCATAAAATGTCTGGAAGTTCTCGTTCGGCCGATGATTTTTCCAAAACCAAGCAAATTTTTGGATCCGAAAATGACCACAAACATTTCGTTTTCAATCCACGTTTTCTAATATATTCGATAAATCTGCCATTTTCTCAATAATCCACAATAGAAGTATCAGTTAAGCTGGTACGTGTCTTTGAAAAAAATTTATAGATTCATCAAGTGCGCAAAACAGCAATAAAAACACGTAGCGAGTAACAATAGCTCACCGACAACGGTTTTCCAGTGGCGAAAGGTCTCGATAGATAATTATTGTTGTGTAGTAGTTCGCCAAGTACATAATTATGTATCAGATGCCTTTCGAAACATCGAAGATCTAAAATAAGAATTTGCCCCTCTGAACTAAGTTTTGAATTTACCAACTCAGGAAATCAGTAACATTGCACTCTAGCTGACTTTAGTCTAGGCGCAGTGCGAGATGCAGTGAAAACGTACATCCCAGGCGCGCATTATCGTCCTCTTGTTACTCTGCTATGTCCGCTATGTTTTGCTTTAGGTTAGGTAATCACTTTTTTTTTTTTTTTTTTTTTTTTTTTTAAATGCGGAAAGGTTTTAAAACATTTTCGGAAAGCGGAGGTCTTCCAAAAAAAAAAAAAAAAAAAAAAAAAAAAAAAAGCGGAAATCCGCCGAAAAGCGGAAGATTTTCATGCCTGATGATAGGTATTTATGGTAACCCTTTCGGTCAGCCAATCAGCGAGTCAGAAAGTATGTGTTCTCATTGTTGTTGACGTGTTATGATTAGGACGCAAAAAGGTACTGTACTTTTTTTTGGATTTTTGGTTAGGATTTTATGATTTTTTAAGTATTTTAAGATGGCGATTCAGCTTGCATCTTGTAATTACCACTCCATAGCTACTGTAGTTAAAATATATCAGGGTTTTTTTGAACAAAATTTAATGTTAAAGTTGTCGGGTAAAAAAACTACGAGCAGGAAGAATGGGGTAGCTAATATAATTTTGTTTACGAGCTTTTTGTTAGTGTAGCAGAAGTTTTTGGATTTTTTGTGGGAGACATCCTTTCGGAGATATTTTTGATACTGTATAATATTGTTCCGCGTTACATTGTGTGGAGTGACAAGTGAAGCAGGTACCTCGTGCCTCACTCCGGTAACTGTGCACTATTTGTACAGGCTAATGGCTTCACAATTTTTGGCTCCTTTCTTAAAATGCTCTACATATTTTCTTATTTTTTCAGTTTTCCGACTACTTTTTTTGTCAAAAGTAAACGGGGGGGGGGGGGGGGGGGGGGGGGTTCAAATTTTTAACCCTAAATTCTTGTTAGAAAACGCGATTTCTGTGTCCATTAATTCTTAAATTTCCTTCAATTTATTCATGTTTAGATTCCTAACCCAATATTATTTCTAGAATTCTTCTGTTTCTAGTAGTTTTTGCGCTTTCAGAAACTCATTTTTATGGCCCTAAATTCTTGTTTCGAAAACGCAAATTGTATGTTCATCAAATATTAAATTTACTTGAATTTATTGTTGTTTACATTCTTAACGCTAAATTTTTTTGTAGAAATCTTGTAGTTTTTCCGGTTGGGAAACGTTGTTTTACGGCCATTTTTACCCCTAATTTGTTTTATGGAATTCTTCTAATTCTTATAGTTTTTTCGCTTTCAGAAACGTTTCACGACCATTTTTTAAATTTTTTGCACCGTTGCAAACGACATTTTTGAACACTTCTCTTTTTTCTTGGTGCCGTCGAAAACGGCCTTGGTGCAAAATAAAATAATAATCGAGGTAGGATGTATACCAAAGCTGCGCTAAAAGGGACCATACTAAAGCTGTTCCGAATTAACAAAAAATTTCAGAACTTAAATGTACTGAGTAAGCACACATTCTTTTAAAACAAAAAATAATCTTATTTTCTTAAAAATTAATAAAATAACCATGACAGATGTAAACAAAGTAAACATTTTTCTCTAATTATAGTGCTTTATTTTTTTAAATATTGATTGATTAATTCATTACAGATACAAAAAGCAAAATATTTTACAATGAAATAATACTTATTAGTTTCGTTCATTTTTTCCACAAAGCAGAACTAATTCATTATTAAAATTGATAATTTAGAATTTTAATATTATAAGAACAGATATTGATTATCTTCACGTTAACAGCCATGTGCTATACTGTCAGAACTTTTAGCGAATGCAAGAAGTTTTTTACAAGTTATTTATTTATTTCTATAAATACGCCTTTGTGTATATAAAAACTGATGTTTTACACGAAAACCAACACCGATTATTTGAAAATGAAAATTGTAAGCTTCGTAAAATAGCGGTAAATACTTTAAAACATATGGGAAAGGGGAAAAAAAGAGATATTTTTACCGTTTATCCTCCACCCCCTTCCCGAAATATATTCCAGTGCGATGTTTCTTTTTTACTTCCTTGTACGTAGTATAAGGAAGTAATGTGATCACGAAAAATTTTGGGGGCCAAATTTCGACAAAAAAAAAAAAAAACGATTTTTACTACCTCTAAATTTAATATTTAATTTTAAGGATTTTTTCGATGCATCTCATCATAGACTAGCATGCATGATCATATTAACGCGTCTGCAACTCATTTTGACCAGCGGCGAGTCTATTGTGGCCAGTTTTTGCATGCCATCTGTACGTACGTATGTATGTAACTCGCATATCTCAAAAACTATTGGTCGTACAATGTTGAGATTTGATATTTTGGGATTGTTCTATGATCTAGTTGTGCACCTCCCGTTTTGGTCGCAATCGAATGGATAATTTATCTACAGAATCGCCGAAAAGATTCGAAATACATTACGCTCTATGAGCCGAAATTCATCAAAGCGTTTTTTAGAGGTATTGGGCTATTTCAAACGACTCAGAAGTGATGTATGCTGTTAAAAGTTAGAAAATGAATTTCTCCATTAAAAGAAGTGTCTTTATCATTTATAGTTCTGCTACAAGAACACTCAAAAGATTTCCAATACATTATGGTCAATGACAATTTTTGGGGCTTTCATCCATTTCAAGCACAATACCGTCGTACCACATAAGTTAGGTAATGGTCTGACCACGGTTACGTGCCTCCTTCAAGAACTATGCCAAAAGCCGCCAAGCTTGGCGACTTTTGGTGTAAGTGTGTGCATATTTAACTCTCAAATCTCAAAAACTATTATGAAATTTTATATATAAGATTGTTGTAACATCTAGTTGTGCATCTCGATTTTTGGTTCCAATCTACTGGAGAGTTTATTTACAGGACCACCGAAAAGAATTTCAGTACTTTAATGACATCTTCAATATAATACAACTGTAGACAGTCATTGTTTGGTACATGCCCAAAATCTCGCCGTCTGTTCTCGACCTTGGCGAGTTTTGCCAAAATATCGCCAAATTCGGCGATAGGCAGTCATTTGGTCCATGCCCAAAGTATAGCCATTTGTCATCGTTCTTGGCGAAATATCGCCAAATTAGGCAATAATCTGTCATTGTTTGGTCCATGCTTAAAATCTCGCCGGCATTGACGAGTTTCGCCGAAATATCGCCAAATTTGGCACCAAAAAATATTTCGTATTTTGTATAACTCTTAAAACTTTAACCCGTAAAATTCTGAACTTTTGTATTTAGAACTATTGTAATATCTAACTGTTTTCAATATCTTTTTCGACAATCGACTGGAAATTTATTTACAGGGTGAGCCAAATAACTTTAAATACATTGAGGTGTATGGATGCATTCAATTCATTGAAAGTCTGTGGTCAATGACTACTTTGGCTATCCCCAAAATATCGCAAACTATCTCAAGTTTGTCGGCTTTTGGTGAAATATCGCCAAATAAAGTGTCAGAAGGAAATCTTTCAAATTGAACTCAGCTTGGCGATATCGAAATATTTGGCTAGAAATCACTAAACCTTACTATTATTGATATTTTATCTCTTTCAAACAAATAAGTTTGGAGGAAGTGCGTCGAAAATACTTTTGATTTAATAGACGTGCAAGGAAGTCATGTGTTGGACACAACAGATTTTTTTAGGAGGGGGGGAGGAGGAGGGGAAGAGGAGATCGCGGCTGCGGCGCTTACGCCAGGTGTGGCGTTTCTAATAATTTTCTTGTTAATTACGCTCATTTTCATGGGTGCGGCATTTCTTCCATAAATTACGGTAGTATTAACATTTTACACATATTCATAGCTTTTACAATGTATGCAAGACATCAATTAATATTTGTAATACCACATGTGCAATATTTGAGGTTTTTGACATAAAAGTTTAAACCATGGTTAAAACCGTAAAAACTGTCATGCATCAAAAACTTGCGAACCCTGTTTTTAACATTTCACTGATCTCGCCGTTATCTGACAATCCTTGAAAAGTTATTCACCATTTCGAAGGGTAGACGAAAGTAGTATACTGCGAATCAGTGCTCGAAATAAATTTTAAGCTGGCAGCAAAAACTATTTAGGTTAACCCGTAAGCACGCGCGTCTACTTTTGTAACTTAAGCAGTCGCAGGGGGGAAATCTTACCCCATTTTGTCTTTATATTTTTGACTAAAAACGTTTTAAAAACAAATTTGTGGACTTATAACATAAAATACATCAGTTCTATTATGTTTCATTGGAAGAAATCGTGCTTTCTATATTTACTTAGAGATTTTCTGGCAGTTTCTTTAAATACCATGTTTTCTGAGAAGAAAATCGCATGATATGCTTTATACCTAAAAACTTTATTAATATGATATTAATTTCATTTAATAGCCTTTTGTCAATACATACCAGTTTGACAATTATAGTTAATTTACATTTAGTTTATACTTAGTTTACGTTAACAGCGTAATGAAACGTTGTTAGTCGCACGGGAGTATTTAATCCCAAAATGGATTTTTCTTCCCTTCCGGATAACAAAGAAACGAAATTCCTTCACCCACCCCAACTAGACCTTGACTTTGAAAGGTAGAAGACGGGGCAAACTTGTTCTCAAAAAATTTCTCCCATTTTACGAAGAAAAAAAGTCTCGGGTGAGATTTACCCCAGCGCGCCTGCTTACGGGTTAACAGCAATATCTTAAAATTTTAACAATAACTATAATTAGCAGTTGCAGTTTTTTTTTGCTTAACTTTAACAAAATGGAATCAGTAATGCAATGAGAAGAACAGACATACAAAAATACGGAACAGCTTTAGTATGGTCCCTTTTTGATTTGGCGACATAATTTTGTCGCCAAGGGTAGACCCGGGTTTGCCGATCGGAGATTGTGACGAAACCCTGATTCAAACCCAGTTTTGCCAAAAGTAAACAATGGCTCAAAAAATCGGCTTTTGAAAGAGATTAAATTTTTAAATAAATCATTGATATTAGTTTTTATAACTTAAAAATTTAGCGATAATGCATTTTTTAAAAATTTAGACTTTCCGAAAACAGCAGGGCGCTGGTTTCCGAGATAATTGATCGTCGCCATTAATTTTTCTATGATTTATTTTAATGGCTTTTAAATATTTTTATGAAAAAAAAATTAAACAGATAACAAACTTACATGTACATATAGATTCGGTTTAATAAAATTTAATTACTTTTCTTTTTATGTGAGGGGGGTCTGTGCCCCCTTTCTCTTTTTAGTAAATTAATTTAAATAATGCATACAAATAATATTCTAAAAACAATACCTCACAAGAATAACAAATAAAAAAAGACAAAAAATTAAAATATATTTTAGCATTCTGACAAAAGATTATGTAAGCAAAAGTAAAGAATTAGTTTAAATCATAACAAACAATGCTTATCTCATACCTTAATTAAAATTGCTAAATTAGTGCAATATTGAAATAATAAAATCAAAATATCAGCGCACCTTCAATATACCCCCTACCTTGATTTTTGGCACCAAGGCTGTTCACGACGGCGCCAAAAACAAAAGAGAAGTGGCCAAAAATGCCATTTTCGATGGCACAAATTGTGAAGCAATTTGCCTGTACAAATAGTGCACAGTTACCGGAGTGAGGCACGAGGAACCTGCTTCACTTGTCACCCCACACATTGTAACGCGGAACAATATTATACAGTATCAAAAATATCTCCGACAGGATGTCTCCCACAAAAAATCCTTAAGGCCCCTCAAAAGCCTTAAAGGCCCTTTTAGCGCAGCTTTGGTATACATCATACCTCGATTATTATTATTATTATTATTTTTTTTTTGCACCAAGGCCGTTTTCGACGGCACCAAGAAAAAAGAGAAGTGTTCAAAAATGCCGTTTGCAACGGTGCAAAAAATTTAAAAAATGGACGTGAAACGTTTCTGAAAGCGAAAAAACTATAAGAATTAGAAGAATTCCACAAAACAAATTTGGGTTAAAAATGTAAAAATGGCCGTAAAGCAACGTTTCCCAACCGGAAAAACTACAAGAATTCTACAAAAAATTTAGCGTTAAGAATGTAAACAACAATAAATTCAAGTAAATTTAATATTTGATGAACATACAATTTGCGTTTTCGAAACAAGAATTTAGGGCCATAAAAATGAGTTTCTGAAAGCGCAAAAACTACTAGAAACAGAAGAATTCTAGAAATAATATTGGGTTAGGAATCTAAACATGAATAAATTGAAGGAAATTTAAGAATTAATGGACACAGAAATCGCGTTTTCTAACAAGAATTTAGGGTTAAAAATTTGAAAATCATAAATTTCACAAATAATGGGATTTTTATGTGAGGGGAGACTCTGCCCCCCCCCCCCGTTTACTTATGACGAATAAGTAGTCGAAAAACTGAAAAAATAAGTAGAGCATTTTAAGAAAGGAGCCAAAAATTGTGAAGCCATTAGCCTGTACAAATAGTGCACAGTTACCGGAGTGAAGCCGTCGAAGAGCCTGCTTCACGTTTCACCCCACACGATGTATAACGCGAAACAATATTATACGTTAGCAAAAATATCTCTGAAAGGTTAACGGTGAACGAGTCGTTAAAAAAAAAAAAAAAAAACGCCTTTTCTCAATAGATGGCGCTGAATTTCACAGACTTTTTTCTCATTAAAATTCTGTATTTTAGTGGAAGGTAGCTACCAATTTCTGGTAACGCCTTACTAGGAGGCGCTTGACTCAACACTTGTTTGATGGAAGTGCTCGTAATTTCATTTGCTGAAGCATGAGAAGGGAAAGGCCGCTAAGATTTGAAACTGGGTTTAGTCAGTTCTAAATGTTTTTGTCTAGAGTGTTGTTTGAATAACTAACTTTTTTTTTTTAGATTTTGTAGTCCATTTTACAATAAAAAATGCCAAGTAAAAAAAAAAAAAAAAAAAAAAAAAAACTTCCATTGCGGTCTAAACCATGGTTGTCAGATTTGCTACCTGAATGGCTCCCCATTTTGCATCATTTTAAAAGAAATATCGGAATAATAATTTAATTTATTGTAGAAGCATTTAATTTCTTGAAAAAGTTTTAAGTTCTATTTCAATTCAAGATTATTTTTATCACTAATGAAACTATAAATCCATTGTTGCCAACAACGAATTTTATTATTTATTTTGTTGTTGATTTGACTTGCATGGACATAGAATTTCACAGCAAAAATTATAAACATGCTAATTTTTAACCCGAAGGAACGACGGAACCATTAATTTTATTTCAGCATAAGATAATGCATATATATAAGCTGAACATAAATGCATATATATAAGCTTCTTTCTGAACAAAATGTTATTTGATTATAGCTTTTTCTTTTAGTGAGTTTTCACCTTTAAGTGAACTCACTAAAATTTCTCAAAAATCAATTTGTAACATTTTTGAAAATACTAAAAAAAGATTTATTTAGACTTTTATTTCTAAAATCCTTATACTTTATTCAACAAGGGTAGAAAATTTCTAAAAGATAAAATAATTAGTGGACAAATGAGAAGGTTTTTAGAAGTGCTGTCTTAAAATCTTGCTAAAAAAAAAAATAAAAAAATCAAACATTTAAACTCTTCAAAAGTTTGAGGAGCCATAAAGCCAAAACCAAATAATTCAGTGTGTTTGATTAATTATTATTTTTGATATAATTTTTAAGATATTTCATGAAAAAAAATATTTTTCTGGTTTCATCTGAAATTGTTGAATTAATGATTTAGCTGAATTTTATTGACATTAAACTACTAAAAATTTTGCTTATGTGTGTGTATGTATGAGTTTAAAGAGAAACCAAGTTGCACTAGAAGTGCTTTTTTATTAGTAATGGTAGTAATGCTAATTCAAATACATATTTATTATGCCTTCCGGGAGATATAAAATGGGTTTTTTCTTCCTTGGTAGAAAAGTCGTACCGTCAAGCAGGGTGAGAAATTGGGAGCAAAAATCTTGGCGTCAATGGCACCTAACTTTTTTTTTCCGGTTGGCAAACTGTCTCGTTCAGGTGCAGTTTCGAAAACCTTTGTTTTGTTTATATGCATAAACTATAAACAGGTAGGCTTAATGATTATGTACAGTAATAATTAAGAAGATCAGTACTATTAAAATTAAGATAGTAATAAATAGTAAGTAAATATAAAATCAATTTTTATAGCTTTCCACCTTTGCATCCAGAATAAAGTATTATGATACATTTTACAAGAACATGGTCTTTAGTTTTAGTTTAGAAGTATTTTATAAATTGTTGCTATATAACTACAATGCCTACGGTAGATAAACTTATGCAGTATACGTGTACTAGCTTCAAAATGTCACCTGATCAACCACCACTGTAAGCAAACAGGTAGTACATGTTAAAATTGTGGAAATATGTATTTGTATTCTCAGTGGGTTGAACTGAAGTTGGGAGAGGGTCTATGAAAGCTTTCAATGTCACCAACAAGGATTTATTATTTTACATAGCTCTTATCTTACTAAAAATTATTTTTAATTAAATTACTTAAAACATATTTTAATACAAACTGAAACTTTTTATTTAAATATAAAAATTTTAATAATTAAGATAGTTTTTTTTTTTATATTTTCAAATAACTAATCCAATTCAAGTTTCTTTTATTTACATTATCTCATAAAGGAGTTTTATTTTAAAAAGATAAATTTTATTAAGTTTAAATCATCAAATAACATTTTTAATTCAAATAATATTTTTATTTAAATCATCCAAATTTAGGCCGGAAGTCCGAAATTTAGATTTTCCCAAAATCCAGACGTTTTGCTAATGTCATCCCCCCCCCTCACACACACACAAATAAATAAATAAATCTTTTTTCGTTTTTTCACGAAATTGCATTAATTATTTGCAGTCAATCCATGTATTGTTTTCAGTCAAAAACTGCTGCACTTAACCAGCAGTTATTGCGGCGCTGCAAATAAAATCCAAGATGGCGTTCAGGCCGTAAATCTGTACTCTCCCGCGGTAATTAATTATATTTAATTAATGAATATTAACTAATCCAAATAACTTTTACACTGCCTTATTTAAAAGGATCTCGCGCGTTCATCAATATTGATATCAAGTATTATCGTCGCATTTTCCCACACCGCCGTGCCATACGAGCCGAGCTACTGCTAAAATACATTTGCAGAAAGAATCCAATATGGCGAACGTGAACTCTTAGTTTCTTCCGATCAACTTCATTAATATACATGAAGCTAAAAAATTATGGCTAAATTTCTTTTAAGTTCCTCTATTTGTTTACATTTTAAAAAGTGCGATTTAAATGATGACGCATCCGCGGAAGACAAGAAAGTGGTCTTCCGCGCGTTTTTCAACCACAGAAGACTGTCTGCAGGGGATCGTTCTCTTTCTGCCACGGAGCGGTGCTTACGAAAGCAAAAGTTTTTTTTTTTTTTTTTTTTTTTTTTTTTTTTTTCCCCACGGAAATTTACATTTATATTTTTTCAGCACATTTTGAAAAATAGTTGTCTAGACAGTAAAAAGAGTCCCCAGAATTCGCAAAATATTCATTTTTTGCGGTATTTTTGTTTAAAAAGTCGCCGGAGTCGTCCGATGCCAAAATAGTCGCTTTTTAGTCGCCTGTCTCGGGCAAAATGTTAGGCGTCAAAAATGACGACTGGTTCTTAAATCTCGGTCGTCAAAACAAAAATTATAGTTGCAAAATACGACTAACGACCGCTAATTTCGCGCCCTGCCGTCAAGCAGACATCAAATTATCCAAAAGTATACTATTTTGATGTCATTTAATCTATAGGCATATACAGTCATTAGAATCATGAGTGGCGTTAACCTATATGAACAGGGGGGACACCTACCCCCAATATTTTTTCTTACTAATGTTAATTGTTAATAAAAAAAGGGTATATTTTGCTCTCTGTCCCCCTTCCCCCTCCGTCCAATAATCATCAGATAGTGACGTTTATGATCAGTGGCGGATCCAGAAATTCTGTTTCCTGAGGGACTAAATTTTGAAAAAAGCTTATTTCACTTAAAAGCTTTCAAACAAAATGTACAATAAAGCAAAATTTTAGTTTAAACCATTGTAAAAACTTTTGGGAGGGGCTAAGTGATTAAAGAAGATCACTTTACATATTCAAAGTGCATAATGAAACAGAATGTTACCCTTTAGCAATCTCTCTTTTTTTTGGAGGGGGGGGGGGGGAGAATAAGCCCCCTATTCCCTCCCCTGAATCCGCTACTGCTTATGATTATAGTCATAGTCGGCTTTATAATCATTCAATTTTGCTTGAAGCAAATTTCTTTTTTTTTTTTTTTTTTTTTTTTGTGCAGGGAGCACACATTTGGATTCCACTAAAAATAAAATAAAATAGATTATCTCTTGCGAAAATAAGAAACGGAAACCTTACCGAGGTCTATTTCCTCAATTTTATTGTTTTTAAAGTACAATACAGAATATAGAAACTTTTTTTCACCATCGGAAAATAACTTTTATATCACAGTTTTACAAAATTCAAGAAATTGAATGAACACATAATAAATAAATAAATAAATAAATAAATAAACCCATATTGCAAATTTACAAAGTTCTTAAAAAAATTAATATGTAGTTGTTTCCTTAAAAATAAAACTTTATCTAGAAAAAAAAAAAAAAAAAAAAAAAAAAAATCAACCATAAATAAATGTAAGTCGAAATAGTTTCCTTTTCATTAATGAAATTCAAAATATCATAAGTTAAACTTGTTTCCTGCAAAAATGCATATATTGAATTTCATTAATGAAATAGACACTTATCTTAATACTGTTGAGTAAACAGCATTAGGCCATCATGTAAAATAATTATACGATTCAGGAATTTATATACAAGTTTATACGAAAAATTGCGTAGCACTTACACTCATTTCTGTACATATATTTTAAATTGCAAAAATACATCGCATTTTTGAATACTAAATATTTAGTTTAATGTTGATCATTTCCAGTAATATACGTTGAGAATCTGACTACTCTTAAAAGTTTTCATTTTCTGGGTCTAAAAATTATAATAAATGAAAAAGAAAAACTTTTTCATGTAAAACCCGCTTAAGGAGTTTTCCAAGGGGATGAAGGGCGAAAACTTAAACGGGAGACTAATTTTCTGGAAAACAAATAAATTAATTTCAGTGTACACACTGAAGAAATATCTTTTGGCCTTATTAAAATACTATGAAAATAATATAAAGCTTGTACTTACTTATGTAAATTGTTTTGCACACTCAAAAAATTAGTTGATAAAGTTAAACAATGTAATTAATTGTTCTATATTGAATCCTAAAAAAAATCTGGAGTGACTCCACTCGACTTTCCGAAGACATACGATTAAGATCATTACCAAGCATTTAAATGAATTTTAATAGATGAATAATTCAAACATATATGCCAAACTGAACTCAACCGAATGCACCATTTAAACGCTGGCGCACTTTCGAGACTTGCTCTCCCCATATTCTATAATGTAAAAGAAATCTTTGTCGTAGCCCTGTAGAAAAACTATAAGTCTTATACACATCAAAATCAATACCGGTCTTACGATTGTGGTTTATACCAAACATACCGAATTTGAGCTCAATCGAATGTACCGTTTAAACGCTAGCGCACTTTCAAGAATTTCCTCCCATTGACCATAATGTCAAAGAAATCTTTGTCGTAGCCCTGTAGAAAAACTGTAAGTTCTATACACACCAAAATGAATACCGGTCTTGTGACGGTGGTTTATAACATGTATACCAAATTTGAGATCAATTGAATGCGCCGTTTAAACGCTAGTGCCCTTTCAAGAATTTCCTCCCATAGGCCATAATGTAAACGAAATCTTTGTCGTAGCCCTGTAGAAAAACTATAAGTCCTATATACACCAATATTAATACCGGTCTTGCGACGGTGGTTTGTAACATATATGTCCGATTTGAGCTCAATCGAATGATCCATTTAGGAGCTATCGTGTTCACTCACAGACACACACACACATACATACATACATCTCGTAAAAACAGCATAAATGAATTCAGGAGACTTCAAAACGTGTAAATGCATCAAAATCTCGAAGTCAAATTTTTTCATGATTACAATACTTTCCTTACATCGTACAGGTTCGGAAAGTAAAAATATATTCGCTTTAAGCATCATTGGAATCGATTTTACAGAGAAAAAAAAAAAAAAATACATTTAGTTTTTTGTTTTTTATCGACAGTCTTGAATTGGTCTTTCGTTTAAAAAAAATTTTTTTTTCTTTCACATCTTCAACGCTTTTAATAAAACTAGTCCTATTACAGCATCCGGAAACCAAAGAAATTCCACAACCTCTTATTCAGTTTCATTCATTTACGTCACGAGTTTCATCCACTATTAGCATTTCACTGGCCAATACAATCGTTTTCAGTCCTAAACATTGATTTTTAGAAACAGTAATAAGAAATTGGAGGGGGGGGGGGGACCCGAAAGACATATATGCTTTTAATAATTGAAAGTTTTCAAATTCAATCTCTGTTTTCTGCTACGATATTGCAGTGCAAACACGGTGTATCTGAATGTTAAATCTGTAATTCCGAAAGACTTTTGGTAGTTGTTAGCAATTTTTTTTCGTCTAGGGTATAAGTATCTAATATTAGGAGATCTCTTGACATATTAATTACAGTGCATATGAATAACTTCATATACATAATAAATCAGTGGCATAGCCAAGGGGGGTCACCACAACCCCCCTTCTCACACACCCACACGCATATACATACATATGAGTTACACTAGTCGTTAAACCCCCCCCCCCCTCATGAAAAATTATTGGCAACGCCACTGTTTTAGATATTAATGCATATAAATAACTTTAGATATTAACCCATTTGTGCCTGGATATTTTTGCGACTTTCTTCGATTTTTACTGTAACAGAAATAGTAGATAAATTTCTGATCTCAACTTCTTGAACAAGGGATGATTTCTTTTAAAATCATTATGCATAAAAATAGAAATATCAACATCCTACTTGCTCATGTTAAAATATTTTGTAGAGTTGAGGCTCAATACTCATGAAAAAAGGCTAGGAAAAATAAATAACGTTTTCGACTAATAGCGAAAATGCCGTCCCAAAAAAGGGACACTAGGCATAAATGAGTTAAAAAAAGATTTCGAATCAACTTTTATAACTTTACGATTTATCATTAGCTCAAGTGCCCGTATTGATCGGTCAATTTCAATATACTTTGCAGACCTTCGAAAAATATAAATTTTCGTATCTTATATAGTAAGAGAGAGGAAGCTAAGTAATCCCTTCTCAATGCCAGAGAAGGGGACGGTAACTTCCCTTTTGTCCCAAGGGCAACCTCGGAGAAATGAATACTGATCTGGGCATCACAAAGATGGGGGAAAGACAAGAAGAGAGAGCGGGTCAACTTTCTGAGCAGCTTGTAGCGGGGTCGCCGCGAAGTAGCGAAAAAAGAGTTCTGGGAAGCGAAGAATGCAATGGGGGGGTCTTGCGTTTCTGCGTACTCTGCTACTCTGCGTTTCATGACGTCACCAGGGATGGGATTTCAGTGCGATAGTATTGAGTTCTATGGAAGAAACCGAATTAATAAAGCCAATAAATACTATTAATTTATTTATTATTCTTGTATTCGAGCTTCCGTTTTGAAGCACTTTGTACTGTAATAATTGTGGATCAGCAGTATTTTTTGTCAGGGATGAATGAAATAAATTGGTACTAAATTCGAAATAGATTCAGCATTATAAGCAGGCCCGTAGAGAGCAAATTCGGGCCCGGGGGAAAGTGAAGATCTGACCCCCCCCCTCCCCCCACCCACAATGATCAAATTATTCTTATTGTAAAAATTGAAAGCAAGTTACTAATTCTAGTTAAAAAAGAAGTTTTTATTGAATAGTTTAGGGTTGATCAGTGGCGGATTTCCGAATAGGCGCATGAGGCGCGCGCCTCGGGCGTTATAAATTTAAGGGGCCTCAAAATTCGGTTCTCAAAAAGAAAAAAATATATACAGTAGACACCGGTTATAACGTACTCTCACGGGGCCTAAATAAGTAGTACGTTACAGCCCGAAGTACGTTATAAGGCCGGTAAGATTCAATATTACACAAAAAAAAAAAAAAAAGAAAGTGAGCTCATAATTTAACTGTAATATGTGTTTTAAACAGGTCTGATTTTTAAAAATTTAAATTAAACAGAGAAAATTATTTAATACTTACAATTTTTATTGAGAAAAATAATCTGTAATTTTCTTTTGTTTTAAATGGGCAGGTGCTACTTTAAAAATACCGTTTTAGATATCCATAATAGACTTTTGTAGAGTCTCTGCATCATCACTGCGGCATTCAAAAAATCGTCATAATATTTTTGCATAATTGAATGCGTCGGGTATGCTTGGTATAGGCTCCTCTGTTTCTTCTTCACTATCATCAGAATCATTATAGATAGGGCTTTTCAGGAGGCATTTACATTGATGAATGACATATAAAAAAACTGACAACGAGTGTTTTTGAAGGTATCGAAATTTCCGAGAGCAAGGAAATAAAATTCTTAAGAAAAGCAAAATTTTATTTTTGGCTTTGGTATGAAAAGTATGTTATAGCCGAAGTACGTACTTTTGTTAGGTACGTTTTAACCGAAGTTAAATAACATTATAAATATAGGACTTCAATCGCGACCTAGATTCCAGGTACGTTATAACTGATAGTACGCTATATCCCAGTCCGTTTTAACCGGTGCGCAGTAGCGCAGCCAGAATTTTTTTTTAGGGGGGGTCCAGAACTCGGGAGATCAGACCCCCCCCCCTCCCCTCAAATGAACATGTTGCTGTTTACAGGGCCCCCGTAAATGACACCCATATAAGTTTTTCTAGGGGAAAGGGGGGGGGGGGGGAATGGTCGTCTCAGACAGGCACTCAGCAGTCATCCCTTCCGCGGAAGAAATGTTTCACGAATTTTACCTTTACAGAAAACATTTGAAATTTTACCCTCAGGCCCCCCAGAAAGCGCAGAATCAGTGGGAATACCTATATTCACCCCCCCCCCCCAGTGGCGGACTTTGCTCTTGAGAGGCCCGAGGCGCAACTCAATTTTGAGGCCTCCCTCCTCAAAAAAAAAAAAAAAAAAAAAAACACTAACTCTAATTCCTTTACATTATTACTAATTATTTTAAAATGCTTTAATTCCTTTTATATGTGGTTTATGTCTACAAACCAGGGCCTGACTTTCACTATAACACTTTTGTGCCCAGGGCACTTTTCAGATTTCGTGTCCTTTAGCTGGCTCAATTTTTGTGCCCCTGTATATCGTGTTAAACTCAATTTTTTGGCTTATTTCTCCATGTGTGCCCAGGGCACGAGCACCAAGTGTCCGTCCGATAGTCAGGGCTTGCTACAAAAGGAGTATTAAAATTTTAAAATAATTTTTATGTTTATAGATTTGTTCATCTTAAAAAACATTTTTTATCTCAATACTTTTTGTACTACGTTTCACTTTTCATGATTAACACTAAATAAACACCAGGATACGTCTAAATATAACCCAGCAACTGCAGTTTTATATTGATTATTTTTCACTGTTAATTAATTAAGTCAAATTACTTTTTGTGGACCACTGGCAAATGTCTTGTTTCAGTCATGAAAATTTTAACTACATAACAGGTACTTTTGAAGGTCAGAACAAGGGAAACTTGATCAGAAACATGACTTTGACATCACAAAGTTCAGAAGAATTCTTTACTTGGATAAAATGAACCAAAAATTTCTTCAAGAACATATATTTATAAATATTTAAATATATTCATAAATTTCCCGTTTGGAACTGCAAAACTAAGCAGTTTAAAAGTACACTTTCTGTTTAGTCTAATTTTTGTCTTTATTCAAAAACTGTCTATAAGTTTAGGACTATGAGTAATTAGGTATGAATAATATACACACATTCTATATTTTAAATAGAATTTAAAAAAACTACAAGAGAAATTTAAAAAAAACAATACTTTAAGTAGTTAAAGTACAAAAAATATTATTGACTTAAAAATAAATTCCACTTTATAATGGGTAAATGGGTATGCTCTAAGCTTCGGTCCTAGGCTTATTATTAATGTTTAGCATTTTCATCTGCGACTATAAAATACATGTCGTATTTATAATATAGTTATCATAAATATTTTCTAGTTGAAAACAAAAAATTAAATTAATCATCATTTGTTTTTTAAGTTTTTAATTAACTGTGTATGACATTCCAGTTCAAAATTTGTCTATCGATTTTAACCCACTATCATCCGATCGAGCTGAAACTTTGCATGCATGTGAAATTTCGGTGACTCTAAGTATTGCTTTCTTTAATTTTTCAATAATTTTTTTTAACTATCAAATATCTTCCCCCAATCCCCCCCCCCAAAAAAAAGTGTTATCGCACATGTATGAGCTCATATCTTTTTAATTATTGGTCAGCAATTTTTTAGCATTGCATACTCGGAAAGTTTCGATTCCAAAAAAAGATATAATCGGTTATCCCTAGCTTAAATTTCTAATTTTTAGTGATTTTTCGAAAGAAGATAAATTATTGTTTCCAATTTCTTTTACATCGTGACAACCAACAACAATTATATATTCTAGGTATATTTGAAAATTTCACTGAATACAGAGTGTCCTTTCCTAAATCATTTAAATGAAGAACGGCTGAAAAATATAAAATATTTAATTTTTGACAAATTTTTCAATCTCAAGCTGTAGAATAAAGCGGTTCAATCTTTTCTCTTTTAAAATGAGAAATATTCTTATCAGACTGTACACTTTTTGATTTGGGGGTGGGGGGCGGCAATCTATAAAGCAGGTGTATTTGAATGTCCTACTGCAATACCAGCTACTGAGCCGCAATCTGATTCAGTGCGGCCCAACCAGTGGCTGAGCACATAGCACTCTAAACTGGGAGACGGAAGGTGCCTGGTTCAAAACCAGGTCGCGTCCGCCAACCTAACCGTTAGGAATTTTCCGTGGTTTCTTCCAAAACTTAGCGTAAATAGGGGTTAGAATCCCTTAGAAAGACCCCCAAGGGGAGCACCCACACCCATCGGCATAGATCCCAGTTGATAATTGGCCGTAATCCCCCAACCCAACCCAACTAATTGATTCCGGATAGGAAAAAGGCATAGGGACTCTCTGCACCTGTATTTTTTTGGATAGAATACAGTGAGCAAATTAAAACAATGCAAAAAAATCTAGGAATTTTCCTTGGGAATAATGGACAGTTGAGGGCCCTAAAATTCCTAGGAATGTTGCATGAAAATACCAGGAACTTTATTGAACAGCCCAGGAAAGATCCACTGAATTGCATATTGTTCAGTAAAGTTCTTGGTATTTTCGTGCAACTTTCCTTGGAATTTAGGGCACCTCAGCTGCCTATTATTTTCAAGGAACACTACTGGAATTTTTTTTAATTATTTTTTTTTTTTTTACAATTCTAGTCATTTTAAAGTGAACTGCCTGTTTTTTAAGGTCGTGAGACCACTATTCGGTTAAGTGACGGGTTGAACGAAACAGTAAAGTTTTCAAAGGGAAATGTATACTTTCTGTATAGTATTTGTAAGTCTAACTTATCCTAATTTCCAAGGAACGTTTCTGGATATTTTTACAGTGAAAGCCGGAATTAAAGCATCAATTACTTATAAACTAAAAGTATTCGTATTATAGTTTAGATTATGGTCCAATGCTGTGAAGAGGAAAGGGAGTCCCCAAAGAAAAGATTGTTCAAAAACGCTTTCTACTCTAGAAGCAATCCTGAAACTATGAACAATGTCTCTTGAACAGATATTTACATATAGTTTTTTCTTTCTGAAAACCGAATTTGGAGGCCCCTTAGAAATATGAGGCCCGAGGCGCGCGCCTCATGCGCCTATTGGGAAATCCACCACTGTCTCCCCCTTTTGGCAAGCCAGCGTATAGCCAGGGGGATATAGGGATTCATATCCCCCCCCCCCCCGACACTTTGGCATAAATTTAACGTTAGCTGTTAGACTTTTGTCTTGTAGAAATTTCAATTGTTCGGTATAATGCAAATCAATCAAATAACGTTTGCCATTATAAAAATGTATTATTGTAATAAAATTGCTAGTTATAAAGCTTTTATACATTCTTATAAGAAAAACGAAAGAACTAACGGAAAACTGTAAGCCTCTAATCGTTAACGACCGCTTTTCGAGATGGTGGAGTTCTTTGTTACTTAACACTAAATAAAATACATTCAGGTGTTCTAATTCTAATCCTATGTTCATATTTATTCTATTCATTAAAAAGTATCTCTCCTCTTTTAAAAACCTTTTTAATAAAACATAGCTCTAATAAATACACACAAACTCCGCATATCGTGTACTCTTATACAAAATATATCCAAAGAAAAATTAATAAATCCCGTTCAAATTTTAACTAAATAGAAATTGTAAAATATTATTTATATACAATTATCATACAAACATGAAACATGCCAATTGAAGAAATTCATTATTGAAGAAATCAATTCACAAAATTATACATCAGCTCACATACATAGATTGTAGGTCTATTCAGGGACGTAGAAAGTAGGGGAGCTGGGGGAGCTGTGGCTGAAATATTTCCCTGAAATATTTTAAACGGGCTCAGTACACCCGTGAGAAATTCTCCCATGTTTATGGTACATTGTTTACCTCAAACCTGATTTCAAAAATATAGTCTACTTTTTCTAAGAAATTCACACAATTCACACTTTCTAAGAAATTCACACACGCAAAGAGTCAAAAGCCAAGAGCCAAAAGAGCAGCTCTCCATATGTATTCGATACTTGGCTAAATATTTGTTTTTCGCATAGTTGGTAAAAAATAAGAAAAATTATCCAGCCTGGACACTCCGACTTGCCTAACTATTATCACTACCTAATTTTATCACATTATTCACGCAATTTTAATTTTCCTATTAAAATTCTTTAAAACTTTAATGTTTAAAAATTTTTTACTCAGAAAAAACTGAAATTAATTTAAAAAAAAACTTTTACTTTTTAATATATCTGCTGCAAGTACAAAACATGCGTTCACTATTTCAAGTTTTGTAAAAAAATAAATGCAATAGTTGATTCTTCAATTGACAGGAAAAAAAATTTCAATAGGCTAATTATGAACTTTTTGATTCATCATGTATGATTTATTTAAAAAACAATGAAAGAAAAGGAAATTAAAAAAATGTGTGAATCTCGTCTTGTGAGTCGATTGTGTAAAGTCTCAAAATCCTTATTTGTTATATTACCTCGATCCTTCATTACCTAAGAAATTAATAAAATAAATAAACAGCTCTTCATATATTTTAGCATAATATGTGTTTAAAAAGTAATAATATTTGACACAAACTGGAATTCAAAAAAAGGTAATTTAATGTATTTGTTATCATTGACTACATTGTAGTTGCCAGTAATAATAAGCTTAATATATAGTTTTAAATAATCTTTATAAGTTGGATCATTACATCTTGTATACATGCAAGTACGATTGTCTATGTTTAGAAAATTCTTGGCTAATTATAAATAAAAACCACTTCAAGCATCTGCTAGATTATACTTGAAAGATCTTTTTATATTAAGATTTTTACTAATAATAAATTATGAACCACGTCTGTGTGATTCCACCTCCTCTGTTGTGTAAAGTTATTTTGAAATTTAATCAAGTAAAGTTTACCTCTTTGTTAATTTAGAGCCCCATATCAAGAGGATGAGCTTGAGATTCAGCACCTTCAAAGGTTTCTTTCGGTGCAACAGATTTTTCACCGGGTCCGGGCCCGTCCATACTATCAGCAGTCTTTGATTCTGCACGATCACCATCATCGGCTTTAATTTTTCTTCTCGAAGAAAGATAAAAACGTTTCACTTTGGGTTTTCTTTCTTTTTAAACTGGACGAATTCATGATCGTAAGAAACAAAGAACAAGAACCCAAAACTTAAACTTCTGCTTACAAATTAAAGGCATCCAACTTAAGTGAATTCACTGAACCATTCGAAATTCAGTTATACCACATCTAAGCTCCCAGCAGACCCTCTTTTTTATTGTTTGTTGTGTGTGTGTGCGGTGTATATTCACTATTTGAATACTGTGGCTTGTTTATCTCAAGAAAAGAAGAGTGGTATGCTTGAAGACTACAATATAGGCAATATATTTTCCGCTTTCCTTCATGACAATTTTGTTATCAGCTAATTGTAGCATGAATAGATTCTTTCTGAGGATATTCCGTTCCTTTGAGTTACAAGGGTGCGAATTACTCCCCTTTACATTGTCCGATTCGTCCATCCTAGCCCCACAAATTCCCTATCAGAGACACGACTGGAGATTTATTGCCTAAGGAGTCTCTATGACGGTGCTTGCTGGAAGCCTTTGATGATTTTATCTTGCGTCCTCCTTTTCAAGCCAACTATGGATACAAAGTTTAAAAAGATTTTTTTTAAAGAAAAGACACTTTTTAGAGAATAAATTTGGAAAAAAAAGAAGCAAAAGAGAAAAAATGCTCAGCTGTCGATCTAACGGTCTGGAGTTTTGGTCGGTTTTCTCCAGATGTAACATGAATACGCGTTAGAACTCCCTAGCAAGTCCTCCGACCAAGACACCCCCATCCTAGACAGATGCCCCTCGAGGCAGATTTGCCTTAATACACACAATACAACATAATATTTTAATAACTAATACTTTCAGGTTATAAGTAATTAGTACTTTAATTCCTTATTTCAGGCAGCTGAGGCACCCTAAATTCCAAGGAAAGTTTCATGAAAGTACTATGAACTGCTTGCAGTTTCAAGCGGAAAATTTATTAACATATTTAAATATTTATAAATATTCTACAAGAACGTTACATTTTTGGTTCTTCATTTTATCCAAGTAAAAAATTCTTAACTTTGTGATGTCAAAGTCATGTTTCTGAACAAGTTTCCCCAAAGCTTATTAAATAACTATACAGCTTATAATTTAGATATTAATAAAAATAATAGTAAATGTGCCTTTTATTGTTTAAAAAAAGAAAGAAAAAGATGCATCAAACACAGTATTTACATTATGCTCTTCATGTCAAATTTATAAATTGTTCATGTTCACCACTGTCACGTTGGCACAACGTGCATATTTTTTTATGAAAAACTATTATTACAAATCTTAATTAATATTGTCTAAATTTAAACTAATAGTCTATTCTAAATTTAATTAATTATAAGTTTTTAACAATAACTCTTTTTAAAGCTTTCAAATTTCCTTTTAGCGATTTTATTTGAGAACAAATTTTTATGATAATTTTTCAGTCATTTTTGCATGAACATTTTTATTTGCTGTACTAAGTAATTATAGTAGTAGTATATGTGACGTAATTTTTTATACGGATATAAGTAAGAGATAATATAAAGTAATAATAATATAAGATTACATTCACTTTTCCTCAACAAGCAATGTCTCTAATTTTTATAACTTAAACTCTTGTTGCTTGTACTTGAGTTTCATAATAATTTTCCGAGAACAGCAATTACCACTTTTCAAGAGTTACACAAACTTATACACATTATATTCTATTTGATTTAATTTAGATATATACATGTTTTTGATTTTCTGTAAATACCTTATGATAATTGTTTTTATTTTGTCTACATAATTTTCATTTTTTTAGTGTACCCATTTTTATCATGTAAGACTTTTTACGAAATTTACACATGTTGGTGGAATTTTTTTAGGGCTACAATTCTACACTCATTTTTTGTATATTGAATTCCATACCCTATTGCAATGCGAGATATAGTGTTTGATTGCATCATTTTGGGGTTACTGGCTTGTCCAGTTTTTTTTTTTTTTTTTTTGTCTTTCTTGATAGTTTCAACAGTATACCTTGCTTTGCGTTGCGTTTTTTTTTTATGCAGCTTGTTCCATGCTTCACACTTTTTCTCTATATACTGCATTTTACATTTTGATATTCATGGTACAGCCTCTCTGAGGTACATGCACTCTTTTTTCCTCACCATGTCAAAGTCTGCTTTCGCCACATTTTTTTTTTTTGACACACTTGTTATAATTTTCAAGTCCATGGCAATGCCTTTCTGAGGTACGCACTATTTTTTTTTTTTTTTTTTTTTTTTTTTTACACACTGCATTCTTGCATACTTAAGTCCACGGCACAACATATGTGAAATTTATTCAGCTTATATAATTTTCTTTCCAATTTTTACCTCACAATATACTTTTTATGTCATATTTTACACAATTTTATAGTTGAAGTATTGATTTTTTATCTCTTGAATTATATTGTTGTCTTGCACACATTGTGTACTTTTAAATGAGTGCTTGAGCCTTTTAATGTGAATAGCCTGATCCCCTGCTTGCATTGGATAGTTCCAGTTTCTTGTTTACAAGTCACATAAAGTTTTTTTCTTTTCTTAAATTTTCAGTAATTTATTACACAGTTATTTTGCATTTTTTTGCCCAGTGTTTGTAAACGTGTCATTTTTACACATTTTTTTGTATTTTCCACTGTTCTATGCATATGTGTCTTTTTGATTCTTGGAAGAAATTAATTGAAATCATACAATTTCAATTTTCTCCAAACTACATTTTTTGCACACATATATTTTTTTTATTTTCAATTGTTTTAAGACACACAAACTGTTTTGTTATTTAGAATGTTAAAACTTTTTACTGTTTTGTTATTTTGGATATTTATTTAAAATACATTGTGTATGTTTTATGTTTATAAGGTTAATGTGTTCAAATATGAACAATACTTGTCATTTTAAAATAATTTTTTTGTATGTTACATAAAAATGTTACAAGGATCCATGTTGAAGCAAAATAATGGCCTTTTTGATGATGATAATAAAATCCTAGGTTATGAATAATATGTTTGAAAATTAAAATAAAAAAATATTTTTGGATCCTTTAAAAAAAATAATAATAATAATACAGTAAAAGCTCGATTATCCGGCATCCAAGTAACCGGAAAATTTTCAGCTTCCCTCTATTTCTTTTTTGTGTCTTCTCAAAAGATTGATTAGTACGGTGGCCCCTCCTCTCCAGCTGTCCAAACAGTACGGTGGCAACAGGTGCATATTTCCAATTACCAGAGAATACTAATATTTCTATAAATTACAATGGTGTGTTTAAAAATACGAAAGAAAAACAGCCTAAATGATTACAAAATACAAAAACACAGCATTTCACTGTTGCGTCTGCAAGCACAGAAGGGACAACAAGGAGATAAAACAGTGATCATACTGTTCATTACTATAGCAATATGTTTACATTATTTTCAAAAAGTTCTTTTATATATATTTTTAATGATTAACTCAGAACTATGATATGTTTCATCTTTCGCGCTAAAATAAACACATAGCAGAAATGCTGATTGCAGATTATTTAAATGTAGTGATTCGTGACCTACTTTCCGGTTTAAGCATTCCAATGATTTGACTATGTTATCTCTGAACAGAAACTGAAGAGGAAGGAGGGAGGGGGGGCAGGAAATAACACTCTATTTATTATTATTATTTTATCACTCTCTTAGTGTAAAGCTTTTAAGCATTGAAAATTGGCAGGTGTTCTTACTTTAATTTATTATTAATCTTCCCAAGGATGCAAAGACATATTATAATAAGTCTTGTAACGTCTTTAAACTCTGCAATATAACATTAGCATAAATTCAATTAAAATCTTGTTACAAAACTGCATAAATAAAAATTGAGCAGTATGCACACGCATAATGCCCCTCTCTCCTCCCCCTCTGGTTTTGCCGGCGAATGTTTCTATCTTTTTTTTTACAGGCTCAACTATCCGGAATTTTTACTTATCCGGCATTCGACGCTTCCCGTGCTTTCCGGATAGTCGAGCTTTTACTGTAATAATAATTACAGACTATTATATGTGAAAGTTGTCTCTCAAACACTGAATATGAGAAATTTACATATGACGATAGTATATTATTATAAGTTTCGTATGTTTTTATTAAGTATTGTGACAAATATTTTTATATATTACAACTTTTGAGAATGAATAGTTTTAGTTACATAACTTGATGTGTATTACCAAAGTTTATTTCCATGCCAAACATTTTATGTATGGTAACAAGATGTTCTTCCAAGACCTTTTTTTAAAGATTGTTACGCTGTTGTTTCAGTGTTTTGAACAGAACAATTATACCAATTACCTTCAAATTCAAGGTTTTATTGCGAAAATGTTGCCTATAGTAATTGAATTTGAGCTCATAAGACTATACATAAAAAAAGGACTTGTGTTAACAAGATTTCTTTTATTAGGATACTACTTGCTTATTGGTGATATGTTACAAGAACTTTTCTGACTGTAATTCGCAAAAACTATATTTGAACTATAATATTTTCTGTATATACCTAGTCACCTTATTTTTCTTTCAGGACTCTGATTCTACAATATTGCTTTAGAAGTGAATATTTTTATCTTATGTTTTACTGATTGAATATATAATGCGTATATATTTTTTCTCCTAAACTTGGGGGAGTATATGTCACGTTGACACAACGTGCATATTTTTTATTAAAAACTATTATTACAAATCTTAATTAATATTGTCTAAATTTAAACTAATAGTCTATTCTAAATTTAATTAATTATAAGTTTTTAACAATAACTCTTTTTAAAGCTTTCAAATTTCCTTTTAGCCATTTTATTTGTAAGGCAATAACGCACTTTCAATCCTTTCGATTTCCTGCCTTCTGCTATCCTAATCAAATTTACAGCTGCAATCTGTTTTATTTATATTTTTTTCTTCCAATCCTTTTTTTTCCGCACTTATTCATATTAAAGCCTAACTTGCGGTATTGCACTGCTCCCAGACCGCAGTGTTTTGTTTTTCTGTGTGCAGCTGCATGCATCGAATGTTCTAGTAAAGTCTTTCGTGTTCCTTTTTTTTCTTGTACATATGTAATAGCTTAACGGCAAAAGTTGACCTCGTGATATACCCCCCTGTGCATCTTTGAATATGAGCATTCAGTTGTAAGTCAGCGAGCAGAGTAGAGGTGCGTTGGAGGTTTGGACAAGCACTTGCCCTTCGGGGCTTGTGCCTCTGTCCGTGCCCATAATATATTCTAATTTTATGTGAAAATATGTTGTTGCTCCTTACTTCAATATTGATCGTGTGCAATTTAACCTAGAAGCCTATATTGTGATGCTGAAAATAAAAAATTGTCATTATCGTCAATAATCTGTTTTCTTCAATTATGGTGATTTAAAAAATAGTGCATTTTCATTCGTCTTCATCTATAGAGTTCAGAAGTGATGTTTTATTTAGTGCAAGGAATTATTCATATCTGGCATGTTGATGATCGTTTTCTTTTCCTTCGATAAAGATGTTTACTGCATGCTCAAGTATTCTAGATGTGTGCGTGTTTGTAAAGAAGTTGGAAAGAAAATACATAAATCAGGAAAATACCCTGTGTTCAACCAATTCATCAAATACTAACCACTATCATCGATCACATGCGCTACAATTTTTAATTCTCAACGGTTCTTCTTCAGGATTTATTTCATATTCGCTTTCGCATAGTTTCCACCATCACCATCGATATGAAAATTCTTTTCACAAAATATTATCCGTACAACCACTAAACATTGAGAGATGGCTGAAGTGTGGAGGTTTAGAATTCTGACTTCTCGCGCAGCTGTCTTTCTAACGGTCTGCAGTTTTGAGCAATTTTCTCCAGATCTTACGTGAATGTGCGTTAGAGCCCCTTAAAAAGTCTTTTGCCACACGCACCCCCCCGGCAAATATCCCAAACGTAGATTTGCCTTAAACACACTCTACACTACACTATAAAATTGTTCACTCTGGCACTAGCTCCCTTTTCCATAATTCTTTTAAAACATTATTTTATAAAATAAAATCATTTTAAAAAGTATTTATACAAATAATGTACAGATGAAGCCACAAATTTCAAGGCTATTTAATAAACCACACATGCCTAAAGAGGGGACCCCAAAGTGACTTGGAATTTATATTATATATAAATAAAAAAGTAAAATATAAATATGCCGTTTTGCAAATTAAATTTTGACATTTCTAAATGCGCCGCTTTTCTTCCAAAATAAAAATTTATCTTATAATTTTTACAGATTTAACTTTCGAAACACACTTTACTTAAAAAATGCAGAAAAAATGTAATGAAAAGTACAAACAGTGGAAATAAGGGATGTCAGTTAGCAACGAGTTTTATTAAATAAATACTAAATTTAATTGATGATTTTACTAATAAAAAGTTTTTAAAAAAGATTGTGTAACCTTGTATGTGTCCGGAATCTTCTAACTTTTTTTAAACAAACTTTTGCCGCCTCTAACTACTAGTTACGCCACTGGTTAGTAAGTAGTCTTTAATCATCTATTATGTAAAACAAACTTTAAAAGTAATTTTATTATGATTTTAACACAGTAATATTTTTAGAATAATTAAATTAAGAATAAATGAAGCCGGAAAATATTACTTTAGTTTTTCACTTTCTTTTAAAAAGAATATTACTTCCTCTTTTCCTGTAATTATTTTAAATTTGGTGCACTTTTTGAAGGGCGTTACAATAATATCAACTGCAAATCTGATTTGTCCTTGTCTGTGAGATTTTCTTTCTGGTCAGTAAAACAATCCAGCCAATGAGAATCCTTCAGATACAAGTGGATGGAGATTTCTAATATCCTAAAAGTATTTTTCAAAAAGCGGTGGTGCTGCCATCTACACACTGGCAATAATGGCAAAATATTTTTATGAAAAAAATAAATAAAAATTATTGACTAAAAAAAATTTTTTTTTTTTTAAATATTCCTTTACCTGTACACTTTTTTTTGACTTCATAAAACAAGTAAAAAGTATTTTGGTTTGTTAATTACAAGCAAATATTTAAAAGCTGTCCACTTGGCTGCTTTTATCACTAATAAGGATCGCCAATTCGTAAATAAATAATGGCTTCTAAAACAATATTTAGACCACATTAATCGAAAAAAAAATAGTAGTAATATATTTCTGCCGTCTTCATGTATATGATACTGAAATTTCTAACTATTATCTTCATTTAATCAGAAGTAAATGTGTACAATCGAAATTCCTTTGGCGAAACTCACGAGAAACACACCCTTAAGCTCCCTCTCCGAAAGGATGTCTCGCTCAAAAAATCCAAAAACTTCTCCTGGTCCACTGACAAATACCTCATAACAAACATTATATTAGCTACACATTTCTTCCCGCACATGGGATTTTTATCAGACAACTTTAACGTTAAATTTTTTTCAAAAATACCCTGATATTTTTCAATTACATTAGCTACGGAGGTACTTAAAAAATCATAAAATCCTAACCAAAAATTAAAAAAAAAAAAAGTACAGTAAACTATCAAAAGATCACAGTACCTTTTCAGAAGTGCTTTCGGTCAACTTACTACCTCTAAGAATGTGAAAAAAAGTTCTCACAAGCTTCCATGTGCAGGAGCAATTGCATCACTGGCGCTCTCTCATTGGCCGGCCGGCTGGGGTTGCCATAAATAGCCATCCCCTAATATCGCCAACACAATTCGTTAGGGTTACCAAAAAATCTCCTTAATCGCCAAAAAAAAAAAAAAAAAAGTTGGGGTATATCGAAGCGTAGCCCATTTAAACAGATAACAAGCTTACATGTACATAGATTCGTTTTAATAAAATTTAATTACTTTTCTTTTTACGTGAGGGGGCTGTGCCCCCTTTCTCTTTTTAGTAGATTAAATTAAATAATGTAAACAAATAATATTCTAAAGACGGGGAGAGTAAGGTTCAGGGACCCGCCCCGCCATCTTGGATTTCATCAACGCGGCGCGAAGCGCCGATGTTTACACTACCTCTGCTCACTTGCCGAAGCATCCGCGAGGAAGGGAGTTTCCGGCGGATTTAGTTAGGGTCCTGCACCACCATCTTTGTCTTCGTCTACGCGCTGTTCCCGTGTTCGTGTGGACTTGGAAATATTTTAAAGAAATAGAGTGTTTGTCGGTGATGTTGGCAATAAGCCAGAGATTAAACAATACGTTAATTAATGAGAATGATAACGAGATATAAAACAATACGTTAATTAATGAGATTGATTATTACCATTCATTAATTATTAAAACAGCAATAATCATCTTTTTCTTGGGGGGAACGCTCCCCCCCATCACAGGAATTACATGAAAAATGTAAGATATTTCTATAAAATGGACATTTAATATAACTTAGAGCATTTTTAAGCACTTTGGTCGTTGTAGATAATGTAGACCCCCCACGTATGTAATTAGACTAATTAATTGGGCTAATTATTGATAAACAATTAATTAATTAGATTGATTACCATTCATTAATTATTAAAACAGCAATAATCACCTTTTTCTTGGGCGGAACCCCCCCCCCCCATCACAGAATTTACATGAAAAATGTAAGATATTTCTATAAAATGGACATTTAATATAACTTAGAGCATTTTTAAGCACTTTGGTCATTGTAGATAATGTTGACCCCCCCACGTATATAATTAGACTAATTGGGCTAATTAATGCTAAACAATTAATTACATTGATTACCATTCCTTAATTATTAAAACAGCAATAATCACCTGTTTCTTGGGGGAACGCCCCCCTCCATCACAGAAATTACATGAAAAATGTAAGATTTCCATAAAATAGTAATTAATAAACAATTGCTAAACAATACTAAACAACTTGCTAATGATAACGAGATATAAAACAATACGTTTATTAATTAGATTGATTACCATTCATCAATTATTAAAATGGCAATAACCACCTTTTTCTTGGGGTGGAATGCCCCCCCCCCCATATCAGAAATTACATGAAAAATGTAAGATATTTCCGTAAAATGGACATTTAAACTGGGTGACAACATGGAACACACAGTGCCTGAGATTCCCCTTCTGTGCACACTGTTGCTGCTGACAATGAGTGAAATGCCCCCTGTGGGTCAGCAGCAGTCAGTGAACATTGAAGAGACACATGGGTTGAGATTCCCCTTCTGTGCACACTGTTGCTGCTGACAATGAGTCAAATGCCCCGCTGTAGGCCAGCGGCAAACAGCGAACACTGAAGAGACAGCGGTTAAGATTCCTCTTCTGTGCACACTGTTGCTGCTGACAATGAGTCAAATGCCCCGCTGTGGGCTAGCGGCAAACAGCGAACACTGAAGACACACAGCGGTTAAGATTCCTCTTCTGTGCACACTGTTGCTGCTGACAATGAGTCAAATGCCCCGCTGTGGGCTAGCGGCAAACAGCGAACACTGAAGAGACACAACGGTTAAGATTCCCCTTCTGTGCACACTGTTGCTGCTGACAATGAGTGAAATGCCCCGCTGTGGGCCAGCTGCAGTCAGTGAACACTGAAGAGACACAGTGCCCGAGATTCCCGTTCTGTGCACACTGTTGCTGCTGACAATGAGTGAAATGCCCCGCTGTGGGCCAGCGGCAAACAGCGAACACTGAAGAGACACAGCGGTTACAATTCCCCTTCTGTGCACACTGTTGCTGCTGACAATGAGTCAAATGCCCCGCTGTGGGCCAGCAGCAGTCAGTGAACACTGAAGAGACACAACGACTGAGATTCCCCTTCTTTACCCAGTGTTATTGCTCATAATCAGTTTAAATGCTTTGTTTGAATTATTCCTACTATTTTGCACAACCCCCCTCCAATGTTACATGCAAATTTATACCAACGAAGGCCAATCTAGTTGCTCAAAATATGTCTAAATGCCCCGCTGCAACCCAGCATCTTGCAGTCAGTGAACACGAGTAGACGCAGCGACTGAGAAGAAAGCGGAAAGTTCTAGAAAATATATATTTTCCCTTCAGCATTTCGTTTATTTAAATATGCAATGCTGCAAGAGTAAAAATTGATTCCTAATTTAAATTTAATTTTTTAAACCATCTAACCCCCATCTGTTCTCTCAAGGAAATCAATAGATGAAAAAACTTCGTTAAATAGGGCAGGTTCAGATTTTCGATTTAATCTTTTTCCATTTCTGTTGAGAGTAAATATTTTTCTGTAAGAATAAAAACTGATTCCTATTTTAAATTGAATCTTGTAACCTCTCCCCCCCCCCCATTAATAAAACCAGGAAAGAAAAAGATTCTCCAAGTAGAGCAGGTTCAGTTATGAATGAAAATGATTTAAAATCTTAATTTTGCGGATGTGAGGTAAACATTTACTGAAATGAGGACATAATTTTACTGATGCTAATTTTCCCAGGTTGGCAGGTATGTAAATGTATAAAAATGTCAAATGACAAAAAATTAACATAATCTTATCTTTAAAAAAAATTAAGTGGTGGATAGGCCTAACAAAGAGACCAGCCACATTTATTTTTACAGTGTGTCTACCGGTCAGGAAAGTCTAGAAAAAGCGTGGAAAATGTATGGTCAGGAAAATTCTTCGAAATTATATATTTTCTTTCGTCTAAAAATTTCTTGTTGGGTTTTTTTTTTTTTAATTTTTTTGAAATCCAGAGAGTAAAAAATGCTGATGAAGATGATTTATGTTTAAATAGAATGGATGATTGAGGATGTTTTTGGGGTATGTGATGCTCACACCAGTTTCAAGTTCTGTGGTGAGGTGTTTCTTGTGACAGAACAGCCAAAAAGTTATCTGTCTGTGATCAGTAATAAAATATAATCAGTAATAAAAATACTGCTCTGTGCATTCGTTCAGATTTGAAGTGTAATATAGACCAGAAGATAAAAATTTATGTTTGAAATTTGGCATCTGCATTTAATATTGTCACTTAGATATATCACATAAATACCGCCTGTAACATTAGTAGTATCGGTCACTACTGATTAAATCTGAACTAGCTGTAGTAGTATCTTACTTGAAACTCATTGTAATTGTTTTCTTGTCTAACTTAAGTGCAAAGTAAAATGCATCTGTGATCAAGAAACTTTTGTGGAAGCTTCCGAAAGTCAAAAAAGTCAAGAAATCGACTTGCAGAAATTTAGTAGACACCCTGTTTTAAACAAACAAAATTCGGTTACGAGGACACACGCCCTGATTGCAAAAATCTAGCGTGCCGAGGAAGAGGTCCTCATAATTTTATTTATCTTTACTTTTCTTTCAGACTCCACTTTTTTTCATATGCTATGTACAGATGCGGATTCAAGGGGAGGGCGGTGGCGGCAATTGCCTCCTCCTGGGCGAAGTCCAAAACTGTTATAATCTATTTTAGGGCCCAAAAATCTTACATCTTACACTTTTGTAATTTTAAAATAAAATTACAAAGGAAAAAAAAAAATTCAGAAGTTAAATAATTTTTTTAATTATAAAGTATGAATAATGAAAATAATTCAAATTTACATTTGTATAAATTAATTTAAACTTATTTTTAATTCTTCGAAATGCTCTATATCGATATAGCATACCAATATGTAGGAAAATAGCTAACCACATTTGTAAAGAGAATTTTTAGCGTTAAAAAATAGCAAAATTTTTCAATTATTTGTTATTATAAGAAATATTTACAAACATGACTAAAGTGTTTGTATTCCATACATGTTATCAACTGTGATATAGCATTTCGAAGTAACGTTTAACTCAGGGTGGCTACAGAAATTGAGAAAAAAAGTTCCCTGATTTTTCCCTGACTATCTTTATCAAATTTCCAGAACTAATTATATACATACCATAATCTTTCGTGTAAATCACCATTGTGTATCATGCACCAACAGGTGAATGCTTCATATAGGGAAATAAATAATAGAAAACCACAAAAATGCTTAATATTAATAAAATTGTAGTGTATAATGTAGTGTATATTTGTAGTGTATAATTCCAAACATAAAATTTAGTTGAACACTAAACGACAATAAGTAGCAGAAAGTTTCCTCGTTTTATAAGTGTTCAATTTTAAGCGTAAGGATGACTGATCAAAATAAAATGGCCACCTAATCAACTTATTTTATTTCAATCAATGTATCGTTTCAAATTTTAAAAAATATGTAAAAAGGCTTAAAAATGAACACTATCTATTAAAAAAAATGATCTTGCAGGGGAGCTTAGCTGGCATCACGCAAATGTCCCATGACTTTAAAAAACACAATGGCGCAATAGAAGACTAAATCATGTTTTACCATTCATTTTACCTATGACTTTATTCAGGAAGCAATTCACATGCCGATATGATTCGCATATCCGGTTTCTTGTATGATCCACATCTTAGAACGAGTCCGAATACATGCGCTTTTTCGGATTCGTATAGTGACAGTGCCTACATCACCGAGTCTCGGATTCATATTTCTATGTTCTCGTATAATCTGTATTCTGGTTTCGGATTTGTAAAATGTCTGTATTTGTGCATCAGTTGAGTATCATGTGATCCAGAACGGAGCCGCACATCAGATTGACAATTAAAAATGATCTAAGTTCACTAGGCAAAAACGAAAGTTCACTGAATTTTAAATGTTTTTGCAAAATTCCCTGATATTTCCATGATTTTTCCAGATTGATAAAGTACCCTGATTTTTCCATGATTTCCCTGATCTGTCGACACCCTGTTATGTATTTTTTGTTCTGATAAATCGCATTCGTCAGACCAGTGTGCTAAGGCTAGTTAACTTTCTTTAGACGAAAAAAGAAAGATAATTTTGAAAAAAGGAGTCTGTCTGTCCTGTTTAAAAAGGAACCATATTTCTCGCCATTGCAGGTCAAGGGTCAAGTGTTTAATTTGTGGACAAAAACATTTAGTGGTGATGTGTGAACGCATCCCTTCTAAGGGGGGGGGGAAGAGACCGCGATTTCAAAGTCAGAGATAAAGAGTAATGACCTAGTTTTGACTTCCCAAGCGCAGAATTCAGATGTTTTATTGCAAACACTTGTTTTGAAAGTGTCGAACGGGCGCCGGGAGAAATTAATTAGAGCAATCTTTGATACAGGTTCGGAAAGAACGTACTTGACCGATGATTTAATCGACTTTTTAGGA
>JAWZYV010016331.1:0-40567 GCA_038373885.1 Cheiracanthium punctorium
CAAATTGGGCACTGATTACTTCACCATCCTTCCCGGTTACATTCACAATACGCAATAGCAGTGCTAATACATCGCCTACGATCTGCGATTCTATTATATCCGAATACACCATCAATGTCCTGTAATGAGCACACGGGTCTGCAACAAATGGGCTTTCCGAAGTCGTTTCAGTGTTTTCTTCAAAACATTCAATTTCGCAAGGATCAAAACCCAACAGTTGAGATAAGCCAGGGTACAAAAAACTCTAGCCTTGTTTTTTCACTAAAATGCGCACGCGCTTTGTTACGTTGCTATATTCAAAAAATATTTTATTTTCAATATCTTTAATGCGAATGGCGTTTAAAATTCCATAAACAGAATCATAAAATCCGGGGGGTACGCGTCTACCTATTACTTTTTCCGTCGCCTAAATCAAATCCAATCAAATTATTTTGAGCATTCACATTATACCATGTATCATCATCAACATTGGCACGACAGCCCCTTGTGGGCCCTGGCCTTCCTCAGAAGTCTTTCCCATTCCACCCTCTTCCCTGCAATGGACCTCCAGTTTCTTATTTTCAGTTTGGCAAAATCCTCATCCAGGCTGTCCCTCCATCTTTTCTTAGGTCTTCCTCTATGTCTTTTACAGGCAAAAGGAGTGGCATTGAAGACCTTAAGAGCAGTTCTCTCAGCACTCATTCTCAGAAGGTGACCTGCCCATCTCATTCTATTCAGTTTTATGTATTTAATAATGTCGTCATCTTTATAGATTTTATAGATTTCAAAGTTATATCTTTTCCTCCAAGTATTATTTTCTAAAACGGCACCAAAAATAGTTCTTAGAACCTTTCTTTCGAAGATTGCCAGTGCTTTTTCCTCCGTCGTCGTTAAAGTCCATGTTTCTGAGGCATAGGTTAAAACTTATCTTATTAACACCTTGTGCAACAGAATTTTTGTTCTTCTCTTTATTAGATGGGATTTTAAAAAAGGCCTTAAACCAAAGAAATAGCGATTTGCAGCAATAATCCTTTTTCTGATTTCAGGGTTAATATCATTTTGATTGTTGATCTCAGAACCCAAATAGGTGAAATTTTTCACGGATTCAAATTTAAATGGGCCAATCTCAAAAAAATTAGGTGGGTTTTCTTTTTCCCAGAGTACATATATTTTGTTTTCTCTACATTTACTCTAAGCTTCAATTTCCCAGCCGCCTTCTCCAATGCCATAAAGGCCTCTCCTAGCTCAGCAGCAGATCTTGAAATTACATCTACATCATCAGCATATGCAAGAATATGTACTGATTTATTAAATATAGTACCTCTTGTATTAATACCAGCATCTCTTATGACTTTCTCCAGTGCAAAATTAAAAAGGAGGCATGCAAGTGCATCCCCCTGTCTTACTCCATTGCAGATCTCAAAAGTTGTAGAGAACTCTCCCTGCACTCGCACAACAGAGAATGTCTCTGAAAGAGTGAGCTTCAAAAGCTTAATTAACTTTATTGGAACATTAAATTCCAGTAGGGCTTTTAGTAGACCAGCTCGATCAATGCTATCATAAGCCGCCCTGAAGTCCACAAACAAATGGTGGGTTTCGATCCCGTACTCTTTACTCTTTTCCAGAGTTTGTCTCAAAGTAAAGATCTGATCAACCGTCGATCGTCCTCTCCTGAACCCACACTGATAATCACCGACAACAGTTTCCATAATAGGAGACAGGCCATTAAATAAGATATTAGAGAAAATCTTATAAGCAACACACAATAAACTTATACCTCTGTAATTCTCGCAGTTCAATACGTCCCCCTTTTTATGTATTGGACATAAAATACTTAATTTCCATTCAGAAGGCAGAACTTCTTTCTCCCAAATAGATCGTATAATTTCCCAGATACATTTTGTCAGGTCTTTTCCACCACATTTTATTAGTTCAGCGGGAATAGCATCTGGTCCTGCTGCTTTATTATTTATCAGTTTATCAATAGCCGCCTGAGATAGCCGCCTATATCAATAGCCTTGATACGTCTGTAAAAGTTTAGGTTTACGCTCCGAAAAGAAGGAACGGAAAGCATTCACTATATCCTCTCCCCGCTTCAATTTAAGGGGGGCCACAAAACTGTATTTTGATAGGACGTCTGTACATGTCAGGAGGTATCGGTATTGATCGTTGTACTGCCTTAAATTAGACAGATCCAGATCCACTAGATCCGCTTGCCACTGATGATCTTTCGCATAAACAATCACTCGATTTGTCGGGAATTTCCTGCACGCCGGTCTGTGAAGAGTGTATGCGTCTACACCTTGTAACCAATTCCGAATCTGTGGTTTGCTTACTCTTCCTCGAGCAGCACGGTATAAGGCATTTACACCACCAAAACTCGCCTCGTGATACGCTTTCTTCATTGCAGCATAAAATATGATTATTCGTTATATTAATCCTCAATCGCGTATTCATCACAGAGAAAACGTTACGTTTCCCGTTTCATTTAAGTGTAAAACAAAATCAACCGCAAACTTATCACTTCCGGTAAAACTATAGATGAGCGTAAAAATTATACGCATACACATATACATACATGTCACTCCTACAACTTCACTCGACCAATTCATTTTGAAAACTAAAGTATAACACAATACACCTATAATTTTATACCTGAAGGATTCTCAGAAAATGGTTTAAGCCAACAATCATTAGCCTATAAATTCTTTTGTAGGTTGTGCGTTCAAATCTGAAAATTTTTTCCAAGTCCCCTCATTTGAAAAATATGTCAAAATCTGAAAAAATTGCAAGTCTCCTTATTTTAAAAATATCTTAATGTCTGAAAAAAATTACAAGTCCCCTTATTTGAAAAATATGTCACAATCTGAAAATTTTTCCAACTCTCCTTATTTGAAAAAAAGGAAAAAAAAATTCTTATCAATCCTTCGAACATCCGGTCAACTTCCTCTCTCAACATCCGCTCCGACCACGCCCCCTTTCTCTCTGCGCCCAGGGACAGCAGTTAACATGGTGCCCCACGGCACCCCCCTGAGGAGAACTCTCCTTTCCTTACTACTAATATGTGTGGAGTCATCTGAAGAGAAAAGCTCCTGCCATAACCTAATAGTCGTGTGTTCACCCAAGCGTCCTTTACCTTAACATTTTCTCAATCCTGTAGATATTGCATCATCTAGCATGTCTTAGCCTGTTAGAGAGGGTTGCCACTAAATGTAAATAGTACATCCTGCCAGCAAACCTACCGGATATTGAATCAACACAGATCTGTACACGTCACTATCGCGTGTCTTCTGCACATGCCACTTCCTTATCTCTTATCTTATCAGTACTATGACTTATGCGTGATAAGAGAAAACCATTTGATTTTCTTCATTTGCAGTCAAATTTTTAGAGTTTGTATGTTGTATAGGTAAACTCTTCAGCAACGGACCCTTGTCCATTGTACAGCGGGCCTAACATGCAGTTTTGACCGCATGCAACTAGAGTGTTGTACGGTAGTTTTGAGGTACATTCAAGGAATTATAATTGCTTATACTTTTTCTGATGTATGTTGTGATTAGCTATCTTTTAGGATAAAAATTTTAATAAGTTTAATTTATTAGCAGGTTTTAATTAATAATTTCAGTTTATGACTTTATTAAATAAAAATTTTAGTTTATGAATTTATTAAAAGGATGTATACATGTTTGTAAGAATTAAGTATATAAAAAAATTGAGTGCATTTCATCGCAAGTGAAGAATCTTAACCCTAGTTTTAATATTAGAATAATCATAATATATTTAGTACAAGTATAGCGTTTGTTCAATAGATATTCTATACAATATTCCAATGTAGTTGTTAAAATTAGATCATGTTATAGATATAATGGTAGTAATTTAATGTGAATCAGTTAAATTCGTCCTTTCTTATAAGAAAAAGTACTATTAAAGCGTAAAATGTATGAGGAATTGCTATTTTATTAGTATTTAGTTTCTAAATGTTATGTCTATTTTTCTCTTTTGCCAGCGAAAATATTTTAAATTAATGAAGATGATGCCATGAAATAGGTAGCTGAGAGGGGAAGTAGAGCTAATGTATTTTAAATCATTACTCTATTTTCCTAATCTGCTAGCTTGCTTTGCATCATTCAAGAAATTTGCAGTAGAAAATATGGATTCAAATATAAGTAAGACCTTATTTTCCGATAAATTAATTTGTGTTTATTGTAATTCTTTGTAATTTGAAAGGTTTTAGGTTTAAAACTATCATTTCATTTTCTCAGCTGAAACGTATTCTTTATTAAATTCCTGTGCTTACCAAGAATATATTTGTGTAAACGTGGTATAAAGTGTTTTTTGATGTAGTACTGTACACGCGATATTAATTGTGTCTTAATATGCTAAAACTGTTCTTGAATATTTATCTTCAATAGCTCAAGTTTTTATCAATAGTGTCATCCGCACGCAATTTTAAAGGTAATTGTTAGTTAAACCTATACCCACTTTTCCATAAAATACGTAAAGTTTGTTAACTGTACCACTAAAATGTTGATTAATGTGTAAAATGTCACTTTGATGGTAAAACTAAAAATTTTGTTGTATATTGTATTAGAACTCTAAAATATATAAATCAAGTTACACTGAAGACTACTTGTAATTTGTAATATGTCTGAAAAAAATTATCATGTGTATAAATATAATAATACCAAAAATATGATTTTAATTAATTTCAAAATCTATAAAGACCAAACGCAAAGTTCGTTAATTGCATCAGTAAAATACTACTAAAAATTTTGATTAATGTATAAAACTTTACTTTCATAGTAAAACTAAAAACTTTTATTGCACATAAAGTAAAAAGAGAAATAATAAAAAAAAAACTATAAATCAACTTATACTAAACACTATTTGTAACATGCATAAAAAAAGTTTCTTAGGAGTACAAATAAAATATTACTAAAAATACGATTTAAATTAATTTCAAAATCTATAAAACCAAACGTAAAGTTCGTTAATTGTATCAATAAAATACTACTAAAAATTTTTATTAATGTATAAAACCTTACTTTCATAGTAAAACTAAAAACTTTTATTGCTTGTTAAAAAAATTTTTTTAAAAATTACATAAATCAAGTTTTACTAAACACTATTTGTAACATGCATAAAAAACAAATTAATTTCAAAGAAAAAAAATGTGAAACATACTATTCCTTAAATATACGATTAAAAAAATAATAAGAAGTTCACTATTTAGGAATAATAATTCACTCTCAAAGTTATTCTGAGCACTCTAATTTTTTAAATAATGCTAAGTCCCACTAATCTGCAAAAAATATTTACAGAGAAAGAAAAAAAATCTTAAACCATAAACAAAAAAGTGAAACCTACAATTCCTTGAATACACTATGAAAGTAATAATAAGTTCCCTAATTAGAAATAATTATAAACTATCAAAGAAACCTACATTTTTTGAAATAATGCTAAGTCCCATTAATCTGCAAAAAATATTTATAGGGAGAAAAATCCTAAACCATACTCTTTCACCAACGACTTAATCGTTAAGCATCACAGAAAAGATGGGGGAAATTCCCTGCAGTCTGCACCTTGCGCACTGTGCCGAACGCAGCACGCCGCACCCCGCACTACGCCTGACGGCTGCGCCTGGGGCAGAACTGTAATTTTCTATCTACTAATGTGTGTTCATAGGTAAAATATTACTTATATCGTATTTAATAAGTATAATTCAGATTCATACAGTCTTTAGAAGGATTTACCGAAACACAAGTTTTTTGTGCCTAGATAAATTAAATATTGCAAGTTATAAATTTTCTTTTTCCAAAATGCCAAAATATTAAATCGAAAGTAAGTTTAGAAATACACATATCATACAAACTACATATATTTATATTAATTAAATATCTTTATAATTTTTTTTAATATGTTGATATTTATGAAAGAAATGTCAGGCATTAATGTTCAAAGTGGAACTGAGCCATTTAACGTACGCTTTGCAGAATGTGTGTACATAGATAAAATATCATTTATATCATATTTAATAACTATAATTCAGATTCATGCTGTCTTTAGAAGGATTTAAGAAAAATCACAAGAGAGATAAAACACAGGAAACGAGAGAATAGCCTGGTTTTTGGCAATATACTTCAAACGGTAACATAAGATTTTTTAACAGAAAATTGAAAAGGACTTACCGTTCAGCTTTTGAGTATCTTCTTCTTCAAACGCTATCCAATAAAAAAAAATTAAGATCATCTTTATAGTTTTTCCATTGTTTTTTTTATAAAACACAGACAAAACGACAATGGACTATCTTAAAAAAAGCCCGGTCTATGACATACCAGAGGAGAAAAGATAAGAGAAGTTGAAGGCGCTAAAACGTATTGACCAATCAGAATATCCCCCTTTCATAGCGAAAAGAACATCAACTAATTTTCACACAAAGACGATCGAACGTTATCAGTATTTTGGGAAACAGGAAGCAGGACGTGGAATTCGCAGAAAACGAAAACTTAAACAGCGTTTTTGAGTAAATACCGGTGGGTTTCGCTGCAAACGGATCGAATCCATGAATTTTGCCTTTCACTCCGTCTTTGATTACATTTTTGGCTCACTTGGATTAAGCGTGTGGACTGTACGCCCAGGTACCTAGAGTTTGTGTTTTTCTATCCGTCCAATCAGAGGGGCACGATTAAAGTGGTGTCGGGAACATGTCATTTGGAATATTTGTGACTGTCATATTTACTGATGAGTCAAGATTTGCTCTGGAGTCAGATGACAAGCGTATAAGGATATGGCGTGAACAAGGAACACGCAATCAGCCCCAAAACATCACCGATCATCACGCATTCCGAGGCGGAAGCATTATGGTGTGGGCAGGGATTTCATTAGGGTACCTCACCGACCTGCACATCTTTAAACGGGGTTCTGTGTCGGCTTTCTGGTATCGAGATGAAGTATTAGAATCCATTGTGAGATTGTACGCTGCAGCAGTTTGCCCCACTTTTGTTTTAATGGACGATAACGCACGTCCCCATACAGCTGACATCGTCGATAACTACCTGGAGAGTGAAGGGATTGCGCGTATGGCGTGCCCAGCATATTCACCCGACCTTAATCCCATTGAAAATCTTTGGGACACTCTCGGCCGTGCTCTATCTTCACGTTTCCCAACTCCAGTTACACTTATTGAGCTGGAAACTGCTCTACGAGAAGGATGGCGATTGCTTAATTCTGCGGTGGTTGACCACCTAATTGAAAGCATGGTCACAAGGTGTAAACTTTATATATAGATGAGGGGGGATCACATACCCTATTAATGCCCTTTTTTTTCATTTTATGCTGTTTATTTTCACTTTATACATAATTCTGTTTAAATCTCCAGTATGTCATTATCTGATAACTTACAAAAATTTAATATTGTTTTCATTTCTGAATATAATTATTCATTTTGTTTTATGCATAAATATACATGCTACTTTCCTACCGAATTTTGTGCCAATCAAAGCAGTATTTGTTGATTTTTTTTTTTTTTGCATTTTGCATCTTCGTGCTTAACTTTTGGAAGTGAGTGTATTTATGACTTATTAAATTCAGTTAAACATTTGTACAAAAGAACTCAGCTTAATAAATTTTATGATAAAATTGAAGTTTTACCTTTAAGTGAGTTTTAAAATTTGTAGTGGTTTTGATAGACGTTTTGGGTTGGCAAAGCTGGCACTCTGCCTTAACTTTCTCATTTTCATCTACAGATAAAATTTGAAAAATTTTTCCACTGAGAATTGCACGACTCTCACATTCATCTAAACAGAAAGCTTGATCCTCCTTGTAATGTAACTTCAGAAATGCTGACTGGCTTATTTTTCTTAACTTGTTAACGCATTTGGAATTATTTATAAATTATTTTTCAGAAATCCAATGAATATTACTCAAACATATTTTTATCCTTTTTCAGCTTCATTCATATTTGTGAATCATTTATCAGCAGTACAGATAGCCTCCTAGACCAAATATTATTGAAGTAATCTAAATACGCGTGTGAAATTTCCCCCCTCCTGTCCCCCTTCTTCCTGTATAGCCTAAGCTTCGTAAAAAATCCTAACACCTCTTTAGTTACCGTATATAACACTAAAATAGTGCAGGCGCAGCAGAATTGTTTATGTCATGAACTGGTAAAAAATTAATGACAGCAGTTCTATTATTTTTGTTTTATTTTTCCAAACCAAGCTAATTTTGGTGTAAGATTAATTTAACTTCAGAATGAAAAATGTATTTTCAGTATTTTGAAAATAACAAAATACATTGCAAATGTATTTTAAAATACATTTTCAAAATACTTTGTTTTTTCTTGTAAAAATACAAAATACAAAATACAAAATACAAATGTATTTTGAAAATACTATTTCAAAGACATGTATTTGCCCAACTCTGCTATTTATACACTGCGCATCCGCATCTAACTTCGCGTTTACCCACACTGTATACACTATGTCCAAATCAGGTCTAATAGATATCCAAGCTGATCTATAACATCCAGGACATTTAAAGGATATTTATATAAGGAGAAAAATATATATCTATAAGACATCTAAATCGCTACCTCTGTAAGATATCCTTAAAGAGCTTATGGATATCTAATAGTCATTCGAAAAAAGATATCTATTGGAAATGTATGTATGACATCCATAAGAAATCCATCAGTAGACATCTTATGTAACTAATGAAATAGAAGTCCCATAGATTTTTAATTGCCACCCAAAGCTACAAATCTATGGATGTTATGCAAACATATCCAATAAGAGATGCATTTGTAGACATCTTATTTACGTAGAAGATTGGGTGGCTACTGAAACAAAAATTTACGCAATCTGAAAGAATTTTCGGAAAATTCGCAAAATCTAGCAAGAATTTTTTTTAAATCCGATGCCTATAGCTTGAATTGAGTGATCATCTATCATGTCAACCAATTTCTTTAGTCATTATTACGTGATGTGCGAAAAAAAAAAAAAAATGCGCAGTTTGAAAGAATTTTCAGAAAATCTAAAAATCTAATGAATTGTTTAAAAATTAGACGCCTATAGTTAAAGTTGAGTGACCACCTATCATGTTACCAAATTTTATTTCATTCGCTTCTGTCAGTGACGTGCAGACAAACTTTTTTTTTACGGTTGTACTGGGGTCCCAAATGCTTAAAACGGATAGAGATCGCAAAATTTTGTGATACCATGTAGTGTACGGCAAATTCCGATTTTATTTATTTAGATACATAAAAGTATTTTCATTCCAAAATTGAAGCAACATTCACTTCAAATTTTAGTCTTCTCGTCCCGAGTAAAATCTGTCTGGTGGTTAGAACGCTCGCCTCTCGCACCTTGGATCCATGGTGTGAAAGAGACTTGAAACAATTACGTCCCGAGTAAAATCTGTCTGGTGGTTAGAACGCTCGCCTTTCACACCTTGGATCCATGGTTTGATACCAGCCGAAGAAAATAGGTTTCACTTTAAAATTAACTTGAAGTTCTCATGTATGATAACAGACAATAGATGACAGCACCAAAATTCAATTAATATCTATGCTACTTGGATATAGATATCTTACAGACATCCTGGATATTATAGATGTTGTCTATTCCTTAGAGAGATCACATCCCAAATCACTTATAGAGGTCCATTTTATATTATCTGGAGGGTCTTGGACTTCTGATAGATATACCCATTATCCAACTCTGATTCCTTATAGATGACCAATGGATACCTTTGTGCTGTGTGGGTACATTCGACGAAGCCTTTTCAACTACTGAGGCAGGCAAAAAACGCCTAAAAGGCCCCATCTCGCCAGCGCCGACACATACGCCAATGCGCTGCCGGAGTGTCTGTTTCATCGTGGGATTCTTTCACAGTTCTACTGCGCTGTTAAAAGTATAGTTCAACGTTTTACCGAAATTCCGATGCCAATTTAGCTGCAACCGTTATTTCGAAAAATGTGGTGCTAATATTCGCCATTTTATTGGTGCTTGAGGAAGCACCATTCTGCAGGTTAAACGTCGAACCAGGATCTACGTTTTTTTATGTAACCTATTATATGCTTATAGTTTGAACCGATATCAAGGTTTATTCTAGAACGAAACATATGGTTATAAGTTGAACGATGGTTTCTTCTCTAACCAAATGTATGGTGAAAGAGAAAACCAAGATACAGGTTCAAGTAAATTATTTCTGAGTTTCTTATTTTTATCTAATACACTTTAATAAATTTTTCTCTGAAACTTTTGCTAAACAGGAGTGATTATTTTTTACATGTTGTTGTGTACTTCAAGCCTAAGTTAATTTCAATAATACACTCAGTGACATAAATTGTTAAAATTTATCAATTTATTTTCAAAGGCAAATAACTATAAAATAAATTACAAATATGTGCACAAATATGTGCTGTGCTGTGTTACAGACAGCTTACAAAAAATCAAACATTTATCACTTACCCGCACCTTATTAAATACATGTAATGAAGTATTTCACCCACATCACATGTAAATAATTTACAAAATGTTTGCCATTAAATTTATTATTGAAAGTACTGAAGGGAAAAAATAATCACTTTAGCCAGACCCAACTTCATAAAAATGAGAAATAATTCACTCACCTGGGTTTTAATGTGCGTGCATTTAAAACAAGCTGTCATCTAACGAAATTCATTAGATAATTCTGTAAACAATCCCAAATTAAAACTTATTTTATTTCACGATGTATAGTCAGAATTACTTTTACATCTTTTTATTGAGCCGACATAAAACAATATACATTTATTTTCAAATGACGCTCATTTTGCCCTTTGGTTGAGGGTAAAATGATCCTTTAGACAACTCAAAATTCTATTTTTTCATTACTCAATCTGCTTTTAAACTATTATGAAAATACACGCTTAAATCTATTGAGTAAAATAATAATCAAACGGAGTATATTTTTACTCAATTTTTGACTTCAAACAGCCATTCTCCCGATTGAGTAAAATTTGCTCCATTAATCGATAAAAATCAATGGAGCGAAAAATTCTGAATTTTTGAGCATCATACAACATCTCCATTTAGGCTAAATAATAATCAAATAAGAGGAGTTTCAGTCCGTTTTTAATTAATATATCTGTACTCAATTAGGATTATTATTTTAAGCTAGAAAAAGGGTGTTTTATGAAAATTTGCTGTTTTTGATTAATATATTGGATTATTCGTTTTCTGCATTTTTTATTATCAGAGCTGTAATCTATGATTATAAGCCCGAGAAAATAAATTTTAAATCAAGGCAAATACATTACATATATCTTAATACACTATAAAAAAGTATTTTTTTTATAAATGGAATATAATTTCACTATAGTCTGTAGTTATAAAACGAATTCACAGTACAATGAGAATACAGAAATGCAATCATGGTTAAACCAGCTGTGAGAGTTAATTAAAGCAGCAACCAAATTTATTTACATAAAAAAGGTAAAATACTACTTACTCACTTTGAGTGGAGATATCATAACTTCATTTGTTTTACAACAGCTTTTTATAATCCGATCGTAAGAAACTATGTCATTAAAGTGAAATCCTTACCTAAAGCATCTCTTCCATATCTAGGCTGAATTTATTTCACAACTCTGAATATAAAAAGATGCATTCGGTATCTATATATTATTTTGAAACATGTTTTTCTTTCGGCAACTAAATTGAGAGAACGGCTGGGTGTAAAAACTCGGTTGAGGTGTCTGAAGAAAGGTCCCGGCCCGTAGATGTGCCATCAAAAGAGAAAATCAGTAAAAGTCGATTGATTTAGACGTGGCGGAACGGCAAAGGTGCAAATTTTCGCGATAGAAATAACATTGTGATTTATTAACCCCATTGTTGGCAGACGATTGATATGCGTGTAAGCTCCGTAACGTTTGATTTAGTTGGAAAAATATTTGTTACAAATTGCATCCGTTTGTAAATGTTGTGTGGCAAATGTGGCAACAGTGTGTAGAGATAATAAATATGTTGTTCTAAATTCTGATTAGAATAAGAGCAAGTATGATTTTAAAAAAAGAAATGAAAACCGTCTTCGAATTACTTCACCATAAAGAAAAATTAATCGCATTCTAAATTAAAAGGCTTTGGCCAAATTCTCCCGAAGTATAGCAGATATTGCCAAATTGAGTTCAGTCTTTAGAGACTTATTTTTTGACGACAAACTTGACGAAAACTCGCCAAAACTGGTAATATTTCGCCATAGAAATAGCATTGTGATTTTGATAGCATTTGATAAATTACAGTAATAAATTATAGGCATTGCAGATGAATGAGTATTCACGTACAAAATAGGTATTTACTATTGAAAAACAGGATCTAATTTTAACAAATGCATTGGAATTTTGTATAGGATATCTATTGAACACGTATCAAATACATTATGATTATTCTAATATGAAAAACAGGGTTAACATTCTTTACTTGTGATGAATGCCACACATTTTTTTATATACTTAAATTTTACAAACATGTAGGCATCCTTTTAATGAATTCATAAACTAAACTTATTGTTTAAAACAATTTTTACAATAATAAACTAAAATTTTTATTTAATAAAGTAATAAACTAAAATTATTGTTAAAACAATTTTTACAATAATAAACAAAAATATTTATTTAATAAAGTCATAAACTAAAATTATTAATGAAAACTTGCTAATAAATTAAACTTATTACTCTAAAAGATAGCTAATCACAACATATATCAGAAAAAATATAAGCAATTACAATACCTGGAAAATACCGGACAACACTCTTGTTACATGCGGACAAAACATCTGTTTTGCTCGGCTAAAGAATTCTTAGGTACCCGTTGCAGGAGACCTTACCTACGCCCAACCTACAAACTCTACAAATTTAACGGCAACTGGTTTTCTCTTATCAAGTATCACAGATTAGATAAGAGATAAGGAAGTGACATGCGCAGAAGACACCTGATAGTGACGTGTGCAAATCTGTGATGATTCAATATATGGTAGGTTTGTTGGTAGGATGTACTATTTACATTGAGTGGCAACTCTCTGTAACAGGCTGAGACAAGTTAGATGATGCATTATCTACAGGGTTGAGAAAGTTTTAAGGTAGAGGGCGCTTGGGTTATCACGTGATTTATTTAAAGAACCAGTAAAGACATTTGAGTTAGATAAAATGGCCAGGTGTGTGTTGCCAGACTCCCTTTGCACTGTGTGCGCCTATACTTAAGACGTTTGTTTTAATTGATTTTTCGCCGAGTTTCAAAAATGTCTTTCCTTGAATCGATCGAAAATAATTTTAACATTGAATACAATCCCGAGTTTTATACTCAAAGTGATGCTGATGTGCTGCTGCAAGAAATAATACAATTGCCTTTAGATGTAAAGCCTCTGCAAAATACTGCAAAGGAAATTTCCGACGAATTTTATACTGAAAGTGATGTTGATGTGCTACAGCAAGAATTGTTTCAATTACCCCTGCAAAGTAGTGAAAAGAAAATTTCCTCGACCTGTAAAGTAATTAATTTTGCTGATGAAGGAATCAATTACAGTTTACCTGGAGCAACAGTCTGTGTTTACTCTTGGATACCCATTTTGCAAAAAATACGTGAAGATCTACAGAAAATGACAAATTATGAATTTAATATGGTACAAGTGAACTTAGGCTCTGAAGAACAACCTAAAATTGAAGACGGTAACTACGAAGATTTTAATCTGGACCCATCAACAGGTGTATGCATTCTAAGATTTGGATCTAAACGAACTTTGGATTTTAAACCAGCGAACAGTGAAACCACTACCATTAAATTAGAACATGGTTCAATGTGTAAGATATATCCCCCAACCAACAAACTTTTAACGCATGGTATTCTTTCTGAACCTTATGTGACAGACCCGCACATTAACCTAACATTCATGAGCCTTCCCCGAAAAGGGCAAAGTTGGATGATTGGACGGATCATCTTTACCATAGCTTTTATGCTTTTGTAAATGGTACATGGCACTTGGAAAGACTTATCTACGTTTCACTTCACGATGAAAGAACTGACTTGAAGATTCATATTAGACAATTTATTCAGCACGCCCAATTTGACTATATACCAACCGGTCAGGGAGTCGTGATGAACCCTTCCACATGGATCGAATTTATTGTAAAACTATTAGATTTTAATATAGGTCATAGCAATAGCTCTTTTATTTGTAATAATCAATTATCTGTATTTAATGATGATGGAAAATGTATTTTACAACAAATTTATAAAACCCGAGATTCATTTACGTTAAATCCAACTTTCTTGATACTTTTAAATAACCAAGTATTAAAACTTTGCGAAATGAGAAATGAAATATTGGAATGCATTTTAAAAACGCTATATACAACGACCCTAGGGTAGAATTATCCGCCGGTGGTTTCCGAAATCGTCGGTGGTTAGCTGCCGACTGGGCAGAACCAGTTGTTTGGTTACCGACTGCGCTAACGATTCCGGAGGGTGTCGGGAGGTCGTTTAGCCAATCACAAGAACCCCTTGACGCTCCTCCCTAAATCTCCACCTCAAGGCGGGGCAGAGTTAACGACTATAAAATTAGCGACGAGCGGAGAATCCAGTTCCTACCTCATTTAATTTTAAAATTAAAGCCGCAAAAATGTAACATTGAACCCCATTGCAATTATGATGAGGCTAAACAACAATTAATGGATATAGTACATCAGGAAATTTTTTAAAACATAGGCCGGGTTCAGGATCATCCTTCACAAAGGATACATGCTTGTTCGAATAGAACACATGTTGATGAGCGAGAGGGTCTTATAAGTAGTAAAGCATGGTTTACGGTTGACATGTCATATACTGCAAGAGAGATATGCGAGAAAAAATGTACTTGTCATTATGACGGAGAATTTTTTTCAAACATTTTCATTGAAGACTATATGAAGTATCTTCAAAATGTGTTATTTAATACATTTTGTCAACCGTTTTCAGATTTTGCGAATTCCAAGGATGACAAAACATGTGTAATTATGTGATGTTATTGGTGTATAACTAGTATTGCAATTGTAAAAAATATATTAAAACCTCCTGATTATTTTAATGTAAATGACACCCAATGTGCTATCGCATGATGTGTATCTGTTGTGCATAATTATGTAGAGCCGTAAGTTTTCTACTGCAATAAGTTTTTACGGACTTATGCATGCTTAGTTATAGAATTTCATAACTTATGAGAACTCATAAACGTATACAAATCAAAAGTATACTTAGTTCGAACAAGTAACATGTATAAAAGTAAGAGTATATTTATTTAAAATTTGTAAGCATAACCATCTCAATGAGTAAAATGTGTAACATGTGCACTTAGTTGATATTTCTCATAAAAATATTCAAGCCCATTACTTAATAAAAATTATGAAAATATGCTAAGTTAATACTCTGATGTTTTAAAAGCATAGTGTTTGATTTAAAATATTCTGTTACTACAAGTAAAATGTGGTAAGATCTTTACATTAAAGAACACCTAAAACATCTTTATTTTAAAATGCCAAGTTTCTTTATCTCACAACTTTATTTTTGAAAAACCTGTAATTCGATTAAGTTATAAAATTATGGAAACTAACTTTTTTAGCTAAGTTCATTTTATAAAAAATTAGTACTTTGTGAATTCTCATGTAACACAATTTACCTATCACACTTAAGTTTATGATTTTAATCAAAACATTTTATTTCTAGATTAATTTTCTAATTTTATGATTAATTTCTATGTAGTAGATTAATGTTTTCATAGTACATGCTTCAATAAATGTTGTTAAATTTGTAACTTTTTACCTTGTAGTGTATAAAAGATAAGTATAAAACACAACACGAGAACCTTAAATCTTGACCAAGTATGTTAACTTTACCACTTTTTGCTGCAGTAAAATTTCATAGATTTTTATTTTGCAAGTAATCAACACACACATACACATAAAGAAAACACAGAAAAGTTTTCGTATTTAAACTTATTTATTTACAAAAATATATTTTAAATTACACAAACTATTTACACAATTAAGAAAATAATAACTTTTCAATGAGTATTCTATAACTAAGCATGCATAAGTCCGCAAAAACTTATTGCAGTAGAAAACTTACGGCTCTACATAATTATGCACAACAGATATACATCATGCGATAGCTCGTTGGGTGTCATTTACATTAAAATAATCAGGAGGTTTTAATATATTTTTTACAATTGCAATACTAGTTATACACCAATAACATCACATAATTACTCATGTTTTGTCATCCTTGGATTAGCAAAATCTGAAAACGGTTGAAAAAATGTATTAAATAACACATTTTGAAGATACTTCATATAGTCTTCAATGAAAATGTTTGAAAAAAATTCTCCGTCATAATGACAAGTACATTTTTTCTCGCATATCTCTCTTGCAATATATGGCATGTCAACCGTAAACCATGCTTTACTGCTTATAAGACCCTCTCGCTCATCAACATGTGTTCTATTCGAACAAGCATGTATCCTTTGTAAAGGATGTTCCTGAACCCGGCCTATATTTTTAAAAATTTCCTGATGTACTATATCCATTAATTGTTGTTTAGCCTCATCATAATTGCAATGGGGTTCACTGTTACATTTTTGCGGCTTTAATTTTAAAATTAAATGAGGTAGGGTCGTCGTATATAGCGTTTTTAAAATGCATTCCAATATTTCATTTCTCATTTCGCAAAGTTTTAATACTTGGTCATTTAAAAGTATCAAGGAAATTGGATTTAACGTAAATCAATCTCCGGTTTTATAAATTTGTTGTAAAATACATTTTCCAACATCATTAAATACAGATAATTGATTATTTCAAATAAAAGAGCTATTGCTTTGACCTATATTAAAATCTAATAGTTTTACAATAAATTCGATCGATGTGGAAGGGTTCATCACGACTCCCTGACCGGTTGGTATATAGTCAAATTGGGCGTGCTGAATAAATTGTCTAATATGAATCTTCAAGTCAGTTCTTTCATCGTGAAGTGAAACGTAGATAAGTCTTTCCAAGTACCATGTACCATTTACAGAAGCATATAAGCTATGGTAAAGATGATCCGTCCAATCATCCAACTTTGCCCTTTTCGGGGAAGGCTCATAAATGTACATTTTGGCAAATGTTAGGTTAATGTGCGGGTCTGTTGCCCTAAATATTTATCGCATGAACCTCCGAAGCAGCGAAAAAATTTAGACGACCAAGAAGAGCGTTTGTTGAATATGGCTATTAATGAAAGTAAAAAAGCACATGAAATTTTTCTTAAAGAAAATACATTTGAAACTTTTGATCAGCTAAAAGATATGTTGCGAATGAAAATAAAATTGTTCGAAGAACAAAATTGGCAAGTTACATTTTCAGAAAATTATCTTTTAATTTCTCAAATCGTCGATACTCCTATACCCAGAATAAAAGCTTCATTGAAAATAGATACACAACTTTCTGCTACTGCTTATAATAATGACAGGATTGTTCGCCTTTCTACATTAAATAATATTTCCATTTTAAATTCTTTCTCCCAGATAAACAGCAGCTTAGATGAGCTTAAAACCATTTCAGATTCTCCTGAGAGCAGCGATACTCTGAAATATCTCCTTAATAATGTGTGCGACACTCTGAAATATATAGTTCAAGAAGAATTAATTTCCGATAACAAGATGAGAAAAATTACATTTATAATTGAGCAGTTACAGTTACTTATTCAAAAAAAGAATGCCTTTAGATACAGTAATCAAACACTGTTATGGTGTTTGAAATTATTTATGCAGTCCTCATCAGCATATAAACAAATATATGATTATGATTTAATTAATATTCCCCATTTTAGGAATTTACAAAAAGTGATCAATCAAAGATCGATGAATGATATTCGTACAAACTCGTTAGAATATATTCAAATAAATTTAGCACACTTAAAAGAACATGAGAAACTTGTTGTTTTACAAATGGATGAAATTCATATTAATCCAAAGTTTACATACAAAGGAGGAAGTGTCACTGGAGGATCAGAAACAGATATTTGTCAGAAAGCTACGTCTGTTCATACATTATTAATATCCAGTCTGTTATCATCTTATCGAGATGTTGTAAGACTTATACCTGTGACAACGATTAATGCAGAGGCCTTATATGAAATTGTTTTGAAAACAATAATATCACTTGAAAATCTGGGTATAAAAGTGTTTGCTCTTATAACAGATAATAATTCAATAAATAGGAAAGTTTTCAAGCTTTTCTTTGATGGAAAAAATTTTGATATATCCGTTCCCAACCCTGCATGTCCTGAAAGACCTTTGTTTTTTATTTTAGACCCAGTTCACATTATAAAATCAGTGCGAAATAACTGGATAAATAAGAAAGATGATTTAGTTTCTTTTACTTTTCCTGACTTTGAAAATGTGTCAGAAACTGCTACTGCATCTTTTAAAGTTCTTCGCTTTGTATGCCTCAGAAAACCAAAGTTTAGCTAAATGTGCTTACAAACTAACATTAAAAGCACTTTATCCATCTAATATCGAAAGACAAAACGTAACACTTGCTCTAAAAATATTTGATGAAACAAATGTGGCTGCTTTGCGTTTAAACAACGGCTGTGCTTCTAATACAGACTGGTCACTAAAACAGAAGACTTCAGATTTTATAGAACTTTTCGTTAAATGGTGGAAAATTTTTAATGTAAAATCTGCAAGCAAAGGTATAAGACTTAATGATAGTTGGCAATTGCCTTTTTCTTCTTGTAATGATGAACGGTTAAAATTTTTGGAAGATTTTTGTAAATGACTTCATGTATGGAGAAATACAGATAGTTTATCTGGTTTCATAAAAGAAACATTCACAGCCTTATTACAAACTACAAGTGCGATGATACAAATAATTCAATATTTATTGCAAAAAGATATGTGTCCTTTCAAGTATGTATTACCTGGCAAATTTCAAAGTGATTTACTTGAACAACGATTTAGCCAATACAGACAAATGTCGGGAGGTAATTATCACATATCTTATCAACAAATTTTGGAATCCGAGAAAAAGCTTAGATTGTGCTCAACAATTAAAATTGGTGGAGAAAGTATTGACCTAAAAAAATTGATTGATACAGAGGTTTCAGTTCAACAAGAGAATATAGAAACAAACGCCATTCTAAATAATTTGGGGGATATATTATGACACAATCGATTTAATTAATTACGATGATAATGCTATTAAGGCCATTGTGTATATAGCTGGATATATATCTTTCAAGATAAAGAGAAAACTAATTTGTTCTTTTTGTATTGCACTCATTACCACTAATCAAATTATGGATATAGAAGATGATTCATTCTATGAACTTATAACAGCATTAGACAGAGGAAGCTTAACTTATCCATCTGATTTTTTAACACAGGTTGTATCTTTTTCTTTCATAATATTAAATTTGTTGACATCACCTTTAAATTAAGCAAAATTTTTAAAATCTGAAATAGGTCACAACTTATTGCTTATGAAATTAACAGAACTTAAATTAATTAAAGATGACATTGTTAATGGTGATGATATTTGTGTGTGTGGAAAAAAGAGTATTGAGCTGGTTAAAGATGCTCTATCCAGATCTTCAAATATTTTGTTAAGTAATTACCTTAAAATAAAAAATCAGGATTTGAAAAAAAATTCAGAAAGAAAAGTAAAAAAATTTAGAGCAAATTGAGCAACAATGAGCCCCTTTGGCAAGGGTGATACCCTCACAATCTTGTGATAATACAGAACTACATATACTTTGATTATGGTTAAGTTCTGGGGGACTCATTAGCCTGTTCTTTTATTTAGCAGAAGGAGAATAGAAATCCAGTTTAATTTATTTTAAATGTCACTATTAAAGTTATTTTCTGTAATTCTTAAAAATATTGTTAAAATTTTCTTTTGAAAATTGTTATTAATTTCATACTATATTAATTCCATATTAAATTTGAAAAAAAAAATAAAAATAAGATTTACGTCTTTCGTCAGAAAGCATGAGTTTACTGAAATAAAAGTACCCTTGATGTGTTGATTTATTGAAAGACATCACAGCAAAAAATTTTGTGTTTTTTCCTGATTTATTTCATCTTTTATGCCTTGAAGCATAATACATAAACATAAAAGTAACTATTAGTAATAACATATTTGCATTTCAATTTAAGTGTCTTAGTATTTCAATATTTGAATTTTAAGAGTTTTTCAATATAGCTATTAAAACATTATATATCTTCAAAAATATTTCTTGCATTCCTTTGTAGTATACGAATATTTTTTAATATTTTGTATGGTCTTCAATTTTTTCCCTACAGTCAAACACTTATTTATCTGTGATTAAAATGCTGAAATTTAAATTATTTGGTTCTACTCAATTAGAGTAATTTAAAAAATTCCAAATTCATCTTATAAAGTTTTGTGAAAGTTTTTCTAAGTATTTTTAAAGCGGTATATTTCGTATGAATCCCACGTATTGTTACTGTTTTACACTTATATTTGATCCTTAGTAAAATATAGACGCAAAATATGTATATTTAATTCAAACTTAATAGAAGCAATATTGCATTTTGTATACATGTAATGTTCTTTCGTGGAAGTCCAGATAAACCCGCACTGGTACTGTGACGTCATTAGCTAAGAGCGGGAGAAGTGCCATAGCCCCGGTCCTTTTGGATCCACTCCAAGGAAAAGGAACGGGTCCGGACCCGTTCCTTTCGGTCCGAAATCGGAACCGGTCCGGACCGAGATGACCGAGAGGAACGACTTCGGATCCATTTGGCAGAAAGAAGTGCACCCGGACAGAGATGACCGAGAGGAACGACTCCGGATCCATTTGGGAGAAAGGACTGGATCCGATCAGAGATGACCGAAAATAGATTCCAGAGATAACAGAAATAAGGAATAAGGCAGAAAAAAGCGAACGGTAAAAACGCCCATATGATTAACTTTTACTAAATACCGGACATAAACATTCTTTGTTTTGTAATGTACACGAGAAAGGTAATTGGATCTTATGTCCAAATTTCTTTTGTTTTGGAGTAAAGGGGTAAATTTTCAGTTCAGCAAGTCTGTGAGTGGTAAACCTCTGAGAAAGCTATTGCTATTAGGTTTTTCTAAGCATATAACATATGAGCCATAGGAAAAGCGTCGCCAGGGAGGGCACAAGGGGCCACGTGTCCCCCCCCCAACTTCGTCTCAAAAAATTTGTTAAATAAACATTTGTTTGAAAATTAAAAAAAAAAAAACTTTTATTTTATTGATTATTAGGTATTGCTATAATCGTATAATACATATGAATCATAGCTCTATAGTCAGGGGGGGCACAAGGGGGCAAGTGCCCCCCCCCAACTTCATTTCAAAATCTTTTAAACAAACATTTGTTTCAAAATTTAAAACTCCCTATTCTGCTCTTAAATTTAATATGTGCCAACCCCCCCCCCGCCCATCAAATCTTCATGTGTTTATGCAAAATTTCAGTAGGTCTGGGAGCAGCGATAAGCCTTCCGCCTTCCTTAAAAGGCTCTTGTTATTAGGTTTTCCTAAGAAAGTAATACATTTGAACCATAGGCGTATATCGGGGGGTGGCACGTGTCCCCCTTCCCCCCCCCCCCCACCAACTTCGTCTCAAATTTTTTTCATTTTAAAATTTTGTTTGACGGGTCTTTTAATCGTTCCACTTAAAAATGCAAAAAGAAACTTCAGTCTGCGTCTTTACAAAATATTTAAATAAAATTGTCCACTGTCAAGGTTGTTTAATTTAAACGTTACTTTTTTAAGCACTTGGTAAACATTTCTTATTTCCAATCTGTTGTACTGGTTTTAAGTACTTCTTGGATAATAGGGTTTCTTTAAAACTTTTATCTATTTATTCATTTATTTTAATTTTTTAATGAACTACAAAATATTTTATGCAAAAAGGATTTTATTTGGTGACTAAAAGTGAATAATGTTTTCCCTTTTCATAATTAAGTAAGTCTCATATGTTTGCATTAAGTTATATTAATTGTTATAATAGATTTATTGTTATCCCTTTTTTCTTATCGTATTTTAATCATATATAGTTCAATATTTGATAATTTACCTTTATAATTTGTATATCGCATTTCTCGCGTATTTCAGCATGTTTTTTAAAAGCTTGCTATACCGTTTACGTCATAGTATAATTAATTTACTGATTTCATGACAATTTGGTAAACGGTTGTAAGTCCAGGGTTCTGCCTACCGCGCGGCTGTTTTCTCCGTGCGTAACGTGAATACGCGGTAAAACCCCTCAAAATGTCCTCCATCCAAGGAATCCCTTAATAAGATCTGCCTTAACTACAAAATCAAAATAACTTTCATGATAATTTACACATTTAGTAAAGAGTTTTTAGTATTAAATAAAAATTATTATTATTTCCAATCCTATTATAGAGGTTGTCCTATTAACACTGACCTAGGGATTTCTTCTTTAAGTATTGATCACAGACAGAATAAATAACAAAATTACTTTATGGTATCGAATAAAATTTTCAGAACTTAAATGTAAATATATACCAATTTTTTTTTATATACATCCCTCTTACAAAAATTCCCAATAAGTAAAATGCCTCACCACGCATTAATGAGGCGATGTACAAAATTTCACCCTTTCTCATAAAAAGGCTTAGAGGTATGTTTTATCAAATTTGGTGAGGGGCAATACACCATGCAATGTCAATAATAATAAAAGAATTATTATTAAAACTATTCGATCAAAACTGTTAATTTTAATCACAGTTATTTATAACCAATATTTGACATGTTAAGAAATGAGTTTTAAATAATTTTAGACCAGTTTCCTTTAAAAATGTTCCCTTAAAACCAGCTTCCTTTTTATAGCATTTAGAAATGAAAAATTTTTTTAAACATTACATATTACACTAACATTTGATTTAAAGAATTTTTTTTAAGAAGTTATTTCTGATTGACTAACTTAATTCTGGAAAATATATATTATGAATATATTTGCATCTTTAAAGTAACAGTAGCAATGTTTAAATTGAATATTTTCAGAAATAAATATCTATATGTAGAGTTACAGTTATAAATCATTCATTATTCTAATAATTATTATTTAAAACCGTAGAACCAACAAGATAAATTACCATGAATTAGAATAAACCTTATCAGTTGATTCTTATAAAAACATTTATACGTGATGAACGTGCATGGTAAATGTGTAGAGCCGATTCTGAATTATAAATTCTGACTTTGTACAACAAAACAACCAAATGAAATAATTGATAAATTATAATGAATTTAATCAATTAAGTTATGTAAAGAATTTAATTATCTCTTTAACTGATCATTTAAAAGAGAAAGTGTTTGTTTGTGTAAAAATCAAAAAGAAATTCTGTTAATTCCTAATGCCTAATCTACAAGAAAGCACGTATTATAAGTACAGATTATTTTACACTGTAAAGTTCTGTTGTATTTTGATTACAACGGGAATAATGATAAGAAAGCGATAGTTTAGAAAAGTTTTTTTTTTTACTTTATTTTTTTTGTGTGGGGGGCGGGGGGGAGTAATACGAAAACATATAAAAGTATGATGATACATCCGGTAGCTTTTAAAATGAAGTCAAATAAATTAAATAAAAGGCAGATGTTTAAAAAGCATTTAAAAGGATACACATCACTAAAAACAATTTTCGGATTTAATTTTATTGTTAAGCCGAAGTACTTAGAAAATTAAAAATATATTCAAAACGTATGTCAAAAGTTTCTTATCAATTTTTTTCAACTTATCGTGTTACTGAGAAAGTGAATAAAACATGAATGTGATACTATTTATGTAAGGTAATTTAAGTAATTAAAAACTGACCAGGGATAAAACTAAACTGAAAAAAATTATCTCTACTTATTTTTAAGTTTATAAATACTTTAAAATCTAAACTAGTTAAAATCCAGTAGTACGTATTATTTTATTATGAAATAAAATTTAATTCACTTGTGATTGATCTGCGTAACTAAAGATTTTTTTTACAGAAAAAGGAGTGCGCACAGTGCGAAAGGGGAGAGGGGTGTAGACGCACGAAATATAAACTTGCGCTTTCATCAGTGGCGTAGCCAGGATTTTATTTCGGGGTGGGCTCGGTATCAAATTTAAAGCTAAAGTTTCAATTGTAAGCTAAATAAAGGGTCCCATTTCGGGGGGAGGGGCAGCAGCCCCTCATCCCCCCTCTGGCTACGCCCCTGGCTTTCATATTCATGAAAAACTAAAATTAAGGGTGAGGGTTGATGAATATTTTGAGGGGGGATGCATTCGACGTGATTTTATCTTTCAGTTTTCTTTTCTTTCTTTTCTTTTTTTTTTTTTTTTTTTTTTTTTTTTTTTTTTTTTTTTTTTGCTAATATTAACATTTTTTATTTGATATCCATTGTTACCAAAAGTAAATTTGATTGAGTACTATATCTTAAACTATTTTAACAACTGCCCTCTAAATTTTTGGGGGCCCTAGACCATGGCCTATTTTTCCAAGTGCCGTTTTTCAGCTCACCTTATAGATATAATCTTTATGTAAAAAATGAAAAATATATGGACTGTATGTTAAAAATTTTTCGGCAAGGGGGTGGTGGTAAGAAAAACGTATTAACACCCCCCCAGAACAATATTTTTTATAGCATTTAGACCAATGCATTCTTTGATTACGCCTCACGTAACCCAAACTTGCGTGTCTTCCAACTAACCGACCCCCCTCCCTTACAAAATTGTATTCGTCCGTCGTTACTAGCGTGCCTCAATACTAGGAGAGTGATGACAACGGCAAGTCATCCCCTCATTGGTCAAGCAGCTATTTTTACCGCCCGAGGCAGTGTCCAGATTTCTCCCCATTGAAAAAGCATTGCGTTTTGAAACAGTCTTGCTATAAAGCGCTTTTTCTGACGAATAAATAATTGCATTAATTTTCTGTTTCGATTCTTCATTTTAAAATGTCTTACGATTTGTGGCGAATAAATTTCAAAGAAGAGATTTTCCTAAGTAATTTGTAAAAAACAAACTTTTGTGATAGTTTCTTTTGTGAATGCCTCGTTTCTTCTCTCTAAAAGTACACCTTTCTTTTACTTGCTTTGGTACGAACACATTATAATTGGTGCTCCTACTATGTGAAGCTTAAAAAAATGATATACAACAGAAATTATATCATAGGGTAGCGTATAATGATAATATTTATTGTTTAAACTTCATAAAATAAAAATGTCATGTTTGGCGATACTTTTCTTGACATTGGCTTAGCGCCAATTCACGCCAATTCACGGCTGTTTGGTTGCAAGTGAAAAGGACAGAATCGAATGTATAATAGGCTCTCCATCTTTTTTTTTTTTTGTGTGTGTGTGTGTGTGTGTGTTCGTATGGGTACTTAAACGCTTTTATAATCTTGTATGAAATTAAAAAATATAACTGAATAACATGTGTTAATTTTTGTTGATTCATACTAGGTGTCATTTAATATGTCAAAGTTGAAGCTTTCTTTTAAGAGTTTAACTAATATCTGAATTGTTCGTACACTTTCATTTTTAAATAATAGGTGATAATAAGTGATTTTACAGTATTGATCATATACAATAAATAGGAAAGTCACGTTAAAAGAACCAGAATTTCATGATAGCGATAAAAAATTTCAGAAGATTAAATCGAAAAAAATATTAAAAATGGAATTTTTATAGGGACCCCGTACAAAAAATTCCCAATTAGTAAAATGTGGCCGATACGTCGTAAGTGGATAAAACATTGAACATTGGTAGATGGCTGGAAAATGAAGGTCCAAATTTCTGGCCTATAGCGCAGCTGCCGGTGCAATGGTCTGGAGTTTTGGGCGGTTTTCCCCTGATGTTATGTAATGACTGAAATCCATTAAAAAGTCCTTCGCCTAAGGCATTTTCCCCCTTTAGTCAGATAGATCTAGTGTGCTTTGTGTAAACAAAATAACATTTTTATAAATTGCTTTATTTTTTTTTTTCATAATGTGTATTTCAAGCTTTAAATTAGTAATAGTACTAAATATCTAATAATGATTTATTTTCTCTAATATGTTTTAAGGAATGACACTGTTTGTTTAGCGTTAGAATGCTTTAACAGGAAATTTGAATAGCAGTATTATTTTTATTTCCATACAAGATTTTAGGCTGTCTTCAGACATCCTAAATTTATTGCTTAAGATATAGACGACAATGCCACATTAAGTTAAATCAAATTTAAAAATTTTAAAGTGTTTTATAAAAAATCATAATATTATAAATATTATATACAGTTAAAAAATCTAAATATCTTCCAACAGCCTAAATAAGGTTTTAGAACTGAATTAATTGAGTCAAGGTGATATTACTTGTTTTCCTAAAAACTGCATTTTCTATAAAATTTTATGTTAAAACATATAACAATAATGAATGTCATTCTAAATCTAAAATCATAATTTTCGCTGCTATATTTTCGATGAAACTTATCTCTTATTGAAAGAAATTAGTGCAATATTTCTATTTCAAAAACTTTCAGCATTAAAAAATATACACGATTACAGTTTAAATTATTATTTTTTTAATATCTTTATTCTTCATCTTAAAGTACCTTATATAGATTAAACGCTATCGCTTCGAAAGCATCTCAATCTACTGCACGATTTAAAAAAAAAAAAACGCCACATGGGCGAGTAGCATGAAGTGCGGACATTTATCGGCAACCCTAAACCTGGTAAAAAATCTCAAGCTCGCGCACTCTCAGTGACTGGTTTTTCAACCATTGTCGCCACTCTCGTAGTATATAGGCACGCTAGTCGTTACTGGTCACTGATGTGATCCATCAACAAACTGAAACTTTTCTCCCGTTTTTCTATCTCAAAGGAATGTGCCTTCCGAGAAGCTCTTCTAAGAAATAGCCGCAGGGTTTTGCGGTGGTTCTGGGCAAGAGGGGTCTGCTTCTTTTCCCCCGAAGTGTACAGGTTTTCCTGTGCATACTCAGGAAAAAGGCAGGGACGCCAGGTCTTTTGTTAAGGCTACCAGCTGATGATCAGCTGTTCGCCCCCCCCCCCCTCTGGCTCTTTGGTTCCGTGCTCGTAGCGTACATGCTCATAGCGTACACCCAATCAAGCGTGCTCGTAGCGTACATCTTCCCCGCCACCTGTTTTCACCACAGTAATAATTGAAAAGAAGAAATAAAAAGGCAAATCCAGCTAAATATAGATTACTTTAGTAGCGGTCATTTTAGTCCACAAAATCGTAGATTTCGTTACTACTATTTATTTTGAACAAATAAGGTGAAGTTTAAATCTAGTCAAGAAAAAGTCATTGTAATTTTTTTTTTTGTTTAAGGAACTGTTTTACGGCCGATTCCAAATTATAATGAAGTGTTTAAAATAAAAAATTGTATCTAGCGGTGTATACTTCAGAATTTCTTTTAGCTTGTTCGAATACTGGATAGAGCTTCAAATATTAAAAACAGTGCTGGCTATAAAACATTAAAGTAAAACAAAAGGTATCTCAGAACCCCACCCACTCACCCCCCCCCCAAAAAAAAAGAAAAGAAAAAGAAAGCTGTTCTTGCAATATAAATGAGGAGAGGGAAGGGTATAGGAAAAAACATTGGTTGGCTCAAAATTCATTATATATATATATTTTTTTTCTATTCACATAACCCATAAGACAATTGCGCATTATAGATTCATGAAAGTATCAGACGGTACATTACAAAAATTTTAAATACTTGTTAATATCGGTGCAGTGATACTTTTTCAAGTATCACAAGGAAGGAATGATACGATATAATATTAATTATTAATAAAAATAATGAATATATTAATCATATTATAATAACTTGTTTAATAAATGCAATTTACGCAGTAACAACTGGAAAATTAATAAAGTAATAATTAACAGTATCATAGGCGCACCTACGGAGGGAGCTATGGGGGCTAAAGCCCCCCAAAGCGTCCCGAAAATTTAGATCTGAAACCCCCTAACCCCCCCCCCCTCCCCGAATACCAAATAGCTTTTCAAACCTACAGAAACTCTACTTTATATTATCAAAATAAATAACAAGAGTCGTAGTAGTTTCAGTTTTTATCAATTTAATTTTATCCATTCTTAGTGTGTTGTTGTGAAAGAAGAAATTAACTAGTAGCGTAACTAGTAAGGAGATAAACCCTCTCTAAAAAATTTTGACTTTACATTGCTAGAATAAAAGATGGGGCGCTAAAAGTGTAGGGGAGGGGGAGGGGGAGTGAATTGTATTAAGCCTTTTCCGTAGAAATATTAAAAAGTCTAGCAAGTTGTAAATACAAATTAGCTCTCAATTTCGAATACTAATCTTAACAGAATTATATGCTAAACAAGGAGATTCACTTTAAAATAATAAACAACATTTATTATTTTTAAAGAGAAAATATATACCGTGTTTACTTGCGTAATAGTCGCACTTTTTATGCCATTGTTTCATGGTGAAAGTCTAGGTGTGATTATTATACGGGGAAAGTCTACTATATGTAATATTGAACATTCTAATGCTAAAATGTTGCTGGTATTATAGTAAAATGACTAATTTACCAAATGTTTTCAGTTTATCTGCCGTATATTAAATATTCTTTCCTTCAATTATACGCAAAAAGAGGCATTTTTCTGTTTAGTAATATTTTTATTATAGTAATATTTTTATAGACATAAATGTAGAATACGTGACTGCGGCTTTTCTACAGGAAAAATATTTTTAGAATTTTGTCTGCTTCAAAACGGGGGTGAAACTATTATGCGAGGGCGACTATTACGCAAGTAAACACGTTATGTTTAATTATACAAAAAATAAATAATAACGAAATAATTTTGTTTTCTTTCTTTCATTTACTCTGAAATATCGTTAAAAGATCCGTGGAAGATCCGCTAAAAAAATGTGGATCCGGATCCGGATATTTTTTTTCATTCGTGGATACGGATACGGATATCCAGAACACCTCTAAAAATAACCATATATCGGTGTCTTTACAGATAGAAAAATTAATAGTTTAAATAGCAATATATTTTTAAATGATGGTTTTTTATCATTTTAAGAGGTTTCTAGTATAATACATTATGTACACAGATTGCTTGCACATCTTTAAACAAGAGAACAGCAACGTTAAACGATTAGCATGTCCAGAATCCTCATTGCTTTCAATAAGATGACCAGCAACTCAATTTTCTTGCTAAAGAAGGTGGGGTTTTCCCCCATATTTTATTGTTTTTTAAACTACTATTTTGTGGACTAAAATGGCCGCTACTAAAGTAGGTCTACATTTAGTCGGATTTGCTGTGGTGAAAACGAAAACAGGTGGAGGGGGAGATGTACGCTACGAGCACCATATGTACGCTACAAGCACCCTTGATGGGGTGTACGCTATGAGCACGTACGCTACGAGCACGACACCGGCTCTTTGTTAATCTCTCTCCGCTCCCGAAGGATATAAATAATAACTCATTGCTTTTGACTGTCTCTATGAATATGCCTATTAACACGCACATTTTAACTAACAGGCTAAAAAATAAATTCTATTACATTAAAAGAAAAGGTAGAAAGATTCAAAGGCGGATCCAGAAACTTTTTTCGGAGGGGGCACAAATCCCGAATACTCATTTTATCTAGTGTAAAGCCCACTTAATATTGGTGAAAGCCCCATTTATCTAGCGTAAATATATTTTTCTCGGAGGGGGCGCGCGCCCCTTGCGCCCTCCCCCTGGATCCGCCTTTGAAAGATATGTTGGCAATGTGAAAAAGAAATCTAAATTTCTGTAAGCAAAAGTTTAAAATACATAAATAGGTATTGAAAAAGCCAAACATTTTAACTTTAAATCTAAACCGTGTTTACTCCGTAATAATAGTCGCCCTCACTAGTCGAATGCCCGTTTTGAAGCAGGATAATCGTCAAAATATTTTCCCCGCTCGAAAGTCGCTGTCACGTATTTGACCCCTTCATTTATGTCTGTACAAATATTACTATAAAAAGATAAGTGTCTCTTTTTTTGTGTGCTACGGACGTGACGAAAAGATTATTTAATACGCGGCAGATAATGTGGACACATTTGTTAATTTAGTAATTTTATTATAATACCAGTAATGTGTTCTATCATTCGAGAATATTATGATTAGATTAGTTAGATTTCACCGCATAATTGTTGCATCTAGCCTTTCACCATGAATAATTGGCAAAAAAGTGCGACTATTATGCGAGTAAACACGGTAATTTCATTTAATAATTATCACTCTCGAAGTTTGACCGTAATTTGACCGGAGTTTGAAAGTAATTTTATTTTATAGTAAATATGTCATTTTTAGATTTTTTAAATATTAATATGCATTAACTTAACACTAAATATACAAATAAAAAGAACATTAATACGTTATTCTTTCTTTTAAATCTTTTCAAATTTCTTTTTTCAACAATGTCAATCAGCTTAAATACATTTTCTCAAATTAATTATTATTATTATTGAAAAGCAAGGAATAAAATTCCCTTCCCAAATCCCTTTTACTTTTTTCCGATAAATACATTGCCTCAAATTATCACTGTCTTTAGCAGTGGCGTAGCCAGAAAATTTTCATGGGGGGGGGGTAACGACTACTGCAACTCACCAGTGTTGGGCAAAATTCACCGAAAATGTTTTTTCGATACGAAGCATAAAATACATTGATTCAAACACTAAAATACAAAATACTTCTTGAATTAAAAAATATGCAAAATACATACAAAATAGAAGTACAATTTTTAAAGCATTTTAATTGAGAAGCTAAATTTTCCACCAAAGATCTCACTTTATTTTACTTAAATATAGTTTAACAAGAATAACATAAGCATTTCCAATAGTTAAGGAAGAAACAGGGCCGTACCCAGAAAAAAATTTCGGGGGGGGGGGGGACCAAAAGGTGAAAAAGGCTCAATTTTTCACTAAAAGGCTTCATTATGATTGTTTTGTTGACAAAATTTTAAATTTCGGGGGGGGGGGGCAGACCGCCTGGTCCCCCCTCCAGGGTACGGCCTTTGGAAGAGGTGCTGTTTTTTTTTTTAAACGTTGCCTTTCAAAATTTTACTTTTATAGCGCTAACATCCGAAACCGACCATTTCTGAGAAATTGCATTAATACTGAAAACGCAATGAAAAATATGCGATTTCAGAATGTGAACAATGAATAGTCGTTTGTCTCAAAATCGTTTATAAAAACTTTAATTTCCAAAAGTCTCAGTGCCTAAAATAAACCTCTACATATAATATTTATTACTTATTGATTTCAGTTCAACGTTTGAATATAAATACTCAGCTAAATCACGGCATAAAAAAAATTCAAGTTTTGTCTTTTCAGTGAGTTTTAGAATTTATCGTAAATTTAAATATTTTGCATATTATCTAAGTTTTCAGCTTTCACAACTGACACTGCTCCTTAAGATTTTCATTTCCATCTACAGACAAAATTTGGAAACATTTTAACTAAGATTTGCGCAAAAGGTTTCAAAATCATCTAGAATGGAAATTTGATTCACCCCATTCATTACGGGAAGCTGTCGCTCTAATGGTCTGAAATTTGATGTGTTTCACTCCATAGGTAACGCGAATGCCCCCTTAAAAAGTTCCCCACGCAAGGCATCCCTCCTACGGCTGACAGCCTTCGTGTATCTTTGTCTCTTAATCACAATAACCAAGAATCCAATATACTACTATAGAAATACTGGCAGCCTTATTTTTCTAGAACTTCGCAACACATTTCGAAAATCCCCTTAAAGAATCTAATAAATACTACCTAAAAATATGTTTACTACTTTTGGTTTCATATACAGTGGGAATTTAGCAACATTCCTAGACAAATATACTGTTTGCGTTTTAACCCATTTGTGCCTAGATATTTTTGCGACTTTCTTCGATTTTCGCCAATTTCAGCAGTATTAGATACATTTCTGATGTCAACTTCTTGAACAAGGGATGATTTCTTTTAAAATCTTTATGTATAAAAATTGAAGTGTCAACATCCTACTAGGTCATGTTAAAATATTTTGTGGAGTTGAGGTTCAATACTCGCGAATAAAGGCTAGGAAAAATAAATAACGTTTTCGACTGATAGCGATAATGCCGTCCCAAAAAAGGGACGCTAGGCATAAATGGGTTAAACAGAAGTATAAAAGGCTTTTCTTTCCCTTTCCTGTTTAGTTAAATTTAAAGATCACGAGAGATCCTAACACTTCTTCAGCGACAATACTGCGTGTAATTCTGGTGCGACTCATAAATTGCATCGAGAGGGGGGGGGGGAGGGTGAAAGTCAGCGATTTTATGATTTTCGTTTGCACATGCTATCTGAGCAATCTGTGGTGTTACGATTAATTTAATGTCAAAATATAAAATGTATTTTTTTGTATTTTGAAAATACAAGATAGAATGAAAATATGTTTTAAAATACATTCTCAAAATACTTTGTTTTTACAAGTGAAAATACGAAATATACAAGACGCAAATATATTTTGAAAATAGATGTATTAGCGATACTGCCCAACTCTGAAAAACACATACATGAATATGTGTGTGTGATGACGGAGTGAAGAATATACATTTTGTATGGCAAAAAATTCCTCATGGGCGGGGGGGGGACACCCCCATTCTCCATCGTTTTAAAAAACCCGGTTTTTTTTATAAAAACCATCCCAGGTGGGTTTTATTAGGTATTTGGGGTTTTTGGGGGGGTTTTATTTAAAAAAAATTTATAGTATAACACTTTTGGATTTAAATTTTATAGTTTATTTCAAAACAGAATAATTTAAGTCTAAAAGAAAACTTTCATTACAAAATAATAATTAATTAATTAAAATGTAAAAATAACTTCAACTTTAATACGGTACTATCTTTTTCTGCTGGCGTTTGTAAAAGGCTCCTAATTCGTTTTATGACCATAGATAAAAGTATATTATTGTTCACTTGAAAACTATGTTGTTTTTGATTGGCTGTTTTCTATTACTTTTTAAATTTAAGAATTAAATTTTTTTAACCTTTGTTTTTTAAGTCAAAGTTATATTTTCTAGTTAGAATATAAGTCAGTAAACCCTTTGCAGGCCAACTTACTGTAGAAAACTACTATTTATTTAATAATTTTCTTTATAGTTATTCATTTTTGCTTTATATATATATATATATATTACTTTAAAAAATCTAGAATTAATATATCTGATATTAACCCTTTGAGGCGCAACCCTTTCCCAATGCTGAAAAAAGGGCAGCCGTTGCCATCGCTTGACTTAACTACCAGCAAGATGGCGGACGATAGAAACGTTCATCGCGTGCCACAGATCTAGAGACCCTTTTTTTTGACGCAGCTGGTTGTGCGCGAGCACAGCCAGCTGTCGTCAAAAAAGGATATCTAGATCTGTGGCACGCGATGAACGTTTCTATCGTCCGCCATCTTGCTGGTAGTTAAGTCAAGCGATGGCAACGGCTGCCCTTTTTTCAGCATTGGGCAATCTGTCCAGCTATTCTCGCGTTCTTCCATCTTTCGGCAGATGTCAGTGCTGTTAAAAATAATCGTGACAATTTTTGTACGGGAAATGACGTGCTAAAAAGTAAAAGATTCTCGTGGAGCTATGTCACCCGCCACTACTTTTATAGAAATCCAATCTATTCTTCGTGACTGGCAACAGTCAAAACGTCAGGGTTTGGCGTTCCCGGAGCGGATACACTGCGCGTTAAAGGGTTAAATCCCACATAAACAGTTCATAATGAATTAGTTTTATATTTCTCATTACTAAAGTAATGCAGCAACTAATACAATACAGGATGGTTTCCTGAACCTGCATTCATTCTTGAGATGCATGCTTGTAAGCAGTAAGAGACATATCCCATTCTTCTCTTATCTAAGAAAGGATATTTTTTTTTCATTATACTGATAATTACATATTTTATTCGTATTTGAAAACTTATTTATTAAGAAGACCTAATAACATTGCTTTAAAAGATTGTTTAAAAGAGTCTGAGACGATGTTGGTGGGGACGGTCCCCCTGCACCTCCCCCCGAAACTACTGCTATGAATAATACGTATTATACGCTTACGAAAACCTAATTCTAACAGTAAGGAAGAGTTATCACTGCTTCCAGACATACTGAAATTTTGACGGGGCACAGGAAAGGATTGCGGGGGGGGGGGCACATATCGGATTTAAGAGCAGAAAAACGAAGTTTTTTAAAATTTTCAATCAAAATTTTATTTAAAAAAATTTTGAGACGAATTTTGAGGGGGGGGCACAAGGGAGGGTACGTGACTCCTTGTGCCCCCCTCCCGACGCTTCCCTTTTGTTCATATTATTTACGTGCTTAGGAAACCCTAATAACAATAGCTTTCTCACTCCCAGATCTACTAAGCATGAAAGTTTACCCCTTTACCGCAAAACAAAAGAAATTTTGCGTAAGTTCCAATTAAATATATTCCTCGTGTACATTCCAAATCAAAGAAAGTTTGTGTCCAATTTTTAGTAAAAATTAATCATTTGGGCGTTTTTACTATTCGCGTTTTTTCCCCACACCTGGCAAATTATAGATGATCAGCTAACCCGAAAAAACTGTGAGAAAAATCTAATCCCAACTATTAAAAACTCCCTCCCTATTAAGTAAAATGATAAAATTACCTCTCGTAACAACATTGAATTCGACTCACAAATCAATAAATAAAGAGATATCGCATCGCTTCTCCAGTACCTACACCCAATGTCGACATTCTCAAAAGCAATTTATCCCCAGTTTTCTTCTAAAAGTTCTTAACTCATCTCACTAAAAATGAATGACCATCGATCTCCTTTATCGTTTGGAATGTCAACCGCCCCCGGCATGAAACTCCAGGTGCCTCTTTATATCCACCCCTCCCACCCCCCTGTAATTCTCCCAACGCCTTTCTTCACTCGAACTATCAATGGCAAAGCATGCTTACTGATTTCAGCAAGAGGGAAACGCCGGTTCCGGAACCGGACAGATTCGGTGAGAGAGGACCGACTTCGGAACCGAATGACCGAAATGAATGGATCCGGACAGAAATGACTGATTTCGGAACCAGATGAAAGAAAGGACCGGGTCCGGAACCAAATGACTGATTTCGGAGCCAGATGAACGAAACGAACGGGTCCGGATCCAAATGACCGAAAGGAGCGGATCCGGATCCGGACCGGGTCCATTTTTAGAGATGGATCCGCTCTGGACCCGTTCCACAGTCGGATCCGTTCCTCCGGACCCGTTCCGGTCGGAACGACACACCACTGGTTTTATCTTATCGGCAAACTGGCCCACTGTTATTTAACCGACTCTGTAGGGCCTCAAGGCACTTTCTTATCTATCTCAATTTCTTATCAGCTGTACTAGGGATATCACATGCACGTGGATTTTACTTCAATCATTCTTTTGTGAATTATGTGAGTATTTTTATTATTATTATTATTTCTCGTGTACAAGTACAGGGTAAGTGTAATATTTTCTATTATTTTAGTTACATATAAGTTGATACCGTAATTCTAATTGAAAATAATTATGTGGTTCTTATAGTTTGCACTTTTGATGTGTTGTACTTTTAAGTGTGATTTTTTTGTTATTGTTAATGCATGTTTTTATGTATTTTGGTGTTTTGCAAAATTTTAAGTTGGTAATCCAGTGTAATTAATATTAATAGCATTTTCAGCCGAAATATTTTAAGCAGTTTGTATACAAAAACTGGGGTTTGAGGGATTTCTCCTAATAGAAAATAAGGCATGCATGGTATTTGTATTTCATGTTCATTTGTATTTCATGTTCAATGTCTGTTAAATTTTCGCTTGCTAACTAATTTCATCCTACATAAAATAGTATTGTGAATCTAATAAATTGTTATAAGAAAAAAAAATACTTTTAAAGCGTTAAATATCTTATGTAGGATCACACTAAAAACAAAATAAATGTGTTATTTTGTTTTTAGTGTGAAAATGTTATGTCTATTTTCAGCATATGAGGATAAAAATTAATGAAAATGTGCTAGTTGGACCGGGAATTAGGGATAATGTATTTTAAATCATTACTCTATTTTCTGGACTTGCTAGCCGTATAGATGTTGATACTTTGTCCAGAGACTAGAAGATTTCGAAAGATGTGGCTCCACGTAAGTAAAAACCTTGTATTTTTTAGTTCAAGTAATGATTTGCGATTTAAACTATCATTTTATCTAAGTATTGAAAGATATTTTATGTACATGTAGTATACAAGTGTGCTAAAACGGATCTTCAATTTTTATTTCCAATAGTTCAACTTTCTAACAACAGTACTATCTAGTCTAAAAGTTTGTGCTAGTTAAACTCACCTTTCTATAAAATATGCTAAGTGCATCAATAAAAGACCTCTAAAAATATTAATGCGTGTATAAAATGATGCTTTCATAGTCAAACTGAAATTAGTTTTGCACATAAACAATCTAACTCGTATCGTATTGAAATTCTATAAATCAAGTTACTCTACTTGGGATATACAGTAAAAATGTTTTGTAGGATTACTAAAAATGCAATTTTTTCTCTAATTGATCTATAGAAAATATAAACTAATATAATCGCTGCCTAAAATTTATCAAAAATGTGCTGGTAAGAAAAAATGTTTAAATAAATACTTTGTTTGTGTTTTAAGGCAAACCTTCACGCGGGGTATCTGCCTAGGATGAGAAGTGCCCTTGTAGGAGGACTTTCTAAGGGGTTCTAACGCGTATTCACGGATAAATACTTTGAGTATTCATACATTTCGTACACAAAAACTTGAGTTTTTTGGGATATATGGCTAAAGTGGTTTTCTCGCAATAGAATATAAGACTATATCCAAATCATTATTTGTAAAATCTTTCTATGGTATAATTTTCTCACTTTCCTAACAGTAGATTAAATGTATTGATACCCTACTTTAATGTTAAACGGCTACTTAACAAAAATACGGTATGCAAAAATTAGATAAAAATTAAAACTCTTGATTAAATTTTTTTTTCTTGGTAAATTAAAATATATGTTGTAAAATTATTTAACTTAAAATTAAAACTTGCCTAAAAAATATTTGTTGTAAAATTACTTAACTTAAAATTAAAACTTGGCTAAAAAAATATTTGTTGTAAAATTAATTATTCACCTAAAATTAAAACTCTTGGTTTAAAAAAAAATATTTGTTGTAAAATTATTTAACTAAAAATAAATTAATTCTTGATTAAAAAATATTTGTTGTAGTTGTAACATTATTGAACTTAAAATTAAAACTTGGGTAAAAATCTCTGAAGAAAAAAAATGTTTAGATAAAAAAGTTCATACGCTATCTAAATCATTATTTGTAAAAACTATAGGTACTAAAATCGTTCTATGGTATAATTTTCTCACTTCCCTAACAGTAGAAGAAATGTTTAAAAAGCCCTACTTTAATATTCTAGTAAACTATTACTTATTAAATATATGCTATAATCTTGAACAGTATACAAAAAATTAGCTAAACATTAGAAGTATGTATTAAGCAGCATTTATTCAATTTATATTGGTTCTATTACTAAATGGTAAAGAAAATTAAATCCTCCTGGGGATGTTGTACGTTTCTTTGCTCCACATAGTCAATTATTATTTAAAGAAACAAAAACAACAACGCATCCTCTGTGCTACGCCCTGTCTCCTTTCATGCGAGGCTAGCGTGATGGGGAAAGGCACAGTAAAAATTTTTATTTGAAATGAGGCGGTAGATGTTCTAACGGGTGGCTGGTGGGTCCTCATTTAATTACAATATTTTTTATTTCAGGTTTAATTCATAAAGTATAGCTTATTTAAAATATAACAAAGTCCCTTATTTTGATACTAAATATTAAAGTCCCTTATTTTTCATTAGAGAATGCATCACAATCTGAAAAATTTTCCAAGTACCCTTATTTGAAAAATATGTCACAATCTGAAAAAAATTACAAGTCCCCTTATTTGAGAAAAAAGAAAAAAAATTCTTATCAATCCTTCGAACATCCGGTCTTAGCATCCGCTCCCTATCCGATCTCAACATCCGCTCCGACCACGCCCCCTTCCCCGCTCAGCATTGGGAACGCAGTTATACAGTTGCCCACGGCTGCCCACAATTAACATGGGCTGCCCCTGGGGTGAACTGTCCTTTTTACACTACTGTTGGCAGCTAAAAACGCCTTCTTTATTTTGACGCTTTATCGCTTATCTGTTAATCTGGAACGTGTTTTTACTGTATCCACTAATTTAGAGAACGGCTAGGTGTAAGAGAATTTTTAAAGTGCCTAAAAAGGTCTTAGCTTGCAGATGTGTGATCAAAAGAGAGAAATAGAAAAAGTCGAATAGATCAAACATGGCGGAACGGCAAATGTGCAATTTTTCGCCATAGAAATAACATTTTGGTTTATTAAATACATCTGGAAATCATAAAAGCTTTCTTTATTTTGACGCTTTATCGCTTGTTTCCTTAATTTTTTCTATATATTAATTTGAAACATGTTTTTTCCGGTATCCACTAAATTGAAAGAACAGCTATGTGTAAAAATTTGGTTGAGAGGTCTGAAAAAAGGTCTTTGTCCGTAGATGTGTCTTCTAAAGAGAAAAATTTTTAAAGTCGAAGAGATCAGGCGTAGCGGGACTTCAAATGTGCAATTTTTCGCCATAGAAATAACATTGTGGTTTATTAAATACATTTTGCTGTCATAAAAAGCCTTCTTCATTTTAGCGCTTTATCGCTTATTAGCACTAGGGTGCTATTTCCTTCATGCCCAGACTTTGTCTACTCGATTCTGTCGATATGATTTGTAGACAGATTTTGTAGAGATGAACTGTCACGGTGGAAATCTTTTTAAATATGTTTGCCACATAACGCGGAAGGGGGGGGGTGGAGAATAAGTCTGACAAGGTTTGCGGTTTTTGATAATTGATCACCAAGTTTGCGGCCAAAAAAAAAAAAGCCTTAAAAAGCGAACCATGCCTGGCGATGGTTGTAAAATAGCTTTAGTAGGCAAATTTAATATAGATATTAATTCCAAAGCTGTGTTTTATGCAACGAGAAAGACTAACATAGCACACTCAGGGATTATGATGCTCATTCTGAACCGTATTTAAAATGGTGAAGTATAGTTGGAATATGCCTGGCGAAGATCGTAAAACAGTTTTAGCAACTAGAGATTTCGATTCAAAGAAGTGTTTTGTGGAACAAGGAAGAAAAATACAGGACGGCCATGAATAATGATACACTTTTCAATTTAATGAAACAAGAAAGAAAAATAGGGACGGCGCATGGATTATGATACGCTTTTAATATACAGCACTTTAGTGAGTATTTAAAATATGAAAGTGTTTCAGATTTTTTGCAAACTTTTCTCTATACAAATACATTGTGGTTTGTTAACGACATTGACAGCAGTTATGCACTCTTTATTTAGTTAGCGATTTATCTTTTATTTCTTTAATTTTTCAGTTTTCTCTCTGATACTGGATCTTTACCATCGAGGGTAGCTTGAGAAAAGGCAAATAAAGCAGGGAGCGCGCGATCGCCCTTTGGCGGATTAAATTTTTTTGGCTCTTGCAGAATTCCGAAATTTTTCACTATTTTCGCTTCATACTTTTGGCGGTTACCTTTCTGCGCCCGTATTTTCTCATGGAATGTTGTATGTGACTCTTTCAATGGTTAGATCAAAGAATGCTGTGGCAGTCAAGATCATTTAGGAGAATTTACCTGGACGTTTCGTGGTCGATGACTTTACCCAAAATATCGTCTTCAACGAAATGCTCAGTTACAATTTGTAACTGTATTTGCTCATTTGTCATTTAATATCTACTCTTCTTTTATTTTTTTACTTAATATAGTTAAAAACAAATTTTAAAGATTTCAATCATTTCATCGTCAATGTACAGTTGATAAGAACTGGCGTGGAACCTTTTGTTTACTTTCTGTCACAAGTCATGTTCCGTCCGCGTCGCTCTTTGATTTTTCCTGTTAGTTTTTTTCAAGACCTTGGTGACATTCTTGATCGTTCCCATTTATTTTTTAATATTACTGTCAATAAAGTGACCGTCGAATTCGACGGGTTCCCGCTAGTCATATATATTATTTCTCAAAGGTGTTTCTTTCTGGCGTGGCTAGATCTCATATAATACTTGACCAAAAAAAAAAAAAAAAATACCCAGTTAAAGCCTATAATTTCTACTTTTGACGAAAAATATTAAAAAATTCGGAAAAAATCTTTTTTTTAGTAAAAAAAAATAAAAAACAAATCATATATTATTTCTCAAAGGTGTTTTTTTCTGGCGCGGCTAGATCTCATTAAATACGTGACCAAAAAAAAAATGTAACAGACTCCATGGTTCCAGGGTGCCATGGAGTCAGATGAATTGAATATACTTTCTTTAAAAATGACTGGCAACGACAGATAAAAAACTGTAAGAAAATAGAACAGCTCGGAGTTGTACGCACATATGCTACTCATTTTGTCAATGAAAAGATAAATTGTGTTCAGTGCGAGATGTGGACTCTAATTTGTGCTGCAATTCCAGATAAAGAAGAAGATCCACAACTTTTTAAAGT
>JAWZYV010016332.1:0-44667 GCA_038373885.1 Cheiracanthium punctorium
TCTGCGACAGTAATATTAAGGTCAAATCAGTCAATGTGGCCCCGTCTGCGTTTGATAACATTATACCCAGGATTGGCCTAACTCGGGGATCTGTCAAATGAGATTGGATTGTCCCGAATCGTGCTCGGGCTGTGTCGTTCACGCTGGTCTTCGGTGTAAGGCTTGTGCATTAATTAAACGCTTTGGTATACAAATTTTTAAGTTGCTTCTAGTGTAAAAAAAGGTGTCTGTTAGAAATATAGTAAATAACCAGGGCCCTTAAGGCACCTGTCGCGGCTGTTACAGACGGAGAATGTTAGGAATGCCTGGTGGATTTGTTGTTCAGTGTGTCTAATCAGTATTTCTTTATTTATGCATTTCATCTTTAACACTTTCCAACAAGGTTGAAAAACGTTTATTCGTTGTACTGTATTTGAATGCTGAGGCGAATGTGCACGAGGATTATCTGCATATGGAGATATATAATATTAACGAGACAAGTCAGTGATAAACTAAGGGTTTTTGCGCGCATTCTCATTACATCTGGAGGAAACCTTTCAAAACTCCAGACCTTAGATTTTCAGTAGCGCAGTAAGCCAGAACCCTATACCTCCCGACTGCAGCCATTACCATGTTCAGCGTCATATCCACTCGGCCATGACTGGCGAAAAATGTTTATGATTTGAGTTTGTCTACCTGTCTGTCCCTGCCGCAAATAGGCAACGATTAAGAAGGCCAGTTGGGTAAATGAAATAGGGTAGTAAAAAATGCTTAGACTGCATTAGTTTCAGAAAACTCTTATACTGTATGGACAAAATATCTGAACGGAATTGTTAAAATATCGAAACTTTTCTAAGAATGGCTGAGCTTTGAGAACATCAATATACAGTGAGAACATAACATTTTTTTTAAAGTGCTTTATCTTTACTAAAATGTTTATTAATAGTTTGCGTACAGCTGGAAAACATAAAAATAACTGATAATGTAATCCTTATATTTCCCGCCGTACTTTCAACTGTAAAGACTACCTGATTTTTTTTTTTCCCTCTCTGGGAATGCGGGGCCACATATAAAATTATTCAAGAGTAGAGGTGAAAAATCTCTTAAAATTGGAACAAATGTTTTAAATGAAAATTATTTTGGACTATGTATTTGATATTATTTTAAAGAAACGTTTCCTCCCCCACCCCATGTACTTTCTCACCCTCCGCTTCAGATTTGACTCATGAGCTCACTCAATTTATGAGTTGAACAAACATGAAATTTTTATTTTGCTCGACATCTGCAATAGACGATTCTGCTTTCTTATCTCCGACCAAAAAGATTATTTATTTGCTTGTTGGATATTTATTTACTAAGAGTGTATTCACGTAACACAGTTTCATAAATCTCCTCAGACCCATGCATGTCACGCTCGCAACTTGCATACCTGGTACTGGTAATCCGCATTCAAATGCTATTGAGGAAATCCATTCTGGTGAAGCGCATCCTGCCTGACCTTGACACAGGTGTCTGATCTTGATGGTGAAACTTAGTAGGCAAATAATGCTCTTCCAGCTTCCCACAGCCACGATACTCTCGGGAGTAAACAGCTTTCGAGCAATACAGGAAAATATTAGTATTCGAAAAAAAAAAAGAAGCAGTAAATAAAAGAGATGCGTTTCAATTAACTCGAGTAATGAAAACGGATGAAAAAAATATAACAATGCATTGAGGTTGAAATGGTTAAACTATAAATTGTCTACAGGGTATGTTTTTCATTTTCGTGAAGGGAGAAGGTTTCCAATACATTTATTTTGCTACTTTAGGAATTTGAAAATTATATTTGTCTTCCGTGTTTTTAAGGAAATCCTAATAATGTATAAATGTCAATGTTTGTATGTATTTTTATTACTCTTTCTTGAAACAGTTTCACGATTTTGGATGAAATTTGGAATAAACACAGTTAAATTCCTGGAAACATATAGGCTACATTTTATAACGCGAAAAAAAAAACACTGTTCCTATAATATACAAAAAAACTACATCTTTTATCCAAAAAAATACAAGAGTTTTTGTTTTACAGAGTAGTCGACAGGTGGCGCAAACTTAGAGAATACGCAGTTTGTAATAAATAAAATTTCAGATTTCCTTATTCTCAGGCGACTTTGAAATAATTGTTAAGTGGTTTCATTTTATGTCATGAAATCTTAATGAGTCGCGTGACAAAACATCAGCCTGCTTATTTTTTTTCACGGCTTGAAAAAAAAAAAAAAAAAAAAAAAAAAACCTTTTTTAACAAGTAGATCTGCAGCATTTAATATACATTCGTAAGAAACCCACTGTATCACGCGACTGATACTAAAATAATGACTAAACGTCATTTTATCGTCTGCTACGTCTGACTTAAATAAAGAATACACCCGAATAAGTTTTTGAAACTTTCATTCAGTTGGAATTGTACATTTTTCTGCGCAGCTTTTTCCCATTCCATTTCTATTGTATAACATCCAGAAAAAAAATGTTAGAAACATCAATTTTAATTTTGTTTAATCACACTCATGAATAATGATACAGGGAAGACGCATGTATTATAATACGCTTTTCATATGTAGCACTTTAGTGCTTATTTAAAATCTGAAAGTGTTTCAGACTTCTTACTGTTTTTTTCCCTTTCCGTTTTTTGATGACGGCAAATATATCCAGAAGCTCTTCAGAATTAATATAGGACGAAAATAATTTGTACCTTTTCGTAGGTTTTTTATTATTAAACCATCTTATTTTTGTAACTAGGGGCGGGCCGACACGGTAAGCATCGCATCGAGGAGCCGGCTTCCAATGGCGCCATTTCAAACTCAAAAACTAAGTAGAGCATAAAAGGGGCGGCTTTTTTACGTTAGCAGAGGGCGCCAATTATAGTAGGGCAGCCCCTGTTTGTAACCATCTTAATTTTAAATTCCATTCATAATCTGAGAGATTTCAGTGCCATGAAAGCCGGTGAGAAACAGGATTTTCTCCGAACAAGATTTATTGAGATGGCGAACCAACTGGTTGCCGGAGGCAGCTAGTAATAAATAAATGTAAATGTACATTGTTGCGAATTTTAGGCGCAACCCGTTGTTTTAAATAGTTTAAAATCAGGGTGCGAATCGAACATTTTCTCCAGGGGGGGGGGACATTTGAAAAGAAGGAAAAAAAAGGGGGGGATGTGTAAACGCTCCACTCATTTAATATATTAAGTATTACATGACAAATGCAGTTGCCAACATGTCTGGGAAGTGACTTAATTTCAAACAAAAGTCGACCCCAATTTTCTGTGCAAATGTATTCCTGCCTATGTCGATTCTAAGTCCTCAAATTCGGCTCGCGGCAGAGCAGCGCTTGTTCGTTCATTTTGCAGTCTTCCTTTGAAACCTGACCCCAGTTACAAAATGAGAAGTAGCAGCAGGCATGTGTATATCTATTTCAAAGGGATGTTTGTAACTTGCTAACAAAAGAAGAATTTCTATTCTGAATACTTAAATCGTCAGGTACTATTGAACATGTACGGAAAGAGACTAATTTTAGCATTCCTGCAGCAGGGGATAAATAGTATCCCTGGCAGGGATCAATTAATATTTCTCTATCCAGGGATATTACATTCTTCAGCCGGTGACAATCCCCGGCATCCCCCCCCCCGTCAATTCGCACCCTGTTTAAAATTCGTATTCTACGCGCCAAATAGTTAAATTTAGGATTTTGCTGAATGAAAATCGGTTAACTAGAACGCGAGACATGGAGTTTTGGTTAATACAACTCCGTTGATTAATACATCGTTTTCTAGAAATCTCGAGAATTATTGAAGTTAGAACTTCGCTAACCTCACTATTGGGGACTTATTTTTTGGAGCGAAATTTGGCGATTTTTCGCTAAATTGTCGCCAAGCTTGGTGACATTTTGGCGCGATTTTTCCAATGGGGCTTAAAAAGCTAGTTTTCTTGCATTAACATATATAATAAGCCTAATATTACTCTTCTATTAAGCAATCAAAATCGAGTTTGTTCTACAACATTCCGCTGATCGTTACTCTTCTATTAAGCAATCAAAAGCTATTTTGTTCTACAACATTCCGCTGATCGTTAGTTCTGGAAGCTTCCCCGGTGTTCGTCGTTATCCATAAAAGCAGCGCTGGTTGCCCAATTCAGTCAGTCTATTGTTTTCTCTTATGAGATGTCCGTGAGAGTTTAAGGCTTTGTATTGACGCTATAGAAGCGACATTATTGCTTGTTTTAAAAGCTTTGCTTTTAAGTGCTGTGTGTAAATTCTTCATTTGCTGAGTTTTGAGGACTGTTTACGATTTCCCTCGCAAGTTTTTACTGTTTTTTTTTTGCCTGTGGAAGTGTTTTATTTTGTGTGAGAAATAAGGCAATTGTGAATGCTTCTGTACTAAGGCACGTTATACTGGCTGATTGTGCTTGTGAATTTTGTACAGCTCGAAGAAGTTCTCGAAGCAATAAAGTTCGTGTTCCATCCCGACAGGTGGACTCTTTACTAAAACTTTCTAACTGGACTTTAGAAAGACGAACACAGAAACTAGCAGAGTTTTCTGCGGCAATATACATATTTATGTATTAGAAAAAATATATAAATTATATTTTATTAGAAGTGAGTGGCTCAGTATTTCGCCTTAAAGTGATATTAAATTTAGCTGCCAACCTTGTATGGAGGAATGTTCTTCCATGCTCGAACTTCACCTGACCAATTAAACCAAATCATGAAGTAGCGTTTCTCCAGTACCGGCCTAAGAGCAAAATGATAGGAAGAAGGATTTTCGGTTCCCCTCTCTATGAAAATGGGTATTGATATATCGATAGTATGTATCAGTATATATATCGATAGGCATACTGTGCTGAATTTGTGTGTAAGAAGAAAACTCCTATCATTTTATTTGTTGAACAAAAGTTATCAACATATCAAATAGCTAATTTGAATTCATAACTACATGAAAATGTAAAATTTTTACAGGATTATTTTTTACAGTACTTCAGATTGCGGTGCCTCTCTCTAAACCGCATGTGTTCGACCGCGCCTTAGACAGGCTCTGCGTTTCTCCAAAGGAAGGTTGTAGCTAATATAGTACATTTTGTTAAAAATCTATTATGAATGCATAGATGTTACTATAAAAACCCGATGTCTGATAAATCCCATGTTTTACTGGTAAAACTTAGTTTTTACCAAAGTGGCTTAGTGAAAATCCGAATCTGTTACTAAGGTACGTATGCCAACAACATAAATTTAATGATTGCGAGTCACAGCTCTATCTTCAGACAAATTTTGTTTAGGTCTTTTAGGTAGAAAACGTCGATGACAGTCCTATATATCCAAGTCCGTAAGTCCAAAGCATTCCACTATGAAGCATTCATAGGCTTGATGTCACTTGAAACACAACTTTCTACGCATTAAAAACTTATGGGTTTTAAAAGTTTCTGGGCGAGAGAGGAAGGGTTGAACGCGCAAACTCTCCCTCCTTGCTTACGCCACTGCGAACAAGTATTTGTATCCTCTGACAATATGTGCTAACAATTTATGACCGTATAGGGACCCAAAACTGTTGATCCTAGGGCCTCCGAAAGTCTTAGTCGGGGACTGATTACAGCCGCTCTGGTCTGGAATGATATAGGACAGCTTACGCAAACTGTCCCCCTTGGCTAGAGAGAGTTGCTGCGCATCCAATCCGTCGCTGCTCGAATGGCCTCCAATTTGAAACGATACCTCTATGGTGTGCCCATCCAGGTGCTGGTCTCTCAATGGATGGGGAGCAAAATGGGAAAACCCCGACTGTCAGTCAGTCTTTCTCAATACTTATGGATACGAGATGAGAAAAAAGGCCTCTCGCCTGTCGCAAGGTTACCGAAAAGCTTTGTCGTCTCGCAAAATCCCTGTATTGCAATGTTAAAAATATTTGTCTCGTCTCAAAAAAAGCTGTAAATCTCTGTCTCGCGTCCGTCCCAGTTCCTCCCACGGGGCTCCGTAAAATGGAAGTCGTTCAGTTTTGCTCACCGCTGTCCTACATGAAAGATCTTGGACCGTTATACGTTTAATCGGAATTCATTGGAAACACCACCAGGGGCGTAGCCAGGGGGGGGGGATATCGGGATATATCACCCCTCGGAAAATTTTCCTGGCTACGCGCCTGAACACCACTATACAGTAACGTCATTCAAATCTCTCTTTATATGTTTGTCTATCTTTCTTTCATCGTGACTACTATTTTGAACGATCTCAAAGGTGCTTATATCTGTTCTCCATGTTTGAAGATAACATAGACAGGAAAAACAACTCCCGAATGATAGAAAACGATCATGGGCATCGCACAGCATTGTAAGTGGGTAAACACAGTTGCAAGGCCTTTATTTTTCATTCTCTCGCTCCTTTAACGCTATTCAACATAAAAAAATGTTTGGATTAAGAACCGAATCTTAAGTTACTGGATTGAAACGGTAGCTTGAATGCAAGCTTGCATTTAAACAATGCATGTGCACGGTTCTACAAGATGAAATAAAAAAGAATATCAAGATGGAACAGAGCGACAGGTAATAAATAGTGGCATCTACGCGAGTGTGTATATATATCCCTCTCTAAACAGACATGAATTGTACACACATATTAGGAGAAACGACTGGAGGCGAGTTGTACCGGGAATAATGTGGCGTAACAGGGAGGTAAACATGAGTATTAGTTCGTGTGCAGCGGATTAGAGCGACTCTCCACAATCAGTGAAGGTATATAACATGTTCTGAATAGACGCTTTAGATTGAAGGTTATGATTGAATGCATCGAAATGGCTGTAAATTTGTTTGAAAACTGCTTGCGGTCATAAGATGCAATTTTATGATCATTAACGTATGTTTCCATATTAAAACTGCGAAAGTCAATGACAATGTTTCAATTCCTCCCTGTTTCCCACTTTAAGTTCAAAATAGTAATAGTTTAGATAAACTTTCGTTAGCGTAATTATACGGCCAATTATACAGTAAACGTTGGTGGGTAAAAAACTGGGTTTATTTAACCGATTTTTAAAAGAACACTTTAAAATAATTTTTCATAAAATAATTGCCATTATTATTATTATTATTATTATTATTATTATTATTATTTTCAAAGTGTACTATTCGAATCCTAATCGTTGAAATTCAAACTATCCATAAAACGCATTTTAATGAACCGACTAACTTTTAACGCAATGCAAGTAAAAGAATTCGGCCATTAACACTACTTTTATCCTAAATTAAAGCTGAGCGAGACAAATCATCCCACTAATGAGTAACAACGCAGATTATTGACACGCTCGAAAACTGTAAATGTTGCTTTCAGTATGTCTTGCGCTAAATTACAGATTATAATGCATACAATTAAGTAACTCAACTTAAATCTATTTGTTCTATGTTTAAAGTAGACGCCTCCGGTGACCAGTTGGTTCGCCATCCTAATAAATCTTGTTCAGAGAGAATCCTGTCTCTTACCGGCTTCCTTGACACTGAAATGTCTCAGATTCTGAATGGAATTTAAAATTGAGATGGTTACAAACAGCGACGCCCCCTGCTAACTTAAAAAAGACGCCCCTTTTATGCTCTACTTAGTTTTTGAGTTCGAAATGACGCCCCTTCGAAGCCTGCGCCCCAATGCGACGCTTACCGTGTCGGACCGCCCCTGGTTACAAAAATAAGATGGTTTAATGATAAAAACCTACAAAAAGGTACAGATGGTTTTTGTCCGATATTAACTTTGAAGAGCTCCTAGATATATTGGCCGTTATCAAAAAACGGAAAGGAAAAAAAAAAGTAAGAATATCTGAAACACTTTCAGATTTTAAATACGCGTTAAAGGGCTATTTATTAAGAGTATCATAATCCATGCCTCTTCCCTATTTTCTTTCCTTATTCTACATCCTCTTTCTGGATGTAAGACAATATAAATAGAATGGGAAAAAGATGCGCAGAGAAATGCACAAGTCGAACTGAATGAAAGTTTCTAAAACTTAGTTTTAATTTGTTTGTTTGTGTAACGTGTATTTCTTATTTGTGTGCTTTGCCCGAAACCGCCCTTTGGTGAAATATCGCCAAACCCGACATTTTAGTGAAATATCGCCAAATTTTGCATCAGAAATAAGCCCCCAAAGTGACGTTAGCCGAGGCCTACGAGCAATATTATTCGAGATTTCTAGAAAACACTATATTAATCAATGGGAGAAACCCAAAACGCCATATCTCGCGTTTTACTTAACCGATTTTGGTGCAACAAAAAACAAAATTGAACTATTTGACGTGTAGAACACGAATTTTAAAGTATTTTTAACCCCATAACAGCGGGTTGCCCCCAAAATCCGTATCATTGCCCCCTTCCCAAGGACTGCACATCTCGGACAGTACAATCTCTAATTAGGAGGTCTCACAAATATTTTCAATACAGCCTTCCACAAAGGATCTTAACAACCTAGTTTAAGCAATTCATCAATAAACTCAATAAGTCCAATACACACTAATAAATAAATAAGAGAGATAATAAACGAATACAGAATAACTCTCCGTCAAGACAGGCCAGCTTCGCTGCCCTATACCCTACTTTTCTTTATGATTAGTGAGTACAGTGTTGCCCAAATCATTGGACTCATTTCAACGAAAATCAAGTTTCTTTGATGGTATTTATCATTAAATTGATTTAGGTTGGGGTTACTACAAATTTTAGTTCTCATCATAAAAGCCGATGGTGGCCATGCCAAGTGCTGACATTGCGATGAAGATGAAGACACGCTACGACACGAAAGCTAGGGGACACGAGCTCAACATAAGGGACAGAGTTTGGCTGTGGAATCCTACTCGAAGCAAAGGCTTTTCTTCCAATCTGCAATCGCAGTGGGACAATCCTTACACAGTCCTAAACAGACTGAACGATGTCGTCATACGGATCCGTAAATCACCTAGCTCGAAACTAAGTGTCGTTCATTACGATCGGCTAACCGTTTACCGAGCTTGTAATGAATTATTTGAATATTAGACCATGGTCACTATGACGCAATATTTTCTTTTCTTCACTTCCCATTTCTTTCCTTTCTCTCTCTTCTCTTCCTCTTTCCTCAACTCAGTTTTACTCAGTGCTTACGTCATATTTAGAGGAAATATTTGTAACATATTTGTGTTTATCTACTTATACAATACGCTTACGTATGCGGTACCAAAATCAACGTTAGTCAAGTTGATCCACTCTCGAGCAAAACATTACTCGCTCCTACATTATAACAATGCAGTTTTCCACAGTCTCGATTCTTCGAGCCCTTACAGCACAGGTTTCATAAACTTGACACCACTTTTCAACATCATCACGATCCCTAGCCCAGTAGAAGCACTCGCAAACTTTCTGCGGGATCTTCATTATGCCAAAATGGCCCCCAGTTCAGCCATTATGCAGCTCTTCTAGAACCTTCGGAATTCTCGAACGAGGGAGTACTAACTCCTATCGGAGCATCTTGCCGTCATCTGACTCCAATTTACGATACAGGACTCCATTTCTCAGGTGAGGCGAATCCCACAAAGCCCACTATTGTTCCGTTGCCGGACTACATGACGATATTTCTTGCCAACTAGGATTATCGCTGGATTTTTCCATAAATCACAATAGTATTGATGTCGCTATCAGCTAACTGGTGTGCCAGGATATTGTCGTCACTCCAGGATCTTGAGATGGTACTGAGGATGTAATACGGGATGTTTCAGATGGTAATTTCTCTATGCCCTGGAGCAATAACGACAACTTTCTATGCAGGGCCTTCTCGACAGAGCATCTGCGTTTCCATGAGATGCTCCTTTCCGATGACGTATTTCTACGTCATATTCTTGTAATCCTGTATCCATCTGACTATCTGGCCTTCGGGATTCTTGAAGTGTATAAGCCAGGTTAAAGACCACATGGTCCGTTCGGAGCAAGAACGTTCGGATGTACAGGTAATGATGGAAATGCTTCACCGCCTTAACGATAGCAAGAAGTTCCTTTCTTGTAACACAATAGTTACGATCTGCCTTCAAAAGGCATTTGCTCGATGAGCAATGACGTATTCTCGGTCAGCTGTCTCCTGGTATAAAACTGCTCCGACACTCTTACTTGCGTCTGTGTCCAGGATAAATGATTTGTCCGGGTGCGGATACGACAAGATCGGCGCAGATGTTAAGGCCGTCTTTAGTTCGTCGAATGTATCTTCTCATTCTGCAGTCCAAAGGAATTAGTCTCGGTTTATTTGTGAAGTGGCATTGCGATCTGAGAAAAACCCTTCACGAATTTTCGGTAGTAAGTGCAAAATCCGAGAAAACTTCGCAGCTCATGGGCATTCTCAGGACGAGTCCAGTTCTTGACTGCGGACGTCTTTTTGGGATCCGTTAGGACCCCAAGAGTGGATATTATGTGCCCGAGATAACGTACTACCCGAAGAAACAACTTGCACTTAGATGGACTGAGTTTCAGGTTCGCCTCCTGTAATTTCTGCAGCACCCTTCGGATGTTCTCGAGATGTTCTTCGAAAGTCTTTCCGACGATGATGATATCGTCCAAATAAACGAGACATGCTTCGTAGGAAAGTCCTCTCAACACAGTCTCCATCAGACGCTCGAATGTAGCCGGTGCGTTGCAGAATCCAAAAGGCATAAATATGAACTGCCACAATCCTTGTCCCGTAGTGAACTCAGTCTTTTCACTGTCATCGGGATGAACTTCTTGCCAGTAACTACTCTTGAGGTCCAACGTCGAAAAATATTCATTTCCCGATAAAGTGTCGTCTATCTTCGGAAGACGATAGCTGTCTTTCCCTTCAAGTGCAAGCAAAATGTGCGTGATTTTAAAAAGGTCTAGTCCAACAATAAGAGTCCGTATTATTGGTGGCATATACCACATAGTCGTATCTGGCATTTCCAAATGTGATTTACTTGCGTGTGATTCCAAATGTGAAGAGTCCATTACTGCCCCCATTGACAGAGGAAATCTGCAAGACTTTCAAATAGGCTTTTAAATATCCCGCTGCCTCCGTTCCGCAAGGTCCTTGCTCTTTCGTCTTCCTACATAGGCTTTTCTGGTGCACTGATATCTGCGACTTTCACTACGGCAGTACTTTTGTACATCGCAGTATTTCCGTAAATGCCCCTCGGCACCGCAGCTCCAACATTTAGCTTTCCTTGGCTCTGACTGTACTTGTCGTTCCACCAGATCTTCGAGCCTCTTTAATTTATTAACTAATCTCTCCACTTGTTCATCCGTAGGCTCCTGGGACAACACAGCTCTAACTGTATGCCGTTCTTTTCTCACAGTCGACTGAGCTGTCTCCTACTTCATAGCAAATACGAGGGCGGACCTGAGATCTTTATGATCCGCCAAGATCAAAGCTTTCTGTATTTCCGAGTCTCTGATTCCTACAACAGTACATTAACTGCAACTTCTAGACATTATCAGGATAGTTACCGTGGGTTAGACGACACAGCCTATCTAAGTCCGAATCTAGTTCTTGAAGGGCCTTGCCAGGTCTCTACATTCTTGACTTTAGTTGTATTCTGCTGTGTCCTTTCTGACTCTTTTCTCCGAATTTAAGTTCCAAGGAACTGGCAAGGGCGTCCAAATCTCTTATCTTCGTCGCTCCAATGGTCTGTAATACATTAATTGCGTCTCCGCTAAGGGAAGCGTCCAGTTGCTTCGCTTTCTCGGACGCTTTCTAACCATTGCTTTGTCGACAGTTAAAAACTGGGTCTTTTAAGCTTCGCACGGAGTCTTCGGCAAAGTCGTTATCTTCACTGATGGGCGGCAAGACCATAGCTTGATGTTTTCCGGTAGCTTTCCCAGCTTGACAAAAGAGTTCAGTTTATCTTCAATTTTAGCTTCACATTCTTACCGTATTTTCGAAACTGCATTTTCTTTCTAGTTCAGTTTGTCTTATTCAGTTTCATTCTCAAATTCTTGACGCATCCTGCAAATATATTGATGCGATTCTTTAACATTTTCTTCTATTTTTCCTTCAATCCTTCCTATATATTTTGTTTGAGTTTCTTCCAGGATCGACATTCTTTTCTCCATTTCTTCTTTCCTTTCCTGCATACTCTTTTCCAATAGTTGACTTTCCTCTTCTCTAATTTTCCCAAAGCAGTGTCTATCAGTAAGGTATACGAGTAATATTTCTCGAATTAATCTATGGGCGAAACTCAAAACTTCATATCTCGCGTCTAGTTAACCGTTTTGATGCAACAAAATACAAAATGTAACTATTTGACTCATAGAACACGAATTTTAAACCCCTGTACAGCGGGTTGCTCCGGAAATTAGTAACAATACATATTAGAACCTCTTAAATAGTCCTTCACACAACGCATTCTTCCCTTTGGCAAATTGCCTTAGTGTGCTTTTCTGTAGCAAGACAACAGCAAAAAGTAATAAATATTTTTATACTAACATAAAATTGCAACTTATATTCTTTTATTTTTTTTAACTAAACAAATTTTTCTAAATGAGTGTACAAGTTTACAAAACTCTTTCGTTTTGTAGTTTATGTAATTTTGTTACACTAAACCAAGGTGTGTTTACAAAAACAGTAATTTTCTTAAATTTATTCCACTTTTTTTTTCTGGAGTAATTTTATACTGAATCAGGTTTCAATGTAACATAAATTTTTTATTGGTAGTTTTTTTAGTGGATGAGAAATGAATCTGATTTTATCAGTTTTCCATTTATAAAAATCAAAATATATCAAAGTACTCTAATGTAACATTGCATACTCTTTTTTTATTTTGGTAAAAGTCCCCAAAAATGCATAAATGTAATAGTATAGCTTCTTACCTTTATCAGTATTTGCACAGATTTCAACTATCAAATATCTTGCTATTCAATTTCTGCGTTCGTGTAACAGCTGCTCATTCCAGTGTGGCCGCAGCTGCCAGAGCAAATACTTTTTCATTTTTACTTCCTTGTACGTAGTATAAGGAAGTAATGTGATCCCGAAAAATTTTGGGGGCCAAATTTCGACATAAAAACCGATTTTGACTACCTCTAAATTTAATTAAAAAATTTTTTTCGATGCATCTCATCGTAGGCTAGCATGCACGATCATATTAACGCGTCTGCAACTCATTTTGACCAGTGGCGAGTCTACTGTGGCCAGTTTTTCCATGCCGTCTGTACGTACGTACGTACGTACGTATGTATGTAACTCGCATATCTCAAAAACTAATGGTCGTAGAATGTTGAGATTTGATATTTAGGATTGTTCTATGATCTAGTTGTGCACCTCCCCTTTTGGTGGCAATCGAATGGATAGTTTATGTACAGGACCGCCCAAATGATTCGAAATACATTACGCTCTATGGGCCGAAATTCATTAAACTCGCCTAACTCAAAAGCTATTAGGCGTAGAATGTCGAAACTTCATATTTTGGATAGTTGTAACATCTAGTTGTGCACCTCCCCTTTTGGTTCCATTCGACTGGATAGTTTATCTACAGGACTGCCCAAAACATTCGAAATACATTACACTCAATGGGCCGAAATTCATTAAACTCGCATATCTCAAAAGCTATTAGGCGTTGAATGTTGAAACTTTATATTTAGGATTGTTGTAACATCTAGTTGTGCACCTTCCCTTTCGGTTCCATTCGACTGGATAGTTTATCTACAGGACTGCCCAAAACATTCGAAATACATTACACTCAATGGGCCGAAATTCATTAAAGTCGCATATCTCAAAAGCTATTAGGCGTTGAATGTTGAAACTTTATATTTAGGATTGTTGTAACATCTAGTTGTGCACCTCCCCTTTTGGTTTCCTTCGACTGGATAGTTTATCTACAGGACTGCCCAAAACATTCGAAATACATTACGCTCTATGGGCCGAAATTCATTAAACTCGCCTAACTCAAAAGCTATTAGGCGTTGAATGTTGAAACTTTATATTTAGGATTGTTGTAACATCTAGTTGTGCACCTTCCCTTTCGGTTCCATTCGACTGAATAGTTTATCTACAGGACCGCCCAAAAGATTCGAAATACATTACACTCTATGGGCCGAAATTCATCAAAGCGTTTTTTAGAGGTATTGGGCTATTTCAAACGACTCAGAAGTGATATATGCTGTAAAGAGTTAGAAAATGAATTTCTCCATTAAAAAAAGTGTCTTTTTCATTTATAGTTCTGCTACAGGATCACTCAAAAGATTTCCAATACATTACGGTCAATAGCAATTTTAGGGGCATTCATCCATTTCAAGCACAATACCGTCCTACCACATAAGTTAGGTAATGGTCCGACCACGGTCACGTGCCTCCCTCAAGAACTATGCCAAAAGTCGCCAAGCTTGGCGACTTTTGGTGTATGTGTGTGCATATTTAACTCTCAAATCTCAAAAACTATTATGAAATTTCATATATAAGAATGTTGTAACATCTAGTTGTGCATCTCGATTTTTGGTTCCAATCTACTGGAGAGTTTATTTACAGGACCACCGAAAAGAATTTCAGTACCTTAATGTCTATGGACATCTTCAATATAATACAACTGTAGACAGTCATTGTTTGGTACATGCCCAAAATCTCGCCGTCTGTCCTCGACCTTGGCGAGTTTTGGCGAAATATCGCCAAATTTGGCGATAGTCAGTCATTTGGTCCATGCCCAAAGTATCGCCATTTGTTATCGTTCTTGGCGAGTTTTGGCGGAATATCGCCAAATTTGGCGATAATCTGTCATTGTTTGGTTCATGCTTAAAATCTCGCCAAATGTCGTCGACATTGACGAGTTTCACCGAAATATCGCCAAATTTGGCGCCAAAAATTATTTCCTATTTTGTATAACTCTAAAACTTTAACCCGTAGATTTTTTAACTTTGTATTTAGAACTATTGTAATATCTAACTGTTTTCAATATCTTTTTTGACAGCAATCGACTGAGAATTTATTTACATGGTGAGGCAAATGACTTTGAATACATTGAGGTGTATAGATGCATTCAATTCATTGAAAGTCTGTGGTCAATGATTACTTTGGCTATCCCCAAAATCTCGCTGACTATCTCAAGTTTGTCGGCTTTTGGTGAAATATCGCCAAATAAAGTGTCAGAAGGAAATCTTTCAAATTGAACTCAGCTTGGCGATATCGAAATATTTGGCTAGAAATCGCTAAACCTTACTATTATTGATATTTTATCTCTTTCAAACAAATAAATTTAGAGGAAGTGCATCGAAAATATTTTTGATCTAATGGACGTGCAAGGAAGTCATGTGTTGGACACATCAGACTTTTTCTTTTGTTTTACTTTAATGCTAATTCATGTAATACTACGTGAAGCTTAAACTCATAATAGTATTCTGAACTAAAGATTTTGGTGCGTAAAGATAAATAAACGAATTTTGTCTGGGATATGAACATTTTTAGGGTGACTCTTTAAAAGCTGTAAACACTGTAAATGATAAACCTATATGAATTGAAGGGTCCACGGGAAGAACGATGAGAGTGCACTTTTCGTCAATGTTGAGGTTTCTACCGCATTCCTGTTTTCAATGGGCAATTTCTTTAAGTAACCTATCTCCTATTAAGTATTTTTCAACGTATTGTACAGTACATACAGAATTGTAGAACTAGCAACTTGGTACAAAATATATCAAGCGTGGAGCTTAATCTATATATATATATATATATATATTGTTGCAGATTACTCTGCTGATTTCTTGGGTTCGTCGTTATAAAATCCACTAGGTGTAGAAAGTTTTAGTAACGAGTTCACTTGTCACGATAGAACATGAACTTTATTGCTTCTTCGAACTTCGTAGAACAATCATCTGTACAAAATTCACAAGCGCAATCTTGCAGTAATGTGCTTTTAACAGTTCTCTTAGATCAGAAGCTTTCACAAATTCTATATTTCTCTCACAAAATAAAACACTTCCACAGGCAAAAATTCAGTGGAAATGTACGAGCGATATCGCAAGCAGTCCCTCAAGACTCAGGAATAAACAATTTACACACTGCACTTTAAATCAAGGCTTGAAAAACCAAGCAAACTATAACACCATTCACAGAGCAAAGCAGTGTATTCATCGGAAGCTCCATAACACTCTGAACTCGGCGTCTGTCATGCCGCTATTTATAGGTGTCGCAGAAGCTACAAGAAGCTTCTAGAAGAATGTATCTCTCGAAGATTCCACATTAAGCGAGAATTTTTATTACGTCATAGAAGAGAAATATTAGACTATTGTGCATGTTAATGCAGTAAAACTAACTTTACAAGCCCCATTGGAAAAATCGCGCCAAATGACCGAAACGACTTTCGCGGAATATCGCCAAATTTCACGGCTAAAATAAGTCCCCAAAAGTGAAATTACCGAATGCCAAGGACAAATATTTCTCGAGATTTCTAGAGATTGCAATATAAATCAATGGGAAAACCCAAACCTCCATATCTCTGGTTCTACTTGGCCGATTTTGATGCAACAAAAAGCAAAATTTAACTATTTGAAGCGTAGAACACGAATTTTAAGCTATTTTAAACCCCAGAACAGCGGTATGCCCCCAAAAATTCATAACATTGCCCCTTCCCTAGGACTGCACGTCCCGGGCAATACAATCCCTAGTTAGGATGTCACACAGATATTTACAATGCAGAACCTTTAACAAGGCCTTAACAACATAATTACTTCCTTGTACGTAGTATAAGGAAGTAATGTGATCCCGAAAAATTTTGGGGCTCAAATTTCGACAAAAAAACCGATTTTGACTAACCCTAAATTTAATTTAAAGAATTTTTTCGATGCATCTCATCGTAGGCTAGCATGCACGATCCTATTAACGCGTCTGCAACTCATTTTGACCAGCGGCGAGTTTATTGTGGTCAGTTTTTCCATGCCGTCTGTACGTACGTACGTACGTATGTATGTAACTCGCATATCTCAAAAACTATTGGTCGTAGAATGTTGAGATTTGATATTTAGGATTGCTCTATGATCTAGTTGTGCACCTCCCCTTTTGGTTCCATTCGACTGGATAGTTTATCTACAGGACTGCCCAAAACATTCGAAATACATTACGCTCTATGGGCCGGAATTAATTAAACTCGCATATCTCAAAAACTGTTAGGCGTAGAATGTCGAAACTTCATATTTTGTATAGTTGTAACATCTAAATGTGCACCTCCCCTTTTGGTTCCATTCGATTGGATAGTTCATCTACAGGACCGCAAAAAACATTCGAAATACATTACGCTCAATCGGCCGAAATTCATTAAACTCGCATATCTCAAAAACTATTAGGCGTAGAATGTTGAAACTTTATATTTAGGATTGTTGTAACATCTAGTTGTGCACCTCCCCTTTCGGTTCCATTCGACTGGATAGTTCATTTACAGAACCGCCTAAAAGATTCGAAATACATTACGCTCTATGGGCCGAAATTCATCAAAGCGTTTTTTAGAGGTATTGGGCTATTTCAAACGACTCAGAAGTGATATATGCTGTAAAGAGTTAGAAAATGAATTTCTCCATTAAAAAAAGTGTCTTTATCATTTACAGTTCTGCTACAGGAACACTCAAAACATTTCCAATGCATTACGGTCAATGGCAATTTTAGGGGATTCATCCATTTCAAGCACAATACCGTCCTACCACATAAGTTAGGTAATGGTCCGACCACGGTCACCTCCTCCCTCAAGAACTATGCCAAAAGTCGCCAAGCTTGGCGACTTTTTTGTGTACGTGTGTGCATATTTAACTCTCAAATCTCAAAAACTATTATGAAATTTCATATATAAGATTGTTGTAACATCTAGTTGAGCATCTCGATTTTTGGTTCCAATCTACTGGAGAGTTTATTTACAGGACCACCGAAAAGAATTTCAGTGCTTTAATGTCTATGGACATCTTCAATATAATACAATTGTAGATAGTCATTGTTTGGTACATGCCCAAAATCTCGCCGTCTGTCCTCGACCTTGGCTAGTTTTGCCGAAATGTCGCCAAATTTAGCGATAGTTAGTCATTTGGTCCATGCCCAAAGTATCGCCATTTGTCATCGTTCTTGGCGAGTTTTGGCGAAAGATCGCCAAATTTGGCGATAATCTGTCATTGTTGGTCCATGCTTAAAATCTCGCCAAATGTCGTCGACATTGACGACTTTCGCCAAAATATCTCCAAATTGGGCGCCAAAAATTATTTCTTATTTTGTATAACTCTAAAACTTTAACCCGTAGAATTTTGAACTTTTGTATTTAGAACTATATTATAATATCTAACGGTTTTCAATATCTTTTTTGACAGCAATCGACTGGGAATTTATTTACTGGGTGACCCAAATGACTTTAAATACATTACGGTGTATGGATGCATTCAATTCATTGAAAGTCTGTGGTCAATGACTACTTTGGCTATCCCCAAAATCTCGCAAACTATCTCAAGTTTGTCGGCTTTTGGTGAAATATCGCCAAATAAAGTGTCAGAAGGAAATCTTTCAAATTGAACTCAGCTTGGCGATATCGAAATATTTGGCTAGAAATCGCTAAACCTTACTATTATTGATATTTTATCTCTTTCAAACAAATAAGTTTAGAGGAAGTGCGTAAAAAACATTTTTGATTTAATAGACGTGCAAGGAAGTCATGTGTTGGACACATCAGATTTTTTTACTTCCTTGTACGTAGTATAAGGAAGTAATGTGATCCCGAAAAATTTTGGGGGCCAAATTTCGACATAAAAACCGATTTTGACTACCTCTAAATTTAATTAAAAAATTTTTTTCGATGCATCTCATCGTAGGCTAGCATGCACGATCATATTAACGCGTCTGCAACTCATTTTGACCAGTGGCGAGTCTACTGTGGCCAGTTTTTCCATGCCGTCTGTACGTACGTACGTACGTACGTATGTATGTAACTCGCATATCTCAAAAACTAATGGTCGTAGAATGTTGAGATTTGATATTTAGGATTGTTCTATGATCTAGTTGTGCACCTCCCCTTTTGGTGGCAATCGAATGGATAGTTTATGTACAGGACCGCCCAAATGATTCGAAATACATTACGCTCTATGGGCCGAAATTCATTAAACTCGCCTAACTCAAAAGCTATTAGGCGTAGAATGTCGAAACTTCATATTTTGGATAGTTGTAACATCTAGTTGTGCACCTCCCCTTTTGGTTCCATTCGACTGGATAGTTTATCTACAGGACTGCCCAAAACATTCGAAATACATTACACTCAATGGGCCGAAATTCATTAAACTCGCATATCTCAAAAGCTATTAGGCGTTGAATGTTGAAACTTTATATTTAGGATTGTTGTAACATCTAGTTGTGCACCTTCCCTTTCGGTTCCATTCGACTGGATAGTTTATCTACAGGACTGCCCAAAACATTCGAAATACATTACACTCAATGGGCCGAAATTCATTAAAGTCGCATATCTCAAAAGCTATTAGGCGTTGAATGTTGAAACTTTATATTTAGGATTGTTGTAACATCTAGTTGTGCACCTCCCCTTTTGGTTTCCTTCGACTGGATAGTTTATCTACAGGACTGCCCAAAACATTCGAAATACATTACGCTCTATGGGCCGAAATTCATTAAACTCGCCTAACTCAAAAGCTATTAGGCGTTGAATGTTGAAACTTTATATTTAGGATTGTTGTAACATCTAGTTGTGCACCTTCCCTTTCGGTTCCATTCGACTGAATAGTTTATCTACAGGACCGCCCAAAAGATTCGAAATACATTACACTCTATGGGCCGAAATTCATCAAAGCGTTTTTTAGAGGTATTGGGCTATTTCAAACGACTCAGAAGTGATATATGCTGTAAAGAGTTAGAAAATGAATTTCTCCATTAAAAAAAGTGTCTTTTTCATTTATAGTTCTGCTACAGGATCACTCAAAAGATTTCCAATACATTACGGTCAATAGCAATTTTAGGGGCATTCATCCATTTCAAGCACAATACCGTCCTACCACATAAGTTAGGTAATGGTCCGACCACGGTCACGTGCCTCCCTCAAGAACTATGCCAAAAGTCGCCAAGCTTGGCGACTTTTGGTGTATGTGTGTGCATATTTAACTCTCAAATCTCAAAAACTATTATGAAATTTCATATATAAGAATGTTGTAACATCTAGTTGTGCATCTCGATTTTTGGTTCCAATCTACTGGAGAGTTTATTTACAGGACCACCGAAAAGAATTTCAGTACCTTAATGTCTATGGACATCTTCAATATAATACAACTGTAGACAGTCATTGTTTGGTACATGCCCAAAATCTCGCCGTCTGTCCTCGACCTTGGCGAGTTTTGGCGAAATATCGCCAAATTTGGCGATAGTCAGTCATTTGGTCCATGCCCAAAGTATCGCCATTTGTTATCGTTCTTGGCGAGTTTTGGCGGAATATCGCCAAATTTGGCGATAATCTGTCATTGTTTGGTTCATGCTTAAAATCTCGCCAAATGTCGTCGACATTGACGAGTTTCACCGAAATATCGCCAAATTTGGCGCCAAAAATTATTTCCTATTTTGTATAACTCTAAAACTTTAACCCGTAGATTTTTTAACTTTGTATTTAGAACTATTGTAATATCTAACTGTTTTCAATATCTTTTTTGACAGCAATCGACTGAGAATTTATTTACATGGTGAGGCAAATGACTTTGAATACATTGAGGTGTATAGATGCATTCAATTCATTGAAAGTCTGTGGTCAATGATTACTTTGGCTATCCCCAAAATCTCGCTGACTATCTCAAGTTTGTCGGCTTTTGGTGAAATATCGCCAAATAAAGTGTCAGAAGGAAATCTTTCAAATTGAACTCAGCTTGGCGATATCGAAATATTTGGCTAGAAATCGCTAAACCTTACTATTATTGATATTTTATCTCTTTCAAACAAATAAATTTAGAGGAAGTGCATCGAAAATATTTTTGATCTAATGGACGTGCAAGGAAGTCATGTGTTGGACACATCAGACTTTTTCTTTTGTTTTACTTTAATGCTAATTCATGTAATACTACGTGAAGCTTAAACTCATAATAGTATTCTGAACTAAAGATTTTGGTGCGTAAAGATAAATAAACGAATTTTGTCTGGGATATGAACATTTTTAGGGTGACTCTTTAAAAGCTGTAAACACTGTAAATGATAAACCTATATGAATTGAAGGGTCCACGGGAAGAACGATGAGAGTGCACTTTTCGTCAATGTTGAGGTTTCTACCGCATTCCTGTTTTCAATGGGCAATTTCTTTAAGTAACCTATCTCCTATTAAGTATTTTTCAACGTATTGTACAGTACATACAGAATTGTAGAACTAGCAACTTGGTACAAAATATATCAAGCGTGGAGCTTAATCTATATATATATATATATATATATTGTTGCAGATTACTCTGCTGATTTCTTGGGTTCGTCGTTATAAAATCCACTAGGTGTAGAAAGTTTTAGTAACGAGTTCACTTGTCACGATAGAACATGAACTTTATTGCTTCTTCGAACTTCGTAGAACAATCATCTGTACAAAATTCACAAGCGCAATCTTGCAGTAATGTGCTTTTAACAGTTCTCTTAGATCAGAAGCTTTCACAAATTCTATATTTCTCTCACAAAATAAAACACTTCCACAGGCAAAAATTCAGTGGAAATGTACGAGCGATATCGCAAGCAGTCCCTCAAGACTCAGGAATAAACAATTTACACACTGCACTTTAAATCAAGGCTTGAAAAACCAAGCAAACTATAACACCATTCACAGAGCAAAGCAGTGTATTCATCGGAAGCTCCATAACACTCTGAACTCGGCGTCTGTCATGCCGCTATTTATAGGTGTCGCAGAAGCTACAAGAAGCTTCTAGAAGAATGTATCTCTCGAAGATTCCACATTAAGCGAGAATTTTTATTACGTCATAGAAGAGAAATATTAGACTATTGTGCATGTTAATGCAGTAAAACTAACTTTACAAGCCCCATTGGAAAAATCGCGCCAAATGACCGAAACGACTTTCGCGGAATATCGCCAAATTTCACGGCTAAAATAAGTCCCCAAAAGTGAAATTACCGAATGCCAAGGACAAATATTTCTCGAGATTTCTAGAGATTGCAATATAAATCAATGGGAAAACCCAAACCTCCATATCTCTGGTTCTACTTGGCCGATTTTGATGCAACAAAAAGCAAAATTTAACTATTTGAAGCGTAGAACACGAATTTTAAGCTATTTTAAACCCCAGAACAGCGGTATGCCCCCAAAAATTCATAACATTGCCCCTTCCCTAGGACTGCACGTCCCGGGCAATACAATCCCTAGTTAGGATGCCACACAGATATTTACAATGCAGAACCTTTAACAAGGCCTTAACAACATAATTACTTCCTTGTACGTAGTATAAGGAAGTAATGTGATCCCGAAAAATTTTGGGGCTCAAATTTCGACAAAAAAACCGATTTTGACTAACCCTAAATTTAATTTAAAGAATTTTTTCGATGCATCTCATCGTAGGCTAGCATGCACGATCCTATTAACGCGTCTGCAACTCATTTTGACCAGCGGCGAGTTTATTGTGGTCAGTTTTTCCATGCCGTCTGTACGTACGTACGTACGTATGTATGTAACTCGCATATCTCAAAAACTATTGGTCGTAGAATGTTGAGATTTGATATTTAGGATTGCTCTATGATCTAGTTGTGCACCTCCCCTTTTGGTGGCAATCGAATGGATAGTTTATGTACAGGACCGCCCAAAAGATTCGAAATACATTACGCTCTATGGGCCGGAATTAATTAAACTCGCATATCTCAAAAACAATTAGGCGTAGAATGTCGAAACTTCATATTTTGTATAGTTGTAACATCTAGTTGTGCACCTCCCCTTTTGGTTCCATTCGATTGGATAGTTTATCTACAGGACCGCAAAAAACATTCGAAATACATTACGCTCAATCGGCCGAAATTCATTAAACTCGCATATCTCAAAAACTATTAGGCGTAGAATGTTGAAACTTTATATTTAGGATTGTTGTAACATCTAGTTGTGCACCTCCCCTTTCGGTTCCATTCGACTGGATAGTTCATTTACAGAACCGCCTAAAAGATTCGAAATACATTACGCTCTATGGGCCGAAATTCATCAAAGCGTTTTTTAGAGGTATTGGGCTATTTCAAACGACTCAGAAGTGATATATGCTGTAAAGAGTTAGAAAATGAATTTCTCCATTAAAAAAAGTGTCTTTATCATTTACAGTTCTGCTACAGGAACACTCAAAAGATTTCCAATGCATTACGGTCAATGGCAATTTTAGGGGATTCATCCATTTCAAGCACAATACCGTCCTACCACATAAGTTAGGTAATGGTCCGACCACGGTCACGTCCTCCCTCAAGAACTATGCCAAAAGTCGCCAAGCTTGGCGACTTTTTTGTGTACGTGTGTGCATATTTAACTCTCAAATCTCAAAAACTATTATGAAATTTCATATATAAGATTGTTGTAACATCTAGTTGAGCATCTCGATTTTTGGTTCCAATCTACTGGAGAGTTTATTTACAGGACCACCGAAAAGAATTTCAGTGCTTTAATGTCTATGGACATCTTCAATATAATACAATTGTAGATAGTCATTGTTTGGTACATGCCCAAAATCTCGCCGTCTGTCCTCGACCTTGGCTAGTTTTGCCGAAATGTCGCCAAATTTGGCGATAGTTAGTCATTTTGTCCATGTTCAAAGTATCGCCATTTGTCATCGTTCTTGGCGAGTTTTGGCGAAAGATCGCCAAATTTGGCGATAATCTGTCATTGTTGGTCCATGCTTAAAATCTCGCCAAATGTCGTCGACATTGACGAGTTTCGCCAAAATATCTCCAAATTGGGCGCCAAAAATTATTTCTTATTTTGTATAACTCTAAAACTTTAACCCGTAGAATTTTGAACTTTTGTATTTAGAACTATATTATAATATCTAACGGTTTTCAATATCTTTTTTGACAGCAATCGACTGGGAATTTATTTACTGGGTGACCCAAATGACTTTAAATACATTACGGTGTATGGATGCATTCAATTCATTGAAAGTCTGTGGTCAATGACTACTTTGGCTATCCCCAAAATCTCGCAAACTATCTCAAGTTTGTCGGCTTTTGGTGAAATATCGCCAAATAAAGTGTCAGAAGGAAATCTTTCAAATTGAACTCAGCTTGGCGATATCGAAATATTTGGCTAGAAATCGCTAAACCTTACTATTATTGATATTTTATCTCTTTCAAACAAATAAGTTTAGAGGAAGTGCGTAAAAAACATTTTTGATTTAATAGACGTGCAAGGAAGTCATGTGTTGGACACATCAGATTTTTATGCAAGTAATCAATAAACACAATAAGCACTAATAAATAAATTATGAACATAATAAATAATTACACACTAATACGTAATAAACATAATAAACAATTACACATTAATAAAAACCAATATATTACAACTGTGTACACTAAGCATGGCGTAAGTGAGTACTCATTCCACGAAAAAAACAATTACAAAATAAGAAACTAGGTAAAATTTCCTACAATTTAGGTAATTACCTTTTTTTTCGTAAAATCAATAGTTTTGGCTTACGAGCGCTCGCAAAGTGTTGTTGAGTATGCGTTTTGGCCAAAAAACTCATGAGGGTTCAAAACGCTCAAAAACTCAAACGTGCCGCTTAGACGCGTTTTTTTAATTTTCTTTTCATCATGGTATCCCCAGCAGGTCTAATCAGGCACGTATCTAGAAAAAAAATTTGGGAGGGGGGGGGGGTCCAAACGATAAAAAAGGCTGAATTTTTCTCAAAAAGACTATATCATTATCTTTTTAGTAACAAAAATAAAAAATGTCGGGGGGGGGGGGTCCGGAACCCCTGGACCACCCCCTAAATACGTCCTTGGGCCTAATCCACGCGCATTTAACTAATCCAAAATTTAGCGCATTCTCCTTCGCTTCGCTGTTCTTGATGGACCAGCTTTTGAGAGTTCATTGTTCCTAGTACCAATCGAAATGTTCCAGCTCGAAATTTCTTCCACATTAGCCGCGATGGGATTATCAGCTTCATCACAATCCTCTTCGTTCTCGATTTCATAATATGCTTGCTCGTAAATAGTCTCCGTTTCTTCATCTTCATAGCTATCTTGTAATGAAGTTGCTAGTTATCACAGCCACCAAAATTCGTGCAGCATATACTTTAGGACTTTAGGAATACCATTCCTAAAGTCCACTTGGAAAGCACGCTTTCCTTGACCCCTCGTCCACGAGTAAGACCGCCAAGACATTCCATCGTCCTCATCACGGATTGTTCAATAGTCATATCTGACCACGTACCACACCAAAATTTGTCGGAACGTCTAATTGTAAAGTATACTTTAGTTGTGAAACGTTCGTATTCTTCAGCTGTCATTTTTTCTTTCAAATCAAGCATATCTTGCAAATATAAACGGCCAGATTTTGCATCTAAGAAGTGGCCACTGACATGAAAATAAGGCATCCTTTTCTGGAGTGTCAAGATGTAAATTCCAGTTGCCCAGTCTTTCTGTCTCTATGGATTGTTTTACATGTGTAACCATTCGGAAATGTTGCACCCATAATTTCGCCGTAGTGCAACGTTGATCCAATTTAACCAGTTCAGTGGTATGAGAATGAACAAAATGCAGAGCATTGGAGGTGGAAAAGAAACAAGGACGGGCTGATTCCTGTCACCCCACTCGAGTCCCCAGCTCCGGAAAGCTTGTTAAAACATACTTCTTTCAAATGCAGAAAGAGACGTCAGAATGTCTGTGGATCCGAAAGGCTGGGTTAAAGTACTCCGTTATATGCACGAATTGCAATGGTACCTGTGATAACTCGCAAGCTCCATTACAAGATAGCGATGAAGAGGAAGAATCGGAGACTATGTTCGAGCAAACGTACGATGAAATCGAGAACGAAGAGGATTGCGATGAAACTGATAATCCCATCGCGGCTGGTGTGGAAGAAATTTCGGGCTGTAACATTTCGATCACAGAACACAATGGCACAGAGGCACAATGAACTCGCAACCCCTGGTCCATCAAGAACAGCGAAGCGTAGGAGAATGCGCTAAATTTTGGACTAGTTTGATGCACATGGATTAGACCTGCTGGGGATACCACGATAAAAAAAAAAAAAAACCGCTGCTTATTCTACCTCACAAGGTGGTGTGGAAATGAGTTTTTGTCCAAAAAGCATACTGAACTACACTTTGGGGGAGCTCGTACATGAAAACTATTGATTTTACGGAAAAAAAAAGTAATTACATAAATTGTAGGAAATTTTCCCTAGTTTCTTTTTTTGTAATTGTTTTTTTTTCGTGATATCAGTCGGAAAATGCGATATTGTCAAAAAACTGCTTTTAGGCGCCATTTTTTTAACATAGCGGCGCGAGCGGCAAAGATAGGAGGGGGCAAAGTTGAAATTCGGAAAGAGCACATCGAAATCTATAAAATTGCCCATTTTCAAAACTACCGGAAAACTTTCCAGGTAACCCCCTTTTTTTGAACTAAATGACTGGACTAGAAGGCATTTATCAAAAAGGGCAATTTTTCCAAAATCTTTTCCTTGCGTGGCTACTGTTTGAAAACGAGGCAAATCTTTTTTTTTTCTATACAAAGCAGGACGCATCATCTGCGTGTATATACTCTCAAATTTTTAGTCACTGTTACCAGAGCCGTGTCAATATGCTCAGCTTTATTGGTCCGACACAGGTGAAATTTTGTGATAAAGGCCTTCTTTTAATATTCCTTATAATGCAAATCGGTTAAGGAAAATGTGTTTTTCAAAGGGCTTTTCAAAAGGGCTTTGCGCCCTTTAGAAAAAGCAAAACCTGAACACTGTTCATAAGGCCCTTCTTTGTTTAAAGCAGCTTTTAATACATTATTTTCTATAATTTTATCATGTATTGCATTGTTGTATTGTTTTCCTGATAAGTATAGTTAATTTAATGTATTGTGTTCTTATTTTTCACAGCAAGATGGGAATTTTGTCGTCGAAGCCTTGTTTTCCGCCGTCGAAGAAGGGAACATCGCAGGGCTGGAGGAACTCTTCACGCTTTCTCATATTGATCCGAATTATTGCAATAAAGTGAGTCAAGTTCCATTTTCTATACAGATTTGTAGAATGATAAGCTTCTCAACACTTTGATTTTCTTTCTAATGGCGGGTCAATTGCCGACGAGGCTTGACCTCTTCGAGTGCCAGGTATATTGACCATTTCATTGGATGAGCCTGGCCAACATTGCCCCCTGTGAGTGGTCTCCTAGTTTTGAGCCGATTCCAGATAACATATCTGGCACCAGATTGGCACCCCTAGAAATATCGTTTAAACATTGAGGACACTGGAGCATAATTTACGTTCACCAGCTCCCTTTATCATACACGGTCCCGCAGTAGTCCAGCCAGGATGGGTTGTCACAGTAATAAGCGCGCGCTGGCCAAGGTTGGCACCGCATCACTTTTAATGTTCTCAGGGGACCGAGCTTCGTAATTAAGCCACTGCAGAACTGCTTCTCTGAAAGCTCTAAATCAATGTTAATCTCGTGAAATAGTCAAAATTTTCATTGTGCCCCCCAGAAAAGCCGTTTATTAAATCGGAAGTTATTGGCCGTTTACACTAAAGAGCCAAAACATTATGACCACCTACTCAATAACTTGTTGCGCCTCCTTTGGCCTTCAAAACAGCTGCAACTCGCCTGGGCATGGATCTCTCGAGTTTTTAGTAGATAACTAGAGACAGGTTGTACCAAAAATTCAAGCAGCGGTCACACAAAATTTAGATATTGGAACATGATGTTTGAGCTCTGAGCTGCCGGGGAGAGGGGAGCAGCTGTTCTGGAAGACAGCGTACCCAGACACGACCATCGACGTGATGAAGAATTAACCACGATTCATCCGACCAGGCAACTTTCTTTCACATATCCATGGTCCAATAGTCTTGGATGTTGCTGTACCCTCTGTAGGCGCAGTTGACAATGACGCTTGGTAAGCAGAGGCACACAAGTGGGGCGTCTGCTCCGCAGTCCCATATCCAACAAAGGCCGCCTAATTGTGTGTTCCGAAACACTTGTATTTGCCTGCATTGTATTGGGTGTCAGCTAAGCCACTGTCTGCCGCCGATTTTGCTCTACTAGGCGGGACAGCCTCCGAGGTCCTTCTCTTTTGATGATGCTAGGACGACCAACATCGTGGGGTCTACTGCTGGTTTCTCCGTCGTTAATTCACTTTTTTTAAATATTAACACGGCAGATGGTGAACAACCTGACAGTCGTGCAGTTACGGAGATACTCGTTCCGTGTTTTCGGATGACCAATAATAAAAAATCTGAAATCTCGTCCTATAGTTCATTAGTTATACACAGGGCCTCCGAGAGAAATTTTATAAGGTGGGACAGAAATGTTCTCGCCCCCCCCCCTCCCCCCTCCCCAACTTGTTTTTGCCTCAAGAAATATATTTTAAATTCTGTACAATTTTACTTTAAAAGTAGTTATTAAAAATAAAAAAGTTAATATTGTGGGGTCATTTTTTGTTTTATTTATATAAATGGAACAACTAAAAATTATACAGCAAACGATAAATAAGAACTTGGTAAACAAATATTTTATTCGAATCAGGATTCAAGCAAAGTTCAGATTTTAGTTTTACAAATAAGTCACAATAACCGTTATTGTCTTTAAATGAGCGCAACTGTTTGCTATCAGGTTAAATCTATGTGTTATGAAAACTAGATTTTGGCGCGCATTACGAATATTGGGTTGACCAAAAAGTTTTTTAGCTTTTGTTTTTGAGGGAAAAAATTAAAATATTTTAATGACCTTTATAGCATACATCCAATTTGTTCTGTAACCCACTTCTTGACTTGGCACAACTAATTTATGTGCTATCCGATAGCTAACGCTCTGTATCTAAGAAAACATACGTGGATCGTTTTGCCGGCTAGGATTATTTTTGGCCACCTTCCCCTATATTTTTCTCATTGTTATGTATTTTAAATCTATATTAATAAACAAAGTGTAAAATGTCAGTTAGGTGGTTGGTTAGAGCCGGCTTCACAAAGTCTTGATCTGCCTTCAGTACTGCTTTTTCCAATTCGACAATCCCTACACCATCGGAATACCGATATGCTGGGCATACACTACATATAATACACATTTTTTGTGACTGTCATGAGCATGAATCGATGAATCACCACTTGTGAAATAGCGAAGGAAATATCTATTAGCATAGGAAGTCTGCACACAATAAAGGTCGACCCTTTCGCCGGATCTTCTTCATCCAGCTATCCATCATCTCGTTGACCGCTGGGACACTTCTTTCAACCAATAACGTAATTTTGTTTATAGCCTATTTGTTACCCCTGCATTATTTCTTTTTTTTGTTGTATACTAATTAATACTAATACCATTATACCATTTCTCGAAACATCTGTTATGCCACTTTCATTTGGGCGACCCTTATAATTACAGTATAATTTCAAAATTCTGTTTGTTGCGTTATTTCTTAACAGGGAACTTTAATAATACAAAAATAGTTTAATCCTTTTTATTTCATTTTCTCAAAATTCTTTACTGACCTTACATTTCTTACTCAGACTGCAGAATGTTCGTGACTTTAATTTCCGAGGGAATAATTGGATAGTTTTGTTGGTTATATTTAGAAATGAACGTGAATGTAGCGTCAGTTGACACAATTGACAGCCAAAAATCCAACTTCCCCTTCCGACAGCTCATTTCGAGCATTTTGTGAGGCAGTTGTTTCAATAGACACGGCTATGAAAATGTGACGGAGAAGGATTTCCGCTGACCTGTTAGATTCTGTTCTTTTTATCTTTACCCTTCATTACACACACTAAATGCGCCATTGCATTTGAATATTCAGTTTTGCCGTACGTGTCTTAAACCGTTCCCTACGTGGTTCATTAAAATCGTGAATGTTGAATTATTCAAAAAAAGTGTATGAAATAATTATTGATATATATATAGTTTTCAAAAAGTGTTGTTTAATCTACATGCGTCACCTTATTTATTTTCATAGATTAATGGCGTACATATAGCACAGGCTCGTTTCTTGGAACCACTTAATAAGTTGGTCGTATGGTTGGCAAAATACATCCTGCACATCACGAAACAAAAGCAGAGCACCTCTAGAGTCGTACATTTATCCGATGCGCCAAAGTACGGGCACGGCATTTTGACTGAGTGTGTGATAAAAATGTTACGAATTTTCGGGCAACCCGCTGTTCTGAAGCTTAAAATAGTTCAAAATTCGTATCCTACGCTTCAAATGGTTAAATTTTGCTTTTTGTTGCATCAAAAGCGGTCAACTAGAACCAGAGATGCGGAGTTTCGGTTTCCCATTGTTTTTCAATAGCGGTTTCTAGAAGTCTCGAGAAATATTGGTCCTAGGCCTTCGGTAACTTCACTTTAGGGGACTTATTTTTGGCGCCAAATTTAGCAATATTTCGCCAAAAGTCGCCAAGCTTGGCGATATTTTTGTCATTTGGCGCGATTTTCCCAATGGAGGCTGTAAAGTTGGTTTTGCTGCATTAAAATCACATAACCTATCATTTCTCTTCTATGACAAAATCAAAATTCCCGCTTTATGTGGAATCCTCGAGAAATAGACTTTTCTAGAAACTCCTCGTAGCTTCTGCCTCCTCTATAAATACCAGTGCGCGCTGCCCCGAGGGTTGAGAGTGTGAGTTGAGCTCCTGTAGTGTGTGGAGTGATCTCCCGCCGAGAGCTGTTCAAGCTGCTGATGTGTACGGCGCTTTGCTCTGTGATAGACGCGGTGTTTCCGCGCTTGTTTGTGAAGCTTTGAATTTAAGTACTGTGTGTCATTTTTCTATTGCTGAGTCTTGAGTGACTGTTAGTGTTATCCCTCGAATATTTTCACTGAATTTATACATATGGATGTGTTTTATTTTGTGTGAGAAATACACATTTGTGAGAGCTTCTGATCTAAGCGGACTGTTAAAAGCACATTACTGTTTGATTGTGATTGTGAATTTTGTACAGCTGATTATTCCAGGATGTTCTAGAAGCAATGAAATTTATGTTGCATCCTGACAAGTGACTTTTTACTAGAACTTTCTGCACCAACTGGACATTAGAATACGACGAACCCAGGAAACAAGCAGAGGTTTCTGCAACATTTTGGTGTCAGAATCGGGGTTCTAAAGAAGGACTAATTTTCCAGCTTATGGTTTTGACAACAGGAAAAATGGAAGAACAACTTCAAAAGCTCATGAACATGATGAAGAATATCGAAGCCGGCCAAGCTGAGATGAAAGCGGATGCAGAGCAGAAAGTAGAAGCCGGATTGGGAGAGATAAAAACCGCACATGACGAGGTGAACACCGGATTAGAAGAGATGAAAGCCGCACAAGATGAAATGAAAACCGGACAAGCCGATTTAGAAAAAAAAATTGAAGCCGGACAAGCCGATTTGGAGAAGAAAATTGAAGCCGGATTGGTCTGCCTAGAGAAGAAAGTGGAAGATGGACAAAGAAAAATAGTAACCGGATTACATGAGTTAAAAACCGCTCACAAAGAGATGAAAACCAGGTTGGAGAAAGTCAAGAGAAAAACATGAAGGAATTGCGTGAAGAATTTAAGAATAAAATTGAGGAAAAAGTGGATTGGAAAGAAAGTGTAGTTTCGAAAATACGTGAAGAATGGGAAGCTAAAATTGAAGAAAATCTGGGCAGTTTAGTAAACCTCGGAAAAATACCTGAAAACATGAATATGTCGTCACGCCACCCAGCAGTGAAACTAACGTCTTATGACGGAAAGCATACAAGACCTGGGAAGCATACAAGACCCAATGACTGGGACGATTCCGAGAAAGCGAACCAGCTGGCCGCTTCTCCTACCGGAAAACGTACTACAAACTATCGGAGCGACGAAGATAGGAGCATTTGACGCCCTTGCCAGTGCAGTGGAGCTGAAATTCGGAGAGAAGTGCCAGAAAGAGTATAGTAGAATACAACTAAAGTCAAGGATGCAGAGACCTGACGAGACCCTTCAAGAGCTGGCTTCGGACATAGATAGGCTGTGTGTCATGTGATAGTTACTAGAACTTTCTACACCAACTGGACTTCAGAACGACGAACCCAGGAAACAAGCAGAGTATTCTGCAACAAAATGTTGGTTCGTCAAATGCCCAAGGAGTCGGAATTTCGGTCGGAATATCTGCACTCACCGATTCAATTTTGAATGCGATATGTTCTTTGTTCATTCTGTCTGTAGTCCTACTTTTAAGATCCCTTAAACGTACAAAGCTATGGTCGTATTATGCATGTAACAGACGACTGTAGATAATTGGAGTAGTATTTTATCTAATGCTAAGTCCTTTGCGATCTGTGCTACGTTAATGCAGTCAATGCCGTCTTAGCGCATAGGCGAACCCAGCGGTAGACGGGGGCCTCAGTTCGAAAAAAGCTCTTCCGAAAATTATTATTCATCGACATTCACAGGAGCAGGATTTAATGACTGGAAACATTCAACAAAAGCACTATCTGAACACGAAAACAATCAAGAACACAGGAAATGTTTGATTACTTACTGCAGGCGCCAAAAAGTGATGGGCGTATATAGATACCGAACTCCAAATTGCATTGAACAAAGAGTAGCATTACTGACAAAAAGTTTTGAAAAGGATTGTGGAAGCAATCAGGTATGTGGTGTCCAGAGGCTTATTACTGATGGGAGATAATGAAAAGATTGGATCCGTTAAAAATGGAAATTATTTATGTATTCTGGAGTTACTAGGCAAGTTTGATCCATTTCTCCAAGAATACATCAACACATATGGAAATGCAGGAAAAGGGGCACCTTCTTATCTTTCAGCAACGATTTGTGAGGAATTTATCGAAATCATGGGAAAGAAGGTTTTACAAGTTATTGTTTATGAAATCAATTCAGCGAAATATTATTCGATTTCTGTTGATTCGACAGCCACATCTCCCATACTGACCAACTGACATTTATTGTTCGTTATATGAAAGCTGGTGATGTGACAGAAAGGTTTTTGCGTTTTATCCCTATCCGTGGCTATGGAGCAGAATATCTCTCAGAAATTGTTGTGACGTTCTTAAAGGAACACTAAATTCCAATTATAAATTGCAGAGGCCAGTCATATGATAACGCATCTAATATGGCTGGAAAGTACTCTGGATTACAATCGAGATCGGATTACATTTTTTTGCTCTTGACGTGCATTTGGAAGGGCAAAAGAAATTCAAAGTACGGAGTTTCATTCCTATAACTGACAGTTTGACGTCAAACTTAAGAAAACGTCTTCAAGTTTATGAAATAATTTTTGAAAAATTTGGGTTTTTCGAGAGGATTCACGATTTGGAAGAGGAAAAGATAATGTTAGGTCTTATCTTATTATATTATTATTCTTTACTCCTAGATGGCAATACTTGACTGCTCGCCTTTTTTGTAGAACTTTGTTTTTTATTCTTGTTGTGATATTACTTGCAGAGTTTGGTTTGAATTATGCATTCTTACAGAAAGTTTGCTGTGTTAAGCTGTTTTTATATTTTAAATATATTGTAATCTAGAGGATCCTGTGATCCACTGTACGCGCAAAGGTTCGCTGTACAACTAAGTAATCAAGAAGTGTTTTGTTTTTGTTGTTATTAAATAAAAGTTATTTAGCAAAGGAAGAATTGTTCCTGTTACGTGAACAGATAACACAGCATTGCGAAAATTTGGCTTCTTATTATAAAAACGACATCAACAAGGAAGACCTTATATTTGATAAATCTCAAATATTACATAATGGAAGAAGTAACAACTCTGCGAGAGATGTACTGATATAAACTATCCGAAAATCACCAGAAGGAGCAGAAAGAAATCATGTACATAGCCTGTGATTCTGAAGAGGAGGCCAGTAGTTATGTTTCGAAGAGGACAACTTTCAGCGTTTCACTTTCGTATTATCATTTGCATACTAGTACAAGACTTCTTTCCGCCTTTCCCAATGTTGAAATCGTGTTGAAATGTAGACGAATTTCCGTCAAATGTTTTTCTAGCGACCGTTGTAATGGCCTCCACAACGAGCTTTGACTTCTAGTATATAATAAAAATTGTGTATGAAGTTATTTATTTTAGGTGTACGAAGATTAAATATATTGAGTAAAGATTAAATATATTGATATAGACATGCTTTCGTCAATTGTTTTTTCTAGCGCCCGTTGTAATTACCTCCACAACGGGCTTCGACTTCTAGTTTTAGAGATATTCTGCTACTTGAAACGAAACAAAATTGATATATATAATAAAGGATTACACAAGAGGAAGCTTTCTATCGAAAATACTGTCTCTATAATTAATAGTTTTTCTACAGAAGCACTCGAAATAATTTCAGTACAATACGGTCAGTATTGTATTGAAATAGCAAACTTTGAATCTTTAGTGCTTGGAAAATTAATTTTAGACTGCTATCCGTTAAAAGAATAAATTTCTCGCTCTCCGTGTTCCTCCGATACCGCTATGTTGTATAAAAGGAGTATTTATATTTTTAACTTACCAGCAAGTTTGAGAGGTCTTTATGATTTTCGATTTGCTTGTCTGTTCTGTTGTCCAACCGTCCAGTGTTGTAACTGCTGTAAATGTACACCGATTTGTGTAAAATTTGCTTTTACAGTACCATGTACCTTCTTGAAAATGGTGTAAGTAGCATTTATCGTTCTTTTACAGGAGAAAAAAAATCCAATACATCGCACTCTAAGGGTCATTCTTGAAAACGTATTTTAGCGATATTCGGTTTTTTGAAAGGAAACAAAGTTGGCATACATATTATTAAGGTTCTCAAAATAATGCTCCCCATTGAGAATAGTGTCTGTGTTATTAATAGTTCTTCAACAGGAGCACTCAAAAGAATTCCAATACATTACAGTCTGCGGCATTTGAGAGACACTAATACATTTCTAGCACAAGACATTGAGTATAAAATTTTTATATTCTTCAGTTAAACGCTGGAAACAAAATTAAAGTTTTTTTACAGGGTATCATAAAATTACATTTATAGCGATAATACAACATTATCCGATCTCCAAAAGTCGCCAGTTTTAAAGAAATACATCGCTAAATTTGTCGCAAAAATATTTTTGTCTTGGAAAGGGTTTTGTAATCTATGCTTTTGGCATGATTTATCTTTCTCGCTAATGTATAAAACTATATTTTACAGAATAAATAAATTATTTTTTGGAAGCGTGTAGACGGTTTTGTCCGATTATGCCGCTTAATAGAAAATAAGGCATAAAATGTTTCAAATGTGATAGAAAACCTTATGCAATAATTTTAAATAATACCTAACATTCATCTATGGGATATAGGGAAAAAGAAGAATACCTTTCTCTAATAGGGTGGGGGGAAGAATTTTAAGCCTGAAAATCCTTCAATCCGACAAAATAACAAAAGAATCTTATTTTGCAGAAGCAAAAAAACCTGATTCTGTGACTGAAAATAACGGAGAGTAACCCTTTTCTCCGGCAGCGTAAATAGAAAAATCAACATTGCCTGCCAACAGTTCTGCCAGACAATGTACGTTTATTTCAGCAAATATTTATAACACTGTATGGTCGGCCGAAACACAACGCATTACAACTCAGGGCCAACTGTACCCCTGAAAAGGCGAACATAGGGCTCATCCCTATACCTCACACCAGTCACAATGCCTCTTTCAAAGACATGGAGAGGTGTGTGGCCATCCACCATGATGCCTGCCAAAACCATTAAACCTTCTCTGCAATAATGGTCGATTTCGCAGATATTGGAGGGTAGGTAGTGGGTTCCCCCCCCCCCTGGTTCTCTCCGTATGAACGTACGGCGAGAATCGGTGTTTAAGCTGAACCGGGACTCATCACTGAAGAGAACGGTCGACCATTGATCCATACTCCAATCTTTATGCTCTCTGCACCATACTAAACGGATTCTCCTGTTCGTAGAAGTGAGCGGGACGCAAACAGCAGGTTTTCTTGCAAACAACTGAAAGTCTTTTGGAAACAGTCACCCTTGATACACGGGTTCCTGTGGCTCCATACAAGTCACGATAGAGCTGAGAAGCTGTAGCACTCCTCTTACGCCTCGCTATAATGGACAAATGGCGATCTTCTCTGGCCGTCGTGGCTCTTGGACGAACTTACCCAGGCTTTCTCTCGATGGATCCTGTATCCTGGAGCTGTTTCCATAAGTTACACACAATGCTGGGCGTTAAATAGAACTCTCTATAAATCTGGACTTGAGATTGGCCTGCTTCTAGCCTCCACACAATTCGCCACCTCATTCCATCATATAAACGTTGGTGGTTACACTTTTTTACTGTTACAATTTGATATTAACCAATTGCTGCAAAATAACATCAAGAAATTCGCCAAGGTATGCTAGCGAACGAAATGCGTCTTAACTGACGTGCGCTTATAAAACATGTTTACTGGCTCCACCTACACACACGTGTACGCTTACGTATTTGACGCACAAGATTTAAATTTTTGTCTAGAAGCAGTGGTTTTACATTCAGTTAAGTTCTTTTCATGAGATTCGAGAAAATATGCAAATTCTCTCAATTTATTTCTCCAGTGTAGTTTCATTCGATTATGCGTATCAAAAAATCCCATAAACGATATCAAACACGCAATTTTTTTTTGTTTATAAAAATACTCACAAAATTTCAAACAATTTTGACTACTATTTATTTAGAAGTTATGAGTAGCGTCCACCCACATTTGCCTTTTTTTTTACAACAGGGCGTCTTGAAATGAGAGGAAACAAAATTAATGTTTAAGCTGTAATATAATTCTTCAAAATAAGCTGTAATATAATTAAGCTGTAAATTAATTAATTAAGCTGTAATATAATTCTTCAAAATAAGTTTCTCTGCTTAAGTACGTCTATTCGAAATTTTCATATGTGATATTTTAAATTTGATAACCCGTCAACAGATGACTGACGATTAAAAGAAAAAATGCTGTTGCTGTGACATCAGGAACGGATGAAAATTAGAAAAGAAGTCTGTCATGATTGTGACAAAAAGAAATGTACCTTAAATAAATATTGAGTTTTGCGAATGTTAAAAGTGAATTATTTTGAATGTGTAAAATTCTGATTCCAAAGTAAAGATTTTGAAAGTTGAAATAAAATTTAAATAATTATGAAAAAAATCAAGAAGTAGGTACTAAAAATAAATAAATAAATAATAAATGAATTAAAAAAATAAGTAAATTATTTTCTTGACCAAAAAATGAATTAATTAACAGTATTGTTGTATTTAAAAATAGAGTGAGCGGAAAAAAACTGCTAGCGCAGCACGAGATTCGAACCTGGGACCCCAGAGTAGAAGATCACCGTTTTTCATCACGGCGCTCAATCTGATTTGAACGTAACTTATATTTAAAGTTTTGGTGAAGTGGTTCTAAAATATATATTAATTTTTCTCGACTGTATTTAAGTGTTGCGTCTTAGTATTTTACACGTAGAATATCCACATGGTATATTACCACTGTGCCAAAGATCATTGAAATCCGTTTCCCCGAGGCCTCCTCCTTGCAAGCCGTGCACTAGACTATTTTTGGGGTGGGTGTACTTAGTGATTTTAGTTCTTTCGCTAAAAATGTGTTTCGTATTCTCCGAACCGAAAGTTTGAGTTCAATTCGTGAAATACCTTTTTATGAGAAAAGAGAGGGGGTGGCGCGATTTTACATTTTTGCTCGGGGTAGCTAAGCTGATAAAAGCCAATCCTGACCTTATTCAAGTTACTGGGATTTGTTTCACTTATATTTCGATATATACGAAACGAAAATCAAAATTAACGAGTGGTCATTGATTTCTTTATTCAACAGATTGTAATTGTAAAAGCTAGTGTAATTTCCTATCATTCCTTTACAAAATTTAATTATTTTTCGTTAAAATACTGAACTGAAATAGATCAGCTTAAGAGTGCTTCTTTTTTAATGCTGTAATTGTTAGAAAATAATCCAGTTATAAAACTTGATAAGGTAGATTAACCAGCACTTCCAACACATCTTTGCTGAGTGATTGTGAACCGATGTATGGAAACAATTTGTTTGACTCCCACATTGCCATGGGATTCTAAAAGCTATTTTCGTCCTGCCCCCTGAAAGTTTCTCTCTCTGTTTTCGAGACACCCTGTATTTATCTTAATCTGTTACGGTATATGTTATTTCATTCTTCTTTCATTTAAATCCAGGTTTTACACGAGTCGATTTTATCGTTTGAAACTGAATGGAATTGAAACTGTCAGACTGAAATGTTTTTAGTGTTAGAGCTACTACCCATTTCAGTTCCATTGTTCGCTTGAAAGACTTACTGCGTGAGATTAAGGCGAAGGACAAACCCCTTCTCTGTCTTATACACGTGATGACGGGTGTTACCATCTAAACGCAAATTCTAGGGGAAGAAGGGGTTAACCTGTTTCTGTCTTTTTTTTCTATTTTTTTTTTTTTTAATCCTGAAGAGACGGGGCAAATACTGGAAGGTCAAAGAACAATTCCTCGTAAGCTTTGTTTTTATTTATTTCATTTCCAGTTAGCTGTCATTGAAATGCTGTGATAATCGTTTATTGAGTGTCGGCATGCGTCTTCGCATTTTACGATACGTTTACGACTGTTTTATCATGATAGGCTGTAAAACTGAGAGCGTTCTAAAACCGTTCTGTGGCAAGTCGTGGAACAAACGGTATTTTCCATCAACAAAAATGATTTTGTTCTTAATTTTCTTTTAAATTCGATGCCCGTCTCCGCTCCGACCCATCGGTGATAAGTCGACGAGCAGCACAATACAAAAAAGAAATGTTCGAACTGAACGAGGGATAAGGTTATAAACTCATCTACTCGTGCCGCTTGTTTTCGTGCTGAAACTGGAACAGAGTTTTAGAATGACTTCTTAATTTATTCGGTATCGTTGCCCAGGTGATGCTTTTGTTAACCAGAACGTCCTCGGAGGAACTGTAAACAAACTATCTTAAATGGAATCTTCTGGCTCCTGTCTCTGTTAATTTTGTTTCTCAACCAATTGCACACGGTTGACTTTAAGACGATGATCAACCTGCTTAGGTTTAAAAACTGAGAGAAAAAAAAAGGCCTAAAGCTAAGTTGCGTGAGTGGCACTGGTTCAGCGTTTACGGAGTCGCTGGGTATATCCTACAAATTACTTTTTATTGAGACGTTGTTAATCTGATAACCCTTTGAGACCTGACCTACACAATAGTGTAGGTGATTTTCACCTACCCAAAAAATACTCGAATGTAAGTCATATTTCCTATGTCTATTTCAGAAGTAAAATTTTATTCTTCATAAGAAGTGAATCATGTATAAAATAACAATTTCTTATATTTCTTTCGAGTTGTGTGTTATTAGAAAACTTAATGGGTTATTCACTAAACTAAAATAAGAAAATTCTCTTATACTCGAATTCCTTTTGTGCGTGCGCAGCAAAAAAAGTCCAAGTCTTATATAGACTATATAGTCTTATATAGGGATATAGATGTCTGCCAATTCTAACATAAAATTTATCGGTGTAAATTGAAAGTGAGGAAACTTCCTTTCAAAAAAAATAAAAAGTTGTAGGACATCTGTTGTTTTGATAATGTACCGATCACTTTCACGGAAACGTAGTTTGTTGAAAACGCATGTGTAACAAACTCCGGCTTAAACATTTTTGCTCCCAGAGCAAAGAAAAAATTTCGCGCGCCTGTATATTGCCACCATATTGATGCGGATGTATTAGTCTAAACTCGATGCTTTGGGTTTCTGTCTGCGTACGGCGCCAAAGGCACCACCCCTACTTTAGGCAGATAACCCTCATAAAGCTTTGCCTTAGCCATCAAAATCAAATCAAAATACAGAATTTTTCATGATAAGCTCCCGATTTCATTGAACTATTGAGTTAATAGGGCGGAACTTAAAAAGCTTTTGAAATACCATTGTTATGCATTTTTCACATTGATTTCAGAATTGTATATAAATCTTAAGTATGTTTTTTGTTCTACCTATGACCTCGTCCACTTTTTTCCAGCACGGTGAAGCTGCCATTCACATTGCCGCCGGACTAGGGCATTTAAATGTGGTGAAGTTCCTTCATTCAAAAAGAGCTGACATTCATGCTTTAGACAGCGTAAGAATTTATTTTATCTTTAGTATACGTCAATTTTATTCATATATGCCATTTTGCATGTATTATTATATTATTTTCATATTCTTTTTTTTTTTTTTTTTTTTTTTTTTTTTTTTGTATTTCCCCTTAATATAAATTTATCTTAATCTCCCCAATTCTCATGTATCACATTGGATAGAAGCAATTGCATCGGCTTTAATTAAAGGTTCTCACTAAATCTTATAAATAAAAATGAAATTCTGTTTGTTTGTTTATTTCCCATGTTATCGTCATGAAAATTCTTATACATCGATATCTGAATGAGAAGAATATTTTCGCCGTATCCGTTTTGCTAAAACTCGCCACTAGATTGCGCTACGCCGCATGACTGCAGCCTTCTGTGCACCGTCCGTACAACACGATTGCCCTTGAAATATATAGGTATGCTCATGCACTGTATCTATTGAGACACAATATATAACGCGGATATCCCATTTTTGGCCTATATCATCTGTTTATTACAATGAATAGTAATCACTACAAATCGTAATGTCAAAAAGGCCATTCATTCCCGTGCGAAGAACGGGTACTTCAGCTAGTCTTTTAATAAAATAATTTTAACTCATGTTAATGTAAAAATACTGCACCAATGTTTTTACTGATTTGGCGGGGGGGGGGGGGGGGACAGGAGATTTAACATATTTCCCTGCCCACATCTGCATTTTAACTTTTGTTTAGACTTTGACAAAAATATCATGGAATTTAAGTTACATTTCTTACGTTAAATTTGTGAATAATTCTTTTTTACCAAAGTCGCATAGCGGTAAAGAACTTGTAAGATATCATTTATCTTTATATTTCTTTATAAATCTTCCTTTATCGGTGTTATCAATCCTTCATTACTGAAATAGAGATCAGGAATTTGGTTTTGTTCGAAAAAATATTTGAAAAAACGTGCTTCACTTGTCGTTTTAAGTATTTTTAAAAAATCTTTTGAGATTTTCCTTTAATTTGAGATGTTAAATTTTGTTGACTCTGAGAAGGTTATGTCATCTTACATTATTTTCCTGTACACTTCCCCGTAATCACCAATATAAAACGAAGGCAAACGCTAGTGCATGCTTTTGAAGCTTTCAGGTCTGGGTCTCTGGGTGTGCTTGGTCTCTTTATGATTACAAAAAATGCTTCGAAGATATTTATTTCAATATTTTTATATAAACTGCAAATTGCTCTTATTCACTATTTAATTGTGCTTAGATTTAATATTTAATGAGAAATGAATGGAAAAAGCATTTTTTAAATACATTTTTAGAAAGTGAATATATCAACCTTTCAAGTATATTAGGCAAGTTGGAGTGTATAGGCTGATTATTTTACCAACTATGCGAAAAATTCCAGAGCTGGGGCTCGAACCCAGGACTACCGCTTAACGTGCGGGTGCTCTACCACTGAGCTACTCTGGGACGATTCCCAGATGAAATTTCTCGCTTTTGAACCGTTGGCATTTATCATCTTCCTCTGCAAACCACAGATGGAACAGATGAAACAATTAATTCGCGACAACTCCATTACGCCGCGGAAGTTTTTTTATACATTTTTAGAAAGTGAATATATCAACCTTTCAAGTATATTAGGCAAGTTGGAGTGTATAGGCTGATTATTTTACCAACTATGCGAAAAATTCCAGAGCTGGGGCTCGAACCCAGGACTACCGCTTAACGTGCGGGTGCTCTACCACTGAGCTACTCTGGGACGATTCCCAGATGAAATTTCTCGCTTTTGAACCGTTGGCATTTATCATCTTCCTCTGCAAACCACAGATGGAACAGATGAAACAATTAATTCGCGACAACTCCATTACGCCGCAGAAGTTTTTTTATACATTTTTAGAAAGTGAATATATCAACCTTTCAAGTATATTAGGCAAGTTGGAGTGTATAGGCTGATTATTTTACCAACTATGCGAAAAATTCCAGAGCTGGGGCTCGAACCCAGGACTACCGCTTAACGTGCGGGTGCTCTACCACTGAGCTACTCTGGGACGATTCCCAGATGAAATTTCTCGCTTTTGAACCGTTGGCATTTATCATCTTCCTCTGCAAACCACAGATGGAACAGATGAAACAATTAATTCGCGACAACTCCATTACGCCGCAGAAGTTTTTTTTATACATTTTTAGAAAGTGAATATATCAACCTTTCAAGTATATTAGGCAAGTTGGAGTGTATAGGCTGATTATTTTACCAACTATGCGAAAAATTCCAGAGCTGGGGCTCGAACCCAGGACTACCGCTTATAAGCGGTAGTCCTGGGTTCGAGGTCTATTCGAGGTCTATTCGAGGGTTCGAGGTCCTGGGTCTATTACGTTTGCACTCCGTATTTTCATTTTGTTTATCTCTTCTAGTAAGTTCATCACGATTTTTCAAAATTTTACACAATAAAGGCTGAGAAATGTTTAACTGCGCTGCAGCATTGCGCTGACTCATTTTTGGTAACCTGTCATAACGATTTAAAATTTCGATCTTTTGTTTTAACGTTAAATCATTTCGCTTTCTGGCTTCCATATCGACAAGCTGCATGTAAAGGAGCAAGGCATAAAATGTGAATACGCTCCTTCTGAGTTCCGATAATGTCCAGTTCACATGCGCTGAAGATTGAGGGGAACTCCAGGGGTAAACAATGCATTGAAGGAAAAGTTCTCAGGAAAAAGGCTCCCGTTCCGTCTATCTATCATGTGAGGGCTGTGGTTTTATGGGTTACCGTTTGTCGGCTCATTCCGACTGGTCATAAGAAAAGCCATAAATTTTTCGATTACAATGCCCAGCAAGTGAAAACGGGCCAGAAAACGGTTATCTGACAACCACTGACCACCAGCAGGATGTGCGTGGAGGGGGGAGGGAATTCTCGGAAAGTGTAATTCCTCACTCCTTTGTTCATTCCCCATTTCCCTAGATGGAAGAGGGAGAATTCTGGGAAATTCAAACAACAGCAAAGGGAAAGAAAAGAATGGGTTCCTTCTGAATACATTGTGAATATTCCTTTGCCAGTTAAAATGAGGTTCGAAAACCGATAACATTAACCGATGTAATGATCACATAAAGCGATAATTTTAACATACAAATGAATAGAGAAAATCGGGACCAAGTGATTTCGATAACAATAAGCAATTGATAACATTAACCGCGATTACATTAAGCGGAGTCACACTGTATATATATATAATATATTATATATATATATATATATAGGAACTTCATTAATAGGGATTATGGACACATCATTACTGGGGATCTAGCTATCGTAAAAGATATTAGGTTAAAAAAACTCATGCAGAAGGGCTCTAAACACCGTATTCCTTCAAAACACTCTCTTAGTGGCATTGTAACACAATTCACATATGATTTAGATTTTTACATATATAATACTGCCTTAAAATACAGTACTCCTATTGAAGCCTTCACTACCTGGAAAGTAAAAGTACTTTCAATCTTTAAGCAAAATATTGCTAAATATGTAAAATATAGTTCTCCTGTCAATAGTCAATTTCATACTCAAATAGACTTTATAAAGCAGTATTTCATAATTACTTATGTAGATAAATCATCCAATAACTATGCTTTTATTTGTAAACAGTTATATCATAGCTTGTTAGCCTCTACAATTGTAAATAACAGTATCTATTCCTCTACTAATTTGTCTACTGTAGTTTGTAACAAAAAAATTCTGGCTTTCTATAAACTTCTCAACCTACAACATAATAATCTAAACTATCCTTATATTGTACTAATCCTTAAATTTCATAAATCGCCTTTAAAGTTTCGAACTGTTACAATAGGATGTAATACATATAGCAATGTAGCAAGTAAACTTCTATTAAAGATACTGTCTGTTATGCATGAGTATTATATAAAAACGTAATGATTACTCTATCTCTATAGGAAATAGTTATGATCTACGCAATACAATATGTACTATTAGTAATATTACCTCTTTATATACCTATGATTTTAAAGATCTATTCAACAATATTCCTCTTGACGACCTTTACAATGTAATTAATGAATTATTTGAAACTTGTGTTAACAATATTCAGCTCCCTTCCCATGTTGATGTAACTTATTTCAGTTGTCTATCTAAATTTATTATCTATAATAATTTTTATTCTACATAACAATAAAATATATCTACAAAATCATGGTATACCACAAGGTGGTTCAGCATCTAGTTACCTTGCAGATCTTTACTTATATTACTATGAAAAAGAATATACTAATACACACATCACTCTTAAACGATATATAGATGATATCTTACTTGTAAACACTACTAATAATAATAACATTATCTTCCCCATAAAATATCCATCTGCTCTGGAATTAATTAAAAATGATATGCTTAACAATTCTGTTAGTTTTCTAGATCTAAGTATCTCCATCACTCCTAGAAATAGCCTTAGTTTCAATATCTATGATAAGCGTAAAGATTTTTAGCTTTAAAGTAAATAGCTTTACTCATTTTTCCTCCTGCTTACATAAATCTGTATTTCGCAATAT
>JAWZYV010016333.1:0-44812 GCA_038373885.1 Cheiracanthium punctorium
AAATCATTTTCTTATTATCAAGAATCAGACATGTTGCATATTAAAATGAACTAGCAAGTTTGCATTTAGAGACCGTAAGAAATATTACTAGCCTCTAAATGAAACCAGCTGTTTTCATCTGCCTCCTCCTTGGTGTTCAGATAGAATTCCAAGATGAAACCAGCAGACCTAAATAAAAAAAAATAATAAATAAAAGAGAGAGAGAGAGAAATGTGGAAAGTTAAGAGTATTTTAAAACCACACTGGTTTTGTCTATCCTGTTGGTGTACGTTCAAAGTAGAAACTCCAAGATACCAGCAGACCTAGTGCGGGGAAAAAAATGGTGAAATCTAAAACACTTGTTAACTTTAAAACTTCATTACCAGGGGTCGAAAAAATTTGTAAAATATTAGGTGCCAGGAAAAGATTTTTAGGAGCCTCATATATGTTGAATAACATTGATTTAAAAAAAAGCTAGTTGCTAAGGGATATCTTTTGGTCATCTGTGCGACCTGGTGCCCGGGTTTTTTCGAACCCTGTTCATTACAATATTAAGCTTTAAACAGAGTCTTTGATACTTTAAAAAGAGATATGCCTTTGCTTAAGAAGTTAAGAAAAGATGTACCAAAACAGTTTTTTGTCACTGTTGAGTATGAAAATTGAGATGATCTATTTATATGATACATTTTCTCTTCCATCTTGTATCAATCAAAATACAGTAGGGGACCCGAAATCCGGAACTTTTTTTTTTCCCCCTTATCGTTTTTTTTTTTCCCCCCCTTCCTATAAGCATAAATAAACGGATATTATTTTCCTTTTTGTTCCTCATTTTCTTTGAAAGACCGTTTTCAATTGAATATACGTAAAAATAAGAAAACCTGTTAAATTGGGAAGAATTTCGTCGATCGCCGCGAAGCGCAGGGAAAGGAGGGCGCGGGCGCGTACCAGGAGAATGATCGATCACATCTACTCACGTCTTTCTTGGCTTTGCGATCGGCGAGTTGCTGTTGAAAGCATTTCCAGAGAAACAGCAGTCTGCCTTTATTGGATAGATCCGCAAACCTGCTGGACAAATATCCCCAAAAATATTATTACAGGTGGGCGGGATTTGAAGTAAAGGGATGTCCAGTCCGTAGTCATCTGTAAATAAAGGGAAATTTTTGTTCTTGGAGGGAAACTTTTCTGGAAATATGGTAATGCTGAGTGTGAATAAGAATTGCCGAACTGAACTGAACTGGACAGACTAGACATCCGATTACTCTAGTACTAGCTTCCAGTCCTGTTGACGATAGTTTACAGAATGGCGCCAAAGCGGAAGCACGTGTCTTTAAGCATTTCTGATAAAGTGAATTTATTACGCAAACTAGATAGCGGTACTAGTGTTAAATCTTTATGCCAGGAATACGGAATTGGAACGTCCACAGTCTACGACATAAAAAATCATAAAGATAAATTATTAAAGATGTTTGCGGGAAGTGACCGTCCGGAATTCATGGCAAAGCGGAAGACTCTGCATACGTCTAAGTGTCCTGACATAGATAAAGTGTTAATCGAATGGATAAGACAACGAAGAAGCGAGAAATTTCCCCTGGATCGTGCTACGATTATTACCCAGGCTAAAATGTTCCACGAACAATTGCATATCACTGTACCATGCGACTACAGTACTGGATGGTACAATAAATTTAAAATTCGTCATGGACTGAAGTTGGTGAAAGTATGCAGGGAACAAAATTCGGCAGATTTGGAAGCGGCAGAAAATTTCGCAGAAGAATTCACCGAAATGGTTTCATCTGAAAATCTGATCCCTGAACAAATTTTTAATGCGGACGAGACCATGCGCTGTTTGGCGTTATATTCCCCGTAAAACGTATGTGTTCGCAGGAGAAAGTTCAATATCTGGATTTAAGGACTCGAAGGAACGCATAACGGTGCTTGCTTGCGCGAATGCTGCAGGTACCCATAAAAGCAAGTTGCTTGTTATTGGAAAAAGCAAACGACCACGTGCACTGAAAAATGTTAAAGTGTATCCCGTTCACTATCAACACAATAGAAGAGCGTGGATGACAGCCGACATTTTCAAAAATTGGTTCGAAAATGTTTTTGTGAAAGAAGCTCGGTCCCACTGCAAAAAAGTAGGACTTCCAGATGACTGCAAGATTGTATTGCTGTTAGACAATTGTACAGCACATACAGCATCTGGTATAAAAAGCAAAGATAATGTCTTTGTATATTATCTCCCGCCCAACAGCATGTCAGTTATTCAACCTCTAGATCAAGGCGTGTTGAGAGCTCTAAAATGTGCTTACAAAACCGAATTTTTAAAGCAGATGTTGAATGCCTGCAACAATGGCTTGAATATCTTGGAGTTTCAAGCTGCATTTACAATCAAAGATGCGATCTGGAAAATAGCCGATGCATGGAAGTCCCTCAAAAGTGAGGTTATTGTGCACTCATGGCACAAAATATGGCCCCAGAGCATCTTTTTTGATGAAGACAAGGATGCTGATTTCGGGGGATTTAGTGTTTCTTCAGAAAATCTTTTAATTTCTGATTTAGTAAGGTACGCAAAGGACAGCGTATCTAAAGAAGTGATCGACGAAGAATGCATTCAAGAATTATTACAGGCTGAGGAAAATGCTCCGGCTGTCCACCAGCTTACGGATGAAGAAATTGTAGATTTAGTGCTGGAAAAACCAGAAAATAATGCTCATGAGAGCGAAAATAGTTTCGATGATTCTGAGGAGGACAACACACCTAACGTCTCTATAGATGCATGCATGAAAATGACCAGAGACTTGATTAATGTCTTAGAAAAAAAGAATTTTATTGCTGGAGAGCATATTGTAAGTTTGTATAAAATTGAAGAAGTGTTACAAAAAGAAAAACGAGATAAAATGAAGCAATTAAAAATAACAGATTTATTTAAATAAATAAAATATAAAGGTATGCTCATTGATTTTTATTTATTTGTATGTTTAATAAATTAGAATTGCATTACCGTTAGATCTTGTACGGTAATTTTAGATTTCTCGTAACGTAAATATATTCTATGCTATTATAGAATGACTTGCTTTAATGGGGAGAAAATATGTGTCCTTTACGCATGCACACACACACACGGGCGCAGCTTCAAGTGTTGATGATTCATCTAGTCTGTTAAATGTAAACAAAGATGAACGGGATTTGGTCTGCTTAATGACTGTCCCCACCCCCTTCTCAAAGTACTGCGGATGTGTGAAAAAAGGTTGGGTTACGTAATAAATTGCTAGGCAGAAATCTTTCCTCCGAGTACGCAGATCAACGGGCTGAGGAAAGGCGACAGTTGATCCGAAAATTGCGCAACTGCTCTATCCGTCCTTCCGTATCCCGCTGAATTGCGGTGTAGGATGAGTTATTTCAATCGGAAACTATGTATGAAAAAATGTTAAGTAAAATATTAAGATTATATAAGTTGCATATTTTCAGCCAATTTAGTTGCAGCAATCGTCAAATCCGTCTGAAAAAAATTCTTGCTCGGCTCGGTAACATAGCTTTTGAATTTTTTAATGGATTTTACTTCATCTTTAACATACTGTATTATTCATTCATTCATTTTTTTTTTAATCAGAGATATATAATCATGTGCATATTTTTAAAGTTTTTATTTAATAGAGTTTCAGTTAATATTAACGTCATAATAGACGCTAAAACGCGGAAGGACCTATGCTACAGCTTACCTCGGAAGACTTCCGGAAATCGGTAAAGTTCGCAGCCGGTATCCCAAAATCCGGAAAATTCCGAAATCCGGAATGGGTCCGGTCCCGAGCATTCCGGATTTCGGGTCCCCTACTGTATGTAGTTTTTCTTGAATATTGTTTCAAAACATCATTCTTAAGAAAAAGACAATTAAGAAATGTTATATATTAGAATAAGACAACAGGATTCCTTGTCGAATTGCAAGACCTTTTAAGCACAAATACACTGGAACAAAGATGTAAATAAAGAGGAGAGCTTATTAATTGATCTAATGTTGAAATTTGTCACACTGCAATACCTATACGAATTTGGTAGACATTTATCAGAAATGTAATGCAGTATCTAACATCTTATAAGACACATCAGTACACAGATACATTTCTGGCCTTAAAATTACTTTGATCTTTTGATTATGGCTCTCAACCCAGTGGCGTAGCCAAGGGGGGATAGGGGGTCACAACCCCCCCCCCCCCAATGAGGAACTTTTTGCCATACAGAATGTATATTCTTAACTCCCTTATTGCACATACGCATGTGAGTTGCAGTAGTCGTAATCCCCCCCCATGAAAAATTTCTGGCTACACCACTGCATAGAGCAGTGGTTCCCAACCGGGGGGTCGCGACCCCCACGTGGGTCACTATGCCTTTTTTCGGGGGTCGCCGCAGACTGCTTTTGTAGGAAATTAATAGTAAACTATTTTCACGTTTCTTTGCCATGAGACACCATTTCTCCCTTTTGCTTTGGAAAGAAAAAAATCCTTATTCTCGTCAGGACTTTTGTATCAAAGCTACAAAAACTGGCGTTGGTGAATCTAGGAGTGTTAACTAAAGCTTGAGAACCCATGCATTAAGACAGAAGAATCAGAAATAGGAATTGCAATTAATTTAAAGGGGGTAATTAGTAGCCACCTTGAAGCCCTTCAATCTGAATCGTGCGAAATCCATTTCACACATCTTTAGATGTCACCGATCCTTCTGATGAAGTGCAGGGTGAATTTTTGAATTTGCGAAATGACTCCTCCGCAAGTAATTTATACCAAGAAAAACCGTTAACACAATTTTGGTGTGCTGTGAGTCGCTCATATCCGATAATTTTTCGTGTCAAATGTTAACGCCATTTGCATCCACACTTATCTGCGTGAAGTTGGATTTTCAACTCTTTTGCAGAAGAAGACAAAAGCCAGTAATAAATTGTGTCTAAGATGACATGCGGTTGACTTTGACCAATATTCAGCCAAGAATAGCCAAACTTGTCAGTTAAATTGAGCCTCAATCATCCTATTAAAAATCAGTACGTACTAGAAGATGTCAATTTTAAATCTCAAGATGTATTTTTTCATTATTAATTTTTTTTTTATTGGGTCAAACATGGCAGGGGGGGGGGGGGGTCACGAAAGTTTTGAAAAATCTAAAAGGGGTCGCGATTGAAAAAAGGTTGGGAACCACTGGCATAGAGCATAAATTTTAGCGAGTGTAAGTCCTACAATTTTTTACAGGGCTACCAAGAAGTATTCTTATACATTGTGGCCTATACACTTAAATCATTTCAAGTGCACTAGTGCCTAAACACTACATTTGATTGAACTTAATGAAATTTATTTAAACGCTTTTTAAATATCAAGTGTTCAGAAAGTCCAGTTGAGTCACTCCAGATATTTTAAAAATCTGACTAAATTATGCATTAAATGAAACTTATTTTTGTAAAAAGATTTAGTAACTTGAGTAAAAACTGTTCACTTATTACAATTAAACTTTTATGATACACACTATCTAATGAAACTTTTCTTGGATGTTCATAAACTTTCTTGTAATAGAAAATTTAATACTTTCCCTACAGAAGAATATGATTGAACAAAATATTCATTACTTTTATATGATTAATAATATACCATGTGTCGATTAATTTATCTTTTTATAAAATATTAATAGTTAATGCAAGTAAAAAAAAAAAAAAAAAAAAAAAAAAATTGAAAACACCATAAAATGCGTTATGACTCAAATATATTTGTTTACTCTAAAAGTTTCTCTTATTCAGGGATGTGCCAGCTGAAAGTAAATTTTGGAGCAAGAAAAAAGACACTTTTGGAGCACAAGAATGTCACTTTTGAAATGTAAAATTTATTCTTTGACAGAAAGAGAAAAGTCATTAAAGAATGCCAAACTAAAAAAAATTAAGGAGGGTCTTAAAAACTCTTAGCTAATAACAAAAATCCAGGGTTATTTTTTTTTTGTGGGGGGGGGGGGGGAAAGAGTCATAAGCTTATGAAATAAATAAAAAATTCAGTCTTTTTATATACTGCTATACAAAATATCTATTTTAAATCAAAAATACAATATTTACTAAACTATATTAACCCATTTATGCCTAGCGTCCCTTTTTTGGGGCGGCATTTTCGCTATCAATTGTAAATGTTATTTATTTTTCCTAGCCAGGGCTACATTGTCCTTCGCTTACCTCCTTATCACTGTGAACTCAATTCCCGGGAGTTATTTGGATTCAGATAAAAGGTTACGTTGCTGCTGAAAACCGAACATTTAAAAGGGACGAAGTGACAAAACTGATACTTGAAGGTATCAATAGAGTCCGCAATGATGCTTGGAGGAATAGCGTCAATCATGTAAAATAAATAGAAAACCAAATGTGGGAACTGGATGCCCTTACGGAAAATATTGTCGAACCTGTAGTTTCAACAGTTGGCAGCACCGACACTTCCGATTCTTCAGATGATAACCTTAGTGGTGTAGAATATTTTTAATGCTTTTTTTTTTTAAATTAAAAAAAGGCTCTTTTGAGGGCCATACAATAAAAATATCAGAAACAACAATAAACTCCTAGCCCCATCCCCCATATACACACGCCTAGGGTTGCGCCTAAGGAGAATGGGGGAAGCCCAGTGGTGTAACGGTTTTCGTACTGCGTGTTCTGCCACATGTCCGGAATTCAAATCCCGGGCTGGGCCTGTTTTACTCAGCTTTTCATCCCTTGAGTGGGTCGATAAAATGAGAACCAAGTTTGCTTGGGAGTTAAATACTGTGGGCATCGCCTCAGGCTGACCACCTGGCCGAGGCATATGCTTCCGCACCCCAGAGCCCATGGGTGCTCTGGCGTGCGGGTTACCACGTGGTTGCGAAGGCGTGGATGGGCAACGCAGTCCATGGCCCCACAATGGGCTGATGCACCAATGTTTAAGGGAGAATGAGAACTTCTTCAAGTCCATCCATAAATTATGTTCGCAAGATTTTACATGTTATTAACCCTTCTAATCCCAATTTTCTGCTTCCTTTATCAGAGCCCGATCAAGCCAAAACTGGGCCCAGGCCCAAATATGCATTCGGGCTCTACCCCCTTTCTTTTAATTATTACAATTTTTTAAAATTTTGATGCCTTACATTATATTACATAAACCTATAAATCAAGACTAAAACACATTCATTGTTTGTTTTACTATGTTTATTAGACAAAAAAAACTAAACTGTGCCAATTTTCATGAAATATTTGTAAATTTTTTAATTAAAATATTAAAACTAAAAAACAAAACGGCCCCTAATAGTCATTGGCCCGTACGTTAATCAGACCCTTTTCTTTACCTCATCCTTCGTAGTCATTTTACCGTCTTTTAAAATTGCCATCTTTCAATGACTCCTCTCCCCCATTGCTGGCAGTGACGTCTCCTTGGGGTTAATTTTAACTTCGGGGGTAACTTTAAACTCAGGACGTTGAAAAATTTAATAGCCCTATGACCATCTTTGAAAGGAACAAAAAGTTCAAGCAGTGCAGGTGTTGGTGCAGACGAAAACTGGATCCATTTTGCAGCCCTTTCACAACACAATCGATTAAATCGGCCCTTCACTGGCATTTTACCCTGTATTTTAATCTGTTTTATCAATATTTTAACAAAAAAAAAAAAAGTGACTTATTAAAAATTGGCATGAAAATTCAAAAAAATGGTACCATACAAAAAATTTCTCGCTCGGCCCCTGAGTTGTATATGTAAAACGAAGAGAAGGGGATATTAGGATTAACCTATTCACTCCCATCATTTGCAAAGATACTACGAGGAATATTCGCTTCAGTGTCCAGCGTTATTTTTCATCATGCTGTCTTTGAATGCAGTCAGTTGGTATTTGAAGATCTGGCTTGAGAAACAACACTGGCAAAGAATAAAAAGAATTACCGTTGTGTGTTTGTAATGATGAGAGAAGTTCGACTGGGTTTCAAAATTTAAAAAGAATGACCTGCACCTATAAAAATTCTGAGCATGCATTTAATAGTATTTTGATAATGTGAAAAATAATATCCTAGAAAATTAGATAAACTCCTTTCAAAATTTTAAACCAGGTATGGGCAATCTTTGGTTAGTTTCGGGTCAGATTTTAGGGTGTTAGCGAAGTCGCGGGCCATAAAATTATGATTTATATGGGATTTTCAATGGTTTATACGCATTCTGATATGTTCTGCTGGCCGGATCAAAAGCCTGCCCCCTCCCTCCGGGGGCCGGAGGTTACCCATAAGTGTTTTAAAGTTTAATTTATGATGCGCGTAATATAGTTACCAGAACACTGCAGTGGCGGCTTTTCAGGTGAAGTAGGTGAAGTGCCTCTTCACCAAGTATTGTAAGTAACAAAAAATTGTGTAACGTAAGCAAGCCATAATCCTTTTTCAAATTTTGTCTGTAAGAATACACTGTGCTAAATCATGCGCTTACTATCAGTGAAGCCTAACTCTCTTCCCTCCCCTCCCCTTGCCCACCACCCGCGGGAGATACATAATATCTCCCGTGGGTGGTGCCTTGCCGAGCGGCCAAATTGAAGACAAAGTTTCAAAGACTGATGTCACGATTGGTCCATTGTTGGAGTCACGTGGTACGCGGGTTCTGACGGGGTGAGTTGTGAAGTGCTAATGAAAAATTATCTCTTCTTCTGCACTTATTGGTGGGGTTGCCATGGTAACCTCAGACGCTCCATTCAGTTTTACAACTTGACTTTCTATCAGGTGAAGAGATCCCTCAGAAAACGATCTATCTCTTCAAGTGAGAGAAAACCCAGCGTAGTGCGTCTCCAAGAACAAATTGGTGTAGGAAAATGAAACCACGTGATTTGTTTGAGATTTTGACACATGAGATTTTTACTGCTGTCTTTTGAAAGTTTTAGAGTTTCTTCTTGTGTTAATTTTAATGATAATAATAGTTAGTTTCTTTTCTGTTTATTCACCTTCCTTATGTTTCCTGTAAATGATATAGTCTGTAATGTATTACAAACACCGTTTAATCGGTGGAATGATGACGATAAAAGAGATGTTCTTTCTCGTGGTCGACCCAGAGCCTGATTAGCGAAAAGGCTCGAGAAGCTTCCCGTCATAATTTGAAGAGGGCCCAAAAATGACTGTAAAACAGATAAAATTCAAAATTTTGTTTTTAAATAATCTTCTAAGTTTTAAATTATCTTCATTAAAAAGATTTTTAATGAAGAGAAGTGGAAAGCTATTTTTAAGGTATTTTAGAAGTCTTGATACTCCATGTAGCAACATTTCTAAATTAGTTCAGTTTGCGATGTCTATACTTGGGACATTTGTTCCAGTTGAGACAAAATTTTGTATTATCAGGAACATTTGGTCAGTAGAAAGGGGTAAACTTTCAATATGTAATGTTAAAAATCGTCTAAAGGTCAAAATTAATTTTGGACTTCCATGTTGTGATTTTTATGATGTCATCAAAACGAACAAAGAATTCCCGAAAAAAGCCCCATGTCTCATGAAAAATATATGACTAAATAAATAAAGTTTAATGTTTCAGTAGTAAGGAAATGTTTTTATTTTACTTTTTACAGTAATTTTAAAAATACTATAAAATCTCATTACAATTAAGTAAACTATTGCGAAGATAATGAATAACATTTTTATCTAAGGTAAACTTCAAATTAATGAAAAAAATATTTTTTCAAATAAAATCATAGAACTAATTAAATCAATTAAATATCCTTTTAACAAAGAAAATCATTAAAAACTTTACTTAATCCAAACAAAAAGGGGAAGAGGGGGCCCGAAATGAGACTGAGCTTCCCCACACTTCAAAGGTTAATCGGGCCCTGGGTCGACCAATGGAGGCATTAGGAATTAATGCATCGCTGAAAGATTAAAAATTTCTTTCCGCAGGAAGGCCTATGCCACCGCCTAATTACCATGCTTAATGGCCATGGGCGCCGGCAGCATAGGGCAAGGGGCTTGCTTTATTGCTCTTTTCAACATGGTAACTATACGTTAAAGTAGTCTTTGCCCCCCCCCCTGGGAAATATTCTGCCGGCGCCCATGTTAATGGTGGTGATCATCATCAGGTGTTTTTCATAATGTTTTGGTATAAGCTCTTCACCTATTTTTTTCATCACGAGCCGCTGCTGGAACACTGCCTTTCATCTTAGTGAGATAGGGGCATGGTCGACCATTCTCAATTCCTTTTAATTTTTCTTTTCTCAGCACAATATAGTGCTTTGAATGCCTTATTTGTCTCGAGAAGCATATTTTACTGGCACATCGATACCTGTTTCAATATTTGCCACATTCGGGAAAGAAAGGAAAAAGCATTACGAGTTTCATAATCCAGTCATAAATTAGAGGATTTTCTTACGTTCTTTGTTTTTCTTTCTTACTTTCTTTTTTGACTGGACTTGCACTGCAATAGAAAACGCCGAAAAGAATAGCTATTGTTTAAACTATTTTATATTTAAAAAAGAATATGTATATTAATCCGTAAGCACACACGTCTCAGTCACATTTTTGCTTTGAAAAAGGAGAGACATTTCTCAGAAGAATTCTGACCTCCTCATACCTTTCAGGGGAAGGTCAAGAAGGGGTGATTGAAGGAATGGCGTTCTTTTCTTATCAGCCCTAGAGAGTAAATACTCCCACACGTGCACGTACTAGAGCAGCATTAGTATGAAGGTTGGGCGATAGATTGCCAAATAGGGCAATTAGTCAAAGAGTACAAGGGAGGAAGGCCAGAAAGAGCGCACGAATACTTGACAAACGGCGCAATAAGGCACTCGTACCTCTCCACGCACTGTCAGGTTAATTTGAACTGGAATATAGTTACTCCTATGATTGAGGGGAGAGTATGCAGTATTTTAACAGTAATTATGCAGATGAAAAAATAATTAGGCAACACTGCTCTAGACTAGTGCCACAACGGGATATCCTGTCACCCGTAGTATCAATTTTGTGTACCTCTTCTTCAAATTTTCAGGACACCCCACCCCCCTCCAACATCTGTGAACTTGCTCTAGAGAGATTACTTTTTGGGGAGTGAAAAGAGGTATGACTGAACATTTTCTTATAGGAAATTTCCCTTAGTTGATATTTACTGAAGCTTAGAAAAAATTATTCTTAGTTTAGAATTATAAAGTAGCACAGAATCTATTGATTGTTTGATGATGTTTACTGATAGTACTTAAGTTCTAAAGCACCCACAAAAATCTGAGCAACAAATAGTAGAATTTTACATTAGAAGTTATATGAACACTAAGCAAATATTAAAATTTTTGGAGGAAAATTAGTTTTCAAGCACCTATAAGGATAAAACCTAGACGGAATAAATTTAGTATTACAAGAATTTATTTTTAAACATTCACAATTTCTTCTTCAATCTATGTATGATTTTATTTCAAATTCATTTTGTAACAAGCAAGTAATAAACCCAAATCAAATAACTTCATAAATTATACTTTTTCTGAATAAAACTGTTCAATTAACCTTTTAACGTACAGTGTTCCCGCTCTGAGAACACCAAACTCTGACGTTTTGACTGTTGCCAGTCACGAAGAATAGATTTGATTTCTATAAAAACAGTCGCGGGTGACATAGCTCCACGAGAATCCTTTACTTTTGAGCACGTCATTTCCCGTAAAAGAATTGTCACGATTATTTTAAACAGCACTGACATCTGAATAATGGAAGAATGTGAGAACAGCTGGATAAATTGTGCCCACACGATAAAAAAGGGTCTCTAGATCTGTGGTATGCGATGAATGTTTCAATCGTCTGCCATCTTGCTGGTAGTTAAGTCGAGCGATGGCAACCGCTGCCCTTTTTTCAGCATTGGGAAAAGGTTGCGCTTTAAAGGGTTAAAAAAATTCAGATTTTTTCTTTTCTATTAAAGTAAGTACAAACTGTTTTTTGAAATATTATGTGTGCTCTGTACTCATGTAATTTTTTTATGTTTGTGCTTGCAGGGTCTTATTATCGCATGGGCAAATCGGGACTTTGCCCAGGGCCCCATTTTAAATGTTGTACTGAAATATTCTTTTTTTTTAAATTTCAAAATTTTATGAAAAATAAAATAAATTTCATAGAAGGGGGCCTCCCAAATTCATGAATGCCCGGGGCCCTTGTTGGTCATAATCAGGCCCTGCATGCTTGCACCTACCTTGGAGCACCCACACAATCAGTGCCCCTGAAATAGAGCCTAAGCTAAAAATATACAATAAAAAAGAAACTGTTTTGATAGCTATTTTAATAAACTTTTTGAGAGTTTAAAATGTATCCCCTCAGTTTGTATAAATTAAGACAAATTCTTAAAACTAACACAAAAAATGTTTTAAAATTCTATTACTTAAAAAAAAAATGTTTGTTTTATATAAGAAATTAAGCAATGTGGGGGAAGGTGGAAATTGTACTACAGTTTTGAGTGTTAAAATTAATTTTTAAACGAATATAGTGCAATTATATTTGTTTAAAATTAAAACAAATCATAAGTAAAATTACACCAAGAATTAAATATTATTCTAAAAATCCCCATATAAAGGACAAACATAACTCAGAAACATAAAAAGGAAATATTCTAATTGCACGAAAAAATACATTAAATATGAAATGTATACTAAAAAATAGAGAACAATACCAAGCAAAACTGTACAGTTTTCCAGGGGCCCATGAAGCAAAGTTTTTAGGTCGAAATTGAAGATTACATTGAAAATTAAACAACAAAGAAATGTTAAACAAAAAAAGTTACCATTTTAAATTCCATTTTTGCAACATAATTATTAAAACGAATCTATCTTAAAAGACCGCTAAGAATGAAAATTAATACATAACAAACAAACAAGTATGCATCAAAATAAGGTAGCACGTTTAAGTTGATGAAAATTGACATAAAACATCAAAATTTAAATAGTATAATAAGATTTAATACCAAGAATATACGATCCGGCGATTCATACAAATCAAAACACAGCCAGGGCCAGCTCCTGTTTCAGCGGGAAAAAGCAACGTTAACCCATCTCTTTCAGCCGCCTGCGAGCGGTGAGGTCTCGGGTTCGAATCCCGTTAACCCATGGTTGTCATTTCCACCCCCTTCTTCTGTGTTTGTACATCTGTTGTGCTCTATGTTATTAATAAATGTTATATGGAATTCATAAATGTCAAAACGGATATTCAGGGGTATAAGACCATCCTCGAGATTGCAGTCAGAAACCTCAAGAACAATTCTCAATTCAAACAAACAAACAAAGCAACGTTAACGATACGAATACGCGCGGAATGGTTGGCGAAATAATATTCTTGGCGAAAACAGCCGTAGCCTACGAGGATTGTGTTGTGTTAAGCCTGTTACGTTCGCCTTGAAAACGCGAAATAGGGGGAGAAGATATCGCCGCTAGAGGGCGCTTTTACCGGGGAAAGTATCGATCAGCTGGTCCGGATTTCGCGCATCTGAGTTTTAAAAAACTTCGTGTATTATTGGATTACTTGTAAAAATGTGAAAATATTCCTTGATTTTTAACACATTAGAGTTTTAATAACTTGGATTAATCTTTGTAAAAAACTGAAAATGCAAAATGACAGTATTTAAATAGCGTTATCGCATGCAACACTGTAAATAATGCAATTTGCTCTTAGATTCTGTATTAAATGGTCGTACTAAATTTAATTTTTGTATCAATGTGTCATTTATTGCTTGTTTGATCATTTGCAGCAAAATGATGCTTTTCAAAAATAAAAACTTGCAAATTCTTTTAGAAAATAATACTTTTAATACATACATAAAATTACATACATTGCATAAAATTAATGAAAAATAATAAAAGGGTGAACAGTAAAAATAAATTTATCACAGATATGGTTGTCAAGGGTGATTGTGCCTCTAAATAAAAATCCCTGAAATTTATATCATTTTTAAGGAAAAACCTTGAACTAAAAGAAAGTTAATTACATATAACAAATAGTTAATTACATGCTACCAATATTAGATTTAATGTACTGATAGTAAATATTCAAGCAGTGAAATTCCTTAATTTTAACAATGAAAATGAAAAAATTATCTAACTTCTGATGGATTTCACTCTTTAGATGTTTAATGATAAATTAGTGTCCTTTGAATGGGATTCTTAAATCCTGAATACTAAATATATTTTATTTGTGATAAATCTGTTTCTGACATAGAATTATCAGTTACTATTCTTAAAATTTTAAAAACCAGCCTTTTCCACATTTTCTATGACAGAAACTGTTAATTTATGTAGTTCATTGCCAGTCAATTGGTTTGTGAAGAAATATGCAACAGGAATCCTATAATCAGTTGATAGCCCTTTAAAAAGGAAACACAAAAGATTATTTGCCAACCTGTCACTGATTCCTATTTTTTCAATTTCAGTATCACAACTACCTAAAAACATATCAAGCTTTCTGTCATACATTAATTTTGCTTTGATTGCCATTTCATCTATTATTAATGAGCCAATTTTTTCTTCTTCATGTGTTAAGTTTTTAAATTCATGATGAAGTCGCAACTGTATTAATGAAGTTATCCCAGTTTCTCCTGTTGAGTATCCAAGATACTTCTTTAATGTGCATTTGTGAGGAAGATTAAAAATACCCATGTTTCTAACAAAATCATATCCTTTAGGTGAACGTTTCTGCCACAAAATGTAAAATTTTAGAGCTGTGCTATTCAGAGTAACTTTTTTCTTGCCATAATTTGAAATTTGCTCCATCAGCATAATAGCAGACATCTTATTTTCTGACTTTTCCTTTATTATTTTTTTTAGTTGCCGCTCTTCCATACTTTCTTCTTTCTTCCTGCTTTTAAGGCAGAAATTTTATTTTTTATTTTTTAATTCTGTTCTGCAATGTAGAATTAACTTTCCTTAGAGCTCTCAACCGGTTGTGAAGCTTTTTAGTTGTAAGTGTTGCTTTCTTTTTTTGCACTGTAACATTACAATTAGCAGAACTACTTTCAATTGGTTCTGCCGGTAAATTAACTGAGGCGTACGTCTCAGAATTCTTTCCTAAACAGCACTTTTTCAATACTGTATTTTCACAAAATCTTGAACTGGGCGACTTCCTTTTTTTGGATGATCCTGGAAGTTTGTACGATGGATATCCTGGGAAAATACTCGGAATAGCACTTGGAACCAGCCTTTTTCTCTTCGTGCTTTTGCTAAAATCATCATTTGTGAAATGTTTTTCACACACTACCGAATGATCTGTAGATTTCCACAAACTTCCCCGTTTTTCTCCTTCCTTGGATATAGCATTTATCCAAGCTGCTCTAATCTCTAAATTTGATGGAAATTCAAAGAAACTTGTTTTTATAGATCCTCCAGCTATCGATTTACAAATCGGTACACAACAGTACTTCATTGTAGCGTTTTATTAGCGTTTAAACGAACACAAATAAGACTCAGTTTAGCATGTAAACAAATGGAAATTCGGGATGTGTTTTCCCCGGTAAACGCGCCATCTAGCGGCTAGAAATGAACGTATTTTTGTCTACCTTTTTAGCTTTGAAAAACGGCCAAAGTAACAGGCTGGAGATAATCCCCGTAGGCTACGAAACAGCTTAAGATCGACATTGGCTATACTTTCTTCCATCCCTCTACTTCCGGTTGTATGGCCTTGAAACGGTGGTGAAAATAATCACTCCGGACGTTAGTCGGAGTGATTGTTTTTCAGAAGCGGATAGCCGGAGGTAGGCTCCTAAGACTCATACCAGCAGAGGGCGCTGAAAGTCGTAGGGAAAAGGATTTTTTCCTCTATTCGAGGGAAAAACCAAAAACCTTAGGTGATCGGATTACAAGTGGATAGCCGGAGGAAAGGCTCCTAATGCTAAAGCTAGTAGTGGGGAATTTTGGAATTAGCAGTAGGGATGTAGGGATTTCGTATCCCAGACAGGACAGCTCCGAATTCCGAATGAGACCGAAGGAAAGCTCTCAGCTCTCATCTCAGAGAAGAGAAGGCTCTCGTTCTGGTATTAGAGGACGGATCCGATGATGTGGTGTGTGAAATATTTTAAAAGAACTTGTGAATCGGCTATGGCTCAAGAGCTTTTCACGTTATAATTGAGAATGATGTTACATAATAGTAGAGAAATATATATTTATATATGTATCATGTCTGACGGGAAAAAAAAATACAAGAGGAAAATTGTTAAAATATATTTTTTGAATGTGTCTGTACTGAATCGATAGGTTTCTTGATTATCAAATTTTATTTAATCAATGAATGCGTTTCCCTTTTATTAAATATTTTATGGTGCTTCTCAAAAATTATGTATATATCCGAAATAATAAATCATTTTCTTTCAACACCATATCTTTAAACAACAATTTTAATCATATTATTTTACTTTTAAACCGATATTCTGATTTTAATCATTGATTCAAATCAGATGATCTGAATGCTGTGACTAGAATTTACGATTTCGCCCCCCCCCCCTTAACATGTTACCCGAGGCACGTGCGTCGCTTGCCTCCTCTAGCTGCGGCCGTGGATGATCTTGCATATTTTTTAAATGGTGTACAATGTATCAAGAGTAACATAATGTTTAATGATTTTAAAATTACAAAGTAAAAACTTACTTTCTAAGCAAGTTAAATTATTTAAAATATGTTCAAAAGGTTTATTTCTTTAAGAACATGTTTCAAAAATATTTTCAATTAAAATTTATTTGTAATTAGATCTTACAATTGACATAAATGATTAACTTATTTTAATTAACTAACCATTGTTTGGCTTTTTTTTGTAAGTGGGAAGACAGATCAGACTTGGTAAACTTTCAGAAGAAAAATTTTGATCAACATAAAAATATAATGTAATTGTTAAGCATTCAAACTGTGGTGTGTGTGTGTGTGTGCCAGTGGCGGATTAATGCAAGTTTGTCGGGAGGGGGGGGGTTAGTTTGTCAGTGGGGGCGGTTAGTTAGAAGATTGACATATACATCCATTTTATGGAAGGAAAATAGGATCTTTTACATTAATTTCTTTTTTCTCGGGGGGGGGGGGCGACTGCTCCCTCGCCCCTCCCTTTAATCCGCCCTTGGTGTGTGCGATTAACAGACACTGGATTTCTAAAATTTTTCACAATTAATAGAATCATCACATTTTCAAGTAGATTTAGAATTAAATAATTATTACGGAATCTAGAATTAATTAACAGTGATAACCCATTTCAGGCCACGCATAGAAATTGTATAAAATGTGGTATTGTTTTCATTGAAATATGCTTAAATTACATTCATTAAGACACAAAGTTTCATGCATGAAAAATAGTATTTTATATAAGAAATAAAATGGTGCGTATACGCACCATTGGCCAAGTTTTATTCAAATTTAAGTTTAAAAAAAATTAAGTGTTTTATGACATTTGTTACAATTTTATTTTATTTTCAAAACTTGAAATTTTAATCCATTATAAAAACATATGATTAATCTGAAGTGCAGGGGCGTAGCCAAGGAGGGGGGGTCATAACCCCCAGAATGAGAAATTTTTTGCCATACAAAATGTATATTCTTCACTACATTATCACACACACGTATACATACATATATATGAGTTGCCCTCCCCCCCATTAAAAATGATATGGCTACGTCCCTGCTCAAGTGGAATAATTACACACTTTCAAAAAGTCGAATATGTCAATAACCGTTTCAAGTTGAAAAACTAGTGTATTTTGAAATTTTCTCAACAGAAAGTGTTTACTCCAGTTGAATTACTAATATTTTATAAATGTCTTCAAAACCCTTAAAAATAGCAGAAAAATAAAATTAGTGAAAAATATTTGTCACAGTGTTAATAAAAAAAAAAAATATCTATTGAAATGGTGCCTTTACGCACCTTTGGACAAAAATGGGTTAAAATAAAACAGAAGCTGATTTTTTACTCGCAAAACTTACGAAAGGTTTATTTATTGAGTAAAAATTAAAAGTGTTCAAGAAAACTAAAAAGATTAGACGGAAAATTACTACTGCTTTCCGAAATATTATAGGTAGGTAATAATCAGTAGATGAATATGGCTCAGAGAATACATTTTATGTACCAGAAATCCAATGAATCCAGTCGAAAATTATTTTTTAATAGCTAATTTATAAAAAAAATATTTAAATGTAGTTTTAATAGCTAATTTATATAAAAAAAATATTTAAATGAAGTTTTTCTGTAAAAAGGCATAGAAAAATAATTTCAAGATTAAATATCTAGTGGTAAATTCAGTTTCTCCGTTGTATTAAATTTAAGTGAGTTATTGCTTGTTTTGTTTGCGTTTTTATGACAACGCAAACAAAATCCTCCAGACATGGGAGGTCTGCTTAGGATGGGGGGGGGGTGCCTTGGTCAGACGACTTTCTGAGGGGTTCTAACGAGTATTTACCGAGTGATGAAGGCTGGACTACAAACTTTGCTATATTACCTTGTTTACTTGAGTAATAGTCGCACTTTTTTTTTTTTTTGCTAATTTTTCAAGGTGAAAGTCTAGGTGCGACTATTATCAACACCGTCTGGAAAGGATGAAAAGTCCTTCATAGATGGTGTTGCTATTATGCGAGAAATCTACTAGATAATATTGTACACTGTAATGATAAAAGAGTATTGGTAGTATTGTAAAATTACTAATTTACCAAATGTCTCCAGATTATCTTCCGTAATTAAACAATCTTTTCGTCAGTTGCACACACAAAAAAGTTATTTTTATTTTGATAGTAATATTTTTATAGACGTAAATGAAGGTCAAATACGTGACTGCGACTTTTATGTGGGGAAAATATTTAAACGATTATTTCGACTTCAAAACGGGGGGATGCGATTATTACGCGAGTAAACACGGTAATATAACAAAGAGTTGTCTTTGTTGAGTTCTGGTAAGTTCTCGCTCCGACTCTTATTTTCTTTTTCTTTTTTTTTTTTTTTAATAACGTATAACAGGTGAAAAAACGTGACATTTAAAAATAGCACTTTCAGAGTAATTATGCATTTTGAATATGCAGTGAAACCTCTCTGTAGGTTTTCAATGATCTGCCGTTCCATTGAAAATTGGCCCTTATGAGAGTAGCCCTTGAATAAGTGTGACAAAAAAAAAAAAAAAAAAAAAAAAAAAAAAAAAATAAGGAAATCAAAACCTATATATAGGTGAAAAAAAATGTTTATTAACATTTCCAAACTCTATGCATGATTGAAAAAAATTCTATTGAAGTTTCTTTATTTTTCATAATTTTTTCATGGACAATTTTAGTTTCTAAAGATTCTTTTACTTTATAGAACAAATTACTTCAATTTACATCATTTATTAATGCCTTAGAATGATAATTTAGTTTATTTATAATATAATCATTTCTATTAGCGTTTCCTGGTCAAGTTTTCGCTCCAACCCAAACCCCTAAAGGTTTAAAGGTCAAACAAAGTATGAGGAAACCTGTTTGTCTCCCCTGCGGAAAAGGTCCGTCATTCCTCCCCCTTCTTCCTTGCAAGGAATTCCTGAACTGTTATCTTTTAGTTCGGGGATTCAATGCACCTGTTTAAGATTTAAGGCAGGCACATGGGGGGGGGGATTTATGAGGGGTAGTCAGAGGCCTTCTAATAAGAGTAAAATTAACATTATATCAATGGGTAAATTTTTCGTTCCTAAAAATATCAGCCTTTAATAAAGGTGGCCCTCGAATAGGGGCGGCCTTTATGAGAAGTTTCGCTGTATTTTAATTCTTATATTTCACGATGTGGGTAACTTTTAAATACAGACTTTCGATTAACCGAGATCGGATTATCCAGATTGTGGCTTATTCGGGAAGGTCACAATTTATTAAGTTGATGATCAGGGCCGCCCCTTACGGTTGCGCAGGTTGTGCGTCGCACAAGGGCGCCTCGGTGCTAGGGGCGCCAAACGGAGGCAAGCTGACAAGAAATTTTGTATATGAAGCTAATATTGTTAAGCTGCGATTTTCGGGATTCTATTTTCATATTATATCACTGAAAATGGGGCTTTATGTCCTAAACACAATTAATTTTAGTAGTGCCGTAGCTAGAGGTTTGGCGGGACTCATTGGCGGCCCGACACGGTAAGCGAGGTAAGCAAAGGATCGGGGCGCCATATTCGAAGGGACGCCATTTCGAACTCAAAAACGGGAGAACTTGATCAAGAGCATAAAAGGTGGCGCCTTTTTTACTTTTGCAGGGGTTCGGCATGTACCCTAGGGCCACTCCTGGCGGGATTGGTCCCTGTCGGGGGCGCAGGCACGAAATTGAACACTTAGATCAGCTGGATCAGAAAAAGTGTAGCTAGAGTTTCACTGCTTTATGTTTTATGTATTTATTTATTTATTCTTTTTTTCAAAATACCACATCTGTAAGAAGAATAGGTAGGATTTTGTTAAGTACAATAATTATGAGGGAGTGAAAAATTGTTAGTAAAGTTGTTCAAGAAGTAGTAGAAGGGGGCGCAATTTGGAGTGTTCTGCCAGGGGTGCAGAACCACCTATCTACCCTGCTGGTTTTTATCCCTGAAAAAGATGGTTTTCTATATACTCTCGACCAGCGTCGCAACTGGAGATTGCGTCACCCGGGACAAACCTCAATTTTGCTCCCTCTTCTTACAATTTTCGTTCTTACGGCGTCCGGAGCATGCGCCCCGTTTGCCATACCTGGATTTGAATACCGTCCTCCTTGGAAAATATTCTGCCGAAGCCCATGGGTTCCGCACATGAATTATTTTATTTTAATGAAATGAAGTACTGCAACATTTTTTTTTCTATTAAAAAAAAAGAAGCAAAATGTGTGAACTGGAATGAACACTTTACAAAGAACAGGCTTAGAAGGCGCAAACCTGTTAGATATATAAGTTCATGTATGAAATCAAGGCACATTCAAAAATTTACAGACAATTTTTTTTCCATGGAGCTTCCCAGTCTACCTACTTCAAATAATTGCAAAACTGCTTTCATTACTGGATCACAATACTGTAGGTTTACTAATACTACTGGTCAAGGTTTATGTGATTTCATACAGACATACATTAATTCACAGAACATCAATATTTTAGATTTAAGAGGCCAAAGTCCATGACAACGGCGCAAATATGAAAGGAAAGCATAAAGGACAACAACAAAAAGTCAAAGAAATAAATCCACGGTCTTTTTTTATTCCATGCGCTGCGCATACACTAAACCTGGCTGTTAATGATGCAGCAAAAGTGACATTTGAAACAGGAAACTTTTTTAGCGTAATACAAGAACTGTATAATTATTTTTCAAGTTCTGTTAAACGATGAGCTATAATAAAAACATATGTTAGAAATTTAAATTTAACGCCATTGTCCATAACTACATGGGAAAGCAGAATAGAGGCAATTAAACCTCTTAAGACTAACCTCAAAGAAATTTACCAAGCTCTTTTAGAGATAACGGAAGATAATTCCAAAGACATCGAAAGTAGGGTAAAAGCAGATAATTTAATAACGAAATTATTTTCATTTAAATTTATTTGTTCAATTAACATATGGTACGAAATTTTAAGCCATATTAATGTAATAATCAACATGACGCAAAATCCCACATATTGCATTCAAACCGTCATGCAAAATCTTGATTCTATTTTACAGTATTTCGAAGAACAACGGAGTCATGAAATGTTTGAAAATTTCATACCGTCTTCAATGAAAATTGCAACTGACCTAAATGTCGAAAGCTCCTTTCCCGAAAATCGAAGAAGAAACAGGAAAAGAATGTTTGAATAAGAAGCACCAGATGAAGCTATTAACGATGGAAAAGAAAATTTTAAAGTGAATTTCTTTTTCACAATTTTAGATACCTCAATTGCATCAATTACAGAAAGGTTCCTATTGATCAAAGAACACAAGATTCCAAGATTTTAAACTCATTCACAATATAAATAAGCCAGGGGCTTAGCCAGAAGTTTTTCATAGGGGGGGGGGGTTACGACTACTGCAACTCATATATATGTATACGTGGGTGTGACAATGTAGTGAAGAATATACATTTTATATGGCAAAAAATTCCTCATGGGGGGTTATGACCCCCTAACCCCCCCCCCCTTGGCTACGCCCCTGAAAGCTAAAAGAATTTGAAGATGAAGATTTATTAAATATGTGTCAGAGTTTGCATCTGTGACGAAAAAAATTCTGAAAGATATATTGATGGGAAATCCTTGTTTGAAGCTCTGAAATTGCTTCAACGATTATTAAAGACAATATGACTCCAACTGATGTACTTAATTATTTATATAAGCATGTTTTAACATAAACCTTTCCAAATGTCACTGTGGTACTGAGCATTTATTTGACGTTACCAGTATCTGTAGTCTCCGGGGAAAGAACTTTTTCGAAATTAAAAATAAGAAAAAACTGTTTACGCTCAACTATGTATGAAGGACGGCTTACAAACTTATCAATGATTTCCATTGAAAACGAAATTTTGGATAAATTAGATATAAAAAACTTACTTTTGTTGCAATGAAAGCACGAAAAGTAAATATTTAGTTTTAACACGTATTTTTTATGATATTAGTGAAAAAATTATTTAATTTTAATGTGCTTCTTTTTTGAGTACATGATAATTTTAATGTGATAGTAAACATGTTACATGTAATGCTACGAATATTTGTTTTTGTTTTCTATTTATTGATAGTATAAACAAATGTTACTTATGCTATAGGCATATATATGGAAATTTTAGCTATATATTTATACGAAAATTTGAAACAAATCTTAATTTTAGGAGAGGGGGGTGGGGGGCGCCAAAAAAGTAGATTGCACAAAGGCGCAATCCACTCTAGAAGCGGCCCTGTTGATGATACATTGAAATTAGCTTAAAACACCACGGTTAACAAATCACGGAGGGCAATTTCACCGAATGAAATTCCTGCAGAAAACGAAGACAATATTGGACTGCAGATAAAATTCTTAGAAGAAAGTGAGACTTGTTCTGAAAACTGTATAACAACAATGCATTAACAAATATTTGAAATTGAAATGTTACGAAGCTTGTTGTTCAGAAGAAACAAGGAATTTCGTAGAATAGATATCCTTAAAGTGGTGAAGAATTGTGTATTGTGTCTTAAAGCAAATCGACACGGGGGTATTTACCTAGAGGCGTGCCTTGGGAGAGGAATTTTCAGGGCTTCTTAGTTCTTACGCGTATTCACGTTACGTCTGGAGAAAATCGGCCGAAATTCCAGACCGTTAGATCCACTGCCGAGCGGTAGGTCAGAACCCTGGACCTTCGCACTCCAGCCATCCACCATGTTTTATGTGTTATATAGTCGATTAGATAAGACACCATTACTCATTAGTGTCTTATCTAATCGACTATGGAGGGGCGTGTGTTTGGTTTTAATTAGGGTGATGGCGCGCACCTCTCTTTCATATTTCACAGCATAGATACAGTTTTTTTTTTATTCTTCAACAATGAACATGTAGTTGAGGGGCCGTGGTAGAACAGTGGTTAAGGCGTTAGACTCGTAACCAGAACATTGTGGGCTCTATGCCGACCTATCACTAAAGACCACTGTGCACATGCAGTGTACGTGCACGTTAAATACGTAGTTCCGAAAGTCCTCTCGGCGGTCGTTAGTAGCTTCCGTAGGGTACCACTATTCAGAAGTATCACACCTTCTGATAATGACCCAAATTGTGGCGGGAAACTCTGCGAAGGATGTATGTAGCTCTGAAAGACACATTTAGTGCCGTGAGCTGTCCTCTCCTGGCAAACAAACAAAAATTTATTCGCCTTTTCCACAAAATAATGTTATCGGTAAAGTGTAAATAAAATTTACGCGAAAATAGGTATGTTTTGGAGTAATAATAAGAATAAATAAGATAAAAGAAATAAGATAATATGACTTTTAAAACGTGCATTATCTCTTGCACGTAGCATGCTTTCCTTGCGCATTCCCTGCCGCCGTTCTGCGCCCCAACCCCCCCATCGGTACGAAACTACTGGTATAGGTGATATTATTACATTCGCCTACATGTGATAGCGCAAATTCCTTTGAAACTCTGTGTGGAAGAAGTATTTGTACATTGTCCTTTATATAAATTAGGGATTTTTCGAAATTGCTTATGTAATTATGCAGGCAGGCGACTGTACCTCGAAAACGATTGTGCGGTTAAAAACGGGTCGTCCGGTAAATGCTCATGAATTGCGAAGTTTTTTGGACTATTAAAAGATTACTATTACTAACCAGGTTGCGAACTGAACATTTTCTCCAGGGGGGGACACTTGAAAAAGAAAAGGAGGGAAGGTGCAAATGCTTTACTCACATGATATTACTTGACAAATGCAGTCGCTGACATGTGTGGGAACTGACTTATATTCACGTGTAGTCTTCATTTCGCCGAATAGACCTTTTGACCCTACTTTTTGACAGTCCCCACTTCGCTCTCCTCCGAAGTGAGGGATCCTGTAAAAATTACTTCTCTGTTATCAGTCTTTCGAAATATCTAAAAACGGATCGGATGGGGACAGAGTCCCCTCTCGTTCGAAGCAGAACTTTCCTCTCCCCCCCCCCCCTTGCAATGAAAAACTCCTCTCGGGAAGTTGTCTTTGTCTGTCGTGCCCCCATGCACGTGTTGGGAAATCTTGACTTGTGACCTCCAGCTACATCCTACATGGTCAGAGGGAAAAGTCCAGTGGTAAAAAAATAGTTCTCAATCCAGTGAATGAGAGTACTATTATAATACTAAAATCAGTGACGTATATAGATTCGCTTAAACGTTCCAAAGTTACGGTTTATTTAAAATCTCATTGTTAATGGCGTAAATATAAAATTTTTGAACTGGCCATTTTTTAATGATTGTTTTAAAATTTCGGGAGGTGCCCGGCCGCCCTCGGCCCGTGACTTGATTCGCTTATAACGCTCCAAATTAGCGGTTTTTAAAAAAATCTCATTGTTAATGGCGTTAATATTAATTTTTTAAACTGGCAGTTTTTTAATGATTGTTTCACAGTTTCGGGAGGGGTCCGCCCCCCCTGGGAACACTCGTTAAGTACGCCACTGACACTAATTATGGATTTACTTGTCAAATTAATTCAAATTTAAATAAATATCAGAATACTGTGATAAATTATAGATGGAATAAATTTTCATTTTTAAGGACAATTACATTTTATAAAGTGTTATTAAAAATAAAAATTTTACAATAAAACTTTGAAGAGCATAAAAGAAATGTCACTTTGTAATTATTTGAAGGTTGTGTGTGTGTGATTAAGGCAAACCTGCGCGAGGGGTATCTGCCTAAGATGAGAGGTGCCTTGGTTAGGAGGACTTTCTAAGGGGTTCTAACGCGTATTCACGTTACATCTGGAGAAAACCTGCCAAAACTCCAGACCGTTAGATCGACGACCGCGCGATGGGACCGGAACCCAGAACCTTCACACTTCGGCCGTCTACCTCAACCATTTTCAGTGATATAGCCATTGTGCCATGGTGAGGCTAATTATTTGAAGGAGTGGCGTAAAAATGATAACTTTCTGAAACTTTCATAAATAATTGTTTTAAAGTCTAAGCTTTGAAAAACAAACTTGGCCAGAAAAAAATGTGATTTTAAGTTCAAAATACATTTATTTTAATATTAGTAAAATTGAAAGAAAAAAATTTACTAAATTAAAAATAATAGATCCCCCTACCTCAATTTAACTCCCAATTTCCGAAAGAAAATTTTTATTTTGTGCTTGACAAAGGCAAAACTTGAAATTTTTGCACTTCTACCTCATCAGGGAGCTTAGCTGGAGGTTTTAAACAGATATTTATACGGAAGAGGAGGTATAGCTGCCTAAAGATCTCCATTTATCATTGTAGCAATAGATAATCTACCTTATTTAGAAGATACAAAAATCTTTTTAGGGAAGCCCTCCCAATAAAATTAAGTCTAATCCTTACAATACAACGCAAAAAAAAAAAAAAAAGCGCCCAATATCCAGTTATATACCATCTTCACATGCATTACAAAACAAATTTATGTCTATCTATAATAATAAAAATCTGGAGTGACTCCACTCGACTTTCCGAACACTTGATACCAAGCGTTTAAATAAATTTCATTCAATTCAATCAGATCTAGTGTTCAGGCACTAGAGCACTTAAAATGATTTGAGTGTAAAGGCCGCAATCTATAAGAATACTTTTTTGTAGCTCTGCAAAAAACTGTACTGCGTGAACTCGCTAAAATTTAAGCAATATGTAAGACAGTGACCTATAACATGCGTACCTAATTGGATGTCAATCGAATAAACCATTTGGACACTAGCTCACTTTAAATGATTGCTTCCTTAAGCCGTAATATATAAAATTTACCTCTTGCAAGTCTGTGAGCAAACTATTAGCTCCAAACATACAAAAATCTATGCAGATCATGAGACCGTCGTACTATACATACCCAATTTGAGCTCAACCGAATGCAGCCTAGACACTAGCGCACTTTCAGGAATTTATGTACATGGGCCGTAATGTAAAAGAACACCAATTTGTTGCCCTGTCAAAAAACTATAAGTCCTATACACAGCAAAATCTATACATGCTGTGTGACGATGACCTACAATATGCATACCCAATTTGAACTTCTTCGAATGCTCCCTTTTAGACACTAGCTCATTTTAAACGATTTGCTTCTATAGGCCGTAATGTATAAGAATTATTTTTTGCAATCACGTGAACAAACTATAGTGTTGCAGAAAACTCTGCTACATTCTTGGGTTCGTTGCTCTAAAATCCAGTATGTGTAGAAAGTTCTAATAAAAAGTCCGTTTGACAGGATGGAACTCTTAACTTCATTGCTTCTAGAACTTGGTCGAACAGTCAGCTGTACAAAATTCACGGGCAGTGAGGGCCAGTAACGCAGTGGCGGATTTCCCAATAGGCGCCTGAGGCGGTAGGAAAATAATGATAACTCTTTCACTCAGGGGCCGTGGTAGCCCAGTGGTTAAGGCGTTGGACTCGTAACCGGAAGGTTGCGGGTTCGATACCGGCGCACAACTAAAGACCACCGTGTACATGCGGTGTACGTGCACGTTAAATCCGTGGTTCCGGAAGTCCTCTCGGCGGTCGCTAGCAGTTTCCGAGGGGTGCCAATTAGGGATGGACGCGAGACGAAAAATTGGCGTCTCGCAAAACAGCCGAAAAGCTTGTCTCGTCTCGCAAAAATCCCTATATCATAATGTTAAAAATGTTTGTCTCGTCTCGCAAAAAAGCTGTAAATCTCTGTCTCGTCTCGCAAAAAGTCGTCTCGCGTCCATCCCTAGTGCCAATATTCAGAAGTCCCACACCTTCTGATGAGGTTCCAAATTGTGGCGGGAAAATCCGGGAAGGATGTACATGTAGCTCAAAGCGACACATTCAGTGACGCGAGCTGTAATCTCCTGGCAAACCAACAAACAAACTCTTTAACTCGTGAGCGCTGCTCTGAATTTTCTCCTCAGTTGTACGTGAAAATAAACAGCAATTCACAAATCCTGTCACACAGATGTACTTTTCTCCGTCGTTGTCCTCCAAGACACGGTGTTTAAAAAATGTGAATGTTGGGAATGTTGATGAAAATATAATGTCAACTAAGACATTAAAACTGTTTTTGATGAGTTGCGGGTGAAGATGGTGATAAATAAGATAATAATGATGAAACTGATCTTTCTGTTCCATCTTATGCTACTGCTTTAGGGGCCCTACAAAAACTGAGACGTTATCTGTAACACTAAGACTTAATTTACAATAGAATAACATATTTTAATGAGTTAGAAAATATTGTATTGCAAACGATGCCTAAAAAAATAAACTACAGTACTGATGACATTCTGATAAAGGAATGGTAGTACAATTAAAGTTTCTCCTATGTAAACTGAAATTATACGTACGTACACTCTATTTTTGAATTAAAAGTTAAACTAAATTGTATAGTTAAATATTTTAAAGTATAATATTACTCTTTTTAATTGAAAAAATATTAAGCATTTTTTTTTTCAAATGTTTTGTCTCTCATAATTTAGAATAGTTAGAAAAGAAGACCCTTTCAGTTATACGCGATTTTAAACCGCTCCCTTAAAACGCGTAAAAGTGAGAGGTCACAGTATATTATTTAATATTCAATCGTTTATTTCATTCCGCATTTTTCAAGTAACACGTTCCATAATATTTTTGAATTTAATTTTTCTAATTCATATATCAGGGCATTTATTGTCAGCGGGATAGATTTTCACTTTACTCTACTTAGGAAGTCATTTCCTTTTATATATTCCGATTGAAATCAGCTCTATGGTTTCCTCGCCATCAGCATATATCTCTACATAGGCCACGCCTGAACGATAAGTTTGCGCTGAATTATTACCCGAGACTATAACATTTAGCTAAAAAAAAGGGGTGTGGATATAATGCTAAGGGCAATGAAATAGTTACAGATTCATAAAACAAATATTATTTTTCATAAAATTAGTTTCTCTCTTATTTTAAATTAAAATCAAAGCTTACAAATTTTTAAATTAAAAAACCATTTTGGGGGCCGGGGCGCTGGCCCGGAATGCCCAGCCGGAAATCAGACTCTGCCTGTGTCCCGTTGCTTGCTCCCACTGAGACCCACAGCATACACAAAGACCTGTTCTGGGAAGCAACGATGGACTCAGAAGGAAATTGCTCAGTTCACCAAATTTACTCCGTATCCGACGAACAGTGTAGGCGCCTCTTGCGAATAAACATGCATACAAACTGATAGACAGGAAAATTCTCATTCTTTTATATATTTAGATTATTGCTGTATTTGGATGGCTTCATTAATACTGATTTTACTTAATATTATTTTCAGAAGGTAGAATCAGGCCATTGATAGGGAATAGAATTAAGGATTTAAGAAAAATATATACACACGACGAATGTACACGTTAAATCTGCAGGGCCGATTCAGGATTATCAATTATGGTTGTTCAAAAGAATAACCTAATTAAAGAATAAACAAATTCTAATGAATTAAGTTATGAAAAGTATTTAATTATTTCTTTAATTTATTATTTTCAAGAGGAAGTACTTGTTTATGTAAAAATCCAAAAGAAATTATTTTAATAACTAATCTACAACAGAACATGTATTATTTGTATGAATTATTTTACACTGTAAAATTTTGTTGTATGTTGATACCAATAGAAATAATTGTGACAAAACTATAGTTCAGAAAAGTTTTTTTTAAACTTTAATTATTTATTTATTTGTGTGTGTGTGTGTGTTGGGGGGGGGGGGTCATGCAGAAACGGAAAAGCATGATGATTTATCTGAAAGCTCTTAAAATGTAGAAAGATAAAATAAAAAAGAAGCATAGGATATTTAAAAAACATTTAAAATGATACACAACACTTCAAAATAATTTTCACATTTAATTTTACAGCTGAGCCGAAGTACTTTTTAGAAAAATAAAAATATCTAAAAGATTAGTTTTTTTTAATCAAAAATTTTTTGAGCTTGTAATGTTACTATGAAAGTGAATAATGTGAATGTGACGAAATTTATATAAGGTGATGTAAGTCATTAAGAACTGACCGGGGACAAACTAAAAGAAGTACTTTTACACTTCCAATAACATTTGTTCTTTATGTTTTGTCATGGGGAATAAAAAATCATTCAAAGTATTATAGGTGGTACTTTGAATGATTTTTTAATTAAGTAGATTTAATTAAGAATGATTTTTTAATTAAGTAGACATTTTTGTTTTGTTTTGATAAAACTGATTTCATCCATTCTGTAGTTACAGAGAAACAACCATCGACAAAAAGTATATTTCCTGAATGCAGACTACGGTTGTGGAGTGTCTTTTACAGAAAAAACAGGGGGGGGGGGGAACCCTCCACTCGCACAAAGAGAAGGGACAACTTAATGACGTTTTCTCACCCTCAAAACACCCAAGGTTATACGAAAACGATCCCATTGACCTCTGTAATGCAGCAGTCACCGTACGTGGTACGTACAAGCCAGAAACCAGACCCCCGGATCAGACCACAAGGCACACCTTGATATTTTATAGACAACCCCCGTTTTAACCCCGATTTTTAGTGACCGGGTCCCTAATAAATCATTCTCTAGCCCACCTTCTACTTCCGGGTTTTCGGCAAAATAATACCTAAACCTATATTCAAACTAAAGTCATAGATTGCTTGTTCTATGGAATCACAGATACACAAGCTACATACAATGTACCTGTATTGGAAGCCACCCTTGAGGGGTTTTAGCTTAGAAAAGAGACAGAAAAGAGAAATTTTAAGGCAGTCGCCTTAGAGTATAGTAACAAACGATAACATACAACCTTCATTTTGAGTTCTTGACTTCAATCCCAAATCTTCACTCACCAGTTTAAAATTTCTTTAGCAGGGGATAAATAGTATCCCTGGCAGGGATCAATTAATATTTCTCTAGCCAGGGATTACATTCTTCAGCCGGGGACGATCCCCGGCATCACCCCGTCAAATCGCACCCTGTTACTAACTAGAAGTCAAAGCCCGTTGTGGAGGCAATAGCAATGGGCGCTAGAAAAAACATTTGACGAAAATACGGCTACACTCAATATATTTAATCCTCGTCCACCTAAAATAATTAACTTCGTATTCAATTTTTATTATATACTCAAATCGAATTCCATGCTCTTCTGGAAACGCGCAGAAACCTTTTGTATTCGAACAATTTCGTTTTGTTGAAACAGACTCTCTTATATCAATGCTTCATGCAGACGATCATTTAATGAAAAAAAATTAAACTATGTTATCTGAAAAAACTGTTTTAAACGAACTGAAATCGTAACTTTCCCTTCAAAGCCTGATGACTGTGACTTCCAATGTGACATCATTGTCTCTTGCAGAGTCTAATTTTTTAATCATTTACTTTTTTTTTATTCTCGGATATAAAATGTAGCTGAAAATAGCAAAAAAGCGCTTGAAAATTAGGGAACGGGTGGATTTTCAGATTTTTAAAGTAGCGCAGATTGTTTTCTATATTTTTATACATAATTATGAAAAATTTCAAGCGGATCGTACAAACGGTGTAGATGTTGCTACGTTTTTTGTGCTTTTTAATCTTGGAGTAATGGGGGTAAAAGTTTTATCTTGAAGTGGTTGCCCGGAATTGTTAGAGAGTGAGTCAGGGGTCAGCGTAACTATATAATAGGATGACACTTACTATTGAAGATTCGTGAAAGGTTTCTCTCACGTTGCAAGGCCACGTCACCGATTGAAAATGGACAAATCAATCCACAATCCAACCTCAACTGTACGGTATAGCGGTTCAATCGCACTATTTCGAACAACATGTCCTAGTATTTAGGAATCGACGACTGTGACAACAGGCTGGAGGGAACGCGTGTGGCGGAAGCTAGTTTTGATCCCATTGATTGGGGTGAAATCAGTGTGGTAGATTAAGGCATTATCCGACGGAACAAAAGATGCCCCTTTGCGCGTCCTTGAATTGCCGAGTTGTTGATATCGCGCTGCTACACTAGTCCCCCTGACTCATAGAGTCAGACGGAGGCTATTTAATGTTGTTCTAGCATTATGGTGAAGCTCGGTGGCTTAATGTTAGCGGATTGTACTGCCATGCGACAGGTCCGGGGCTTGATTCCCGAGCTGGGCATGCTTAACTCACCCTTTCATCCCTTGAGTAGGTCGATAAAATGAGGACAAGGTTGCTTGGGAGTTAAGCACTGGGGGCTTCGCGTCAGGCTGAGCACCTGACCGAGGCATATGCTTCCTCGCCCCAGAGCCCGTGGTCGCCAAGGCGTGGTTGGGCAGCGTAGGTCTTGGCCTCGTATAGGGGCGGTTGCGGCTATGTTTAACTTTGCTAAGCATTATGGACTTGAGAGATTGCTACCATGCGTTGTGAACTTTTTTTGTCGTGACCCACTTGTTGTGGGCTTTGCTGATGCGGACTTTGAATGAGTGACAGTCGTCTGTCGCTGACGGCGAGAACGAAAGTGCGCAGGCCCTAAATATCGCACGGGCACTTGGGGCATGTGCCTTGGGCACACATCCAGAAATTGGCCTAAAAATGGAGTTTAGAGTGATATATAGGGGCACAAAATTTGAAAAGCGCCCTGGGCACAAAAGACAAAGAGTGTTATAGTCAGGCCCTGGAAATGCGTGCTCATCACGTCCGGGTTACCAATGAAGGGAGCGTATGCCGCCTAAACGGCTTTTGATACCTTGAATTCAGCATGTAGATTAGGCGTTATTTTCCATATTTTATATATTTATAATCCGATGGGTCAAAAGATGAAAATTTTATGGTTTCGAGTAAAATATTTTCAAAAATCGCAAACATTGCGAATTTATTTAGACTAAGGTGACCATATTTTTGAACGTATAATTGAGGACAAGTCCCCAATTTCGAAACAAAATTGGGGACATTACATAATTAATAAAATAATTAACAATTAAAAGCAATTTAATAATTAAAAATCGTCCCAAATTGCTCTTTTACATTTTGAGGACAAATCGAAAAAAAATTGGGGACTTATTGTCACCTTGTTTATTGATCTATGAGTCTTAACTAACTAAATTGTGTTAATTATATTAAAATTTATTTTAGAGCTAATTAATTAGTTAACGGAATTGCTAATGTTAATTAGATGTAAATAAAACTAAAACTCCCCTCGTGTTACACTTCACAGGGGCTAATTCCATTCATTCCTTCCTCTTTGGTGTTCTAATGTCCAGGTTTTGTGCGATAATAAAATAAAACACAACTTTTACGAACTTTTCTTTATTTAATGTCCAGCGACAGATGGCGCCATCACCGCAAGCTTCCTTTTCAAGCTGTAATCAAGTTGTATTCAAGGTTGACAGTTCAAATTGACTTCTCAAGCTTGCTGCAGGCTTAAAATGAATTGAACTGTCAAGCTTGTATTAATACGTCAAATTCAAAGAAATGTCAAGCTTGATTTAAGCTTATGTGCTGTCTGGGCTTTAGCTTACAATTTGATACCCCCCCCCCTCCTAAATAAAATCCTGGCTACGCTACTGTTCGGCGCACTTCATCTAAACTTATTTTGAGATAAAATACTGCAGTAATAGTAAGGTCGAGCGATTTCTAGCCAAATATTTCGATATCGCCAAGCTGGGTTCAATTTTAAAGGTTTGCTTCTGACACTTAATTTGGCGATATTTCACCAAAAGCTCACAAGCTTGAGTTAGTTTGCGAGATATTGAGGATAGCCAAATTAATGATTGACTAATGATTTTCAATGAATTCAATATATCTATACACCTTCATGTATTTGAAGTCATTTAGGTGACCCTGTATATAAATTGCCCAGTTGATTGAAATCAAAAATGAGATGCACAGTTAGATGTTACAAGAGTTCTAAATACAAAATTTCAAAGTTCTACGTTTTAGTTATGCGAAATAGAGTTTTAGTTATGCGAAATAATTTTTGCTCCAAATTTGGCGACATTTCGGTAAAACTCGCCAAGGTCGACGACAAATTACGAGATTTTAGACATGGATAAAACAATGACTGACTATCGCTAAATTTGACGATATTTCTCCAAAACTCGCCAAGGACGATGACAAATGGCGATATTTTAAGCATGGACCAAAGACTATCGCTAAATTTGGCGACATTTCGCCAAAACTCGCCAAGGACGATGACAAATGGCGATATTTTGGACATGGACCAAATGACTGACTATCGCCAAATTTGGCGATACTTCGGTAAAACTCGCCAAGGTCGACGACAAATGGCGAGATTTTGTGCATTGACCAAAACATAACTATCGCCAAATTTGGCGATATTTCAGCAAAACTCGCCAAGTTTAACGACAAATGGCGAGATTTTGGACATGGAACAAACCATGACTGACTATACTGATGTAATATATTGAAGATGTCCATAATGTATCGAAATTCTTTTGGGTGTTCCTGTAATTAAACTCTTCAGTAGATTGGAACCAAAAATCGAGATGCACAACAATCTTATATATGAAATTTCAACATTCTATGATTAACAGTTTTTGAGATTTGAGAGTTAAATACATACACAGCAGAGGCGTAGCCAAGGGGGGGGTTAGGGGGGTCATAACCCCCCCCCATGAGGAGTTTTTTGCCATACAAAATGTATATTCTTCACTCCTTTATCACACACATGTATGCATATATGTGAGTTGCAGTAGTCGTAACCCCCCCCATGAAAAATTTCTGGCTACGCCCCTGATACACAGGTACACCAAAAGTCGCCAAGCTTGGCAACTTTTGGCGTAATACTTGAGGGAGGCATGTGACTGCAGTTGGGCCATTACCTAACTATATGGTAGGATGGTATTGTGCTTGAAATGAATGAATGTTCCTAAAATTGCCATTGACCGTAATGTATTGGAAATCTTTTGAATGTTCCTGTACCAGAACTATACATTATAAAGACACTTTTTTCGATGGAGGAATTCATTTGTAAGCCTTAACAGCATATATCACTTCTGAGTCGTCTGAAACAGCCTAATACCTCTAAAATACGCTTTAATGAATTTCTGCCCATAGAGCGTAATGTATTGAAAATCTTTTGGGCAGCCCTGTAGATAAACTATCCAGTCAAATGGGACCGAAAGGGGAAGTGCACACCCAGACAGCACATAAGCTTAAATCAAGTTTGACATTTCTTGAATTTGACGTATTAATGTAAGCTTGACAGTTCAACTCATTTTAAGCTGGCAGCAAGCCTGCAGGAGTCAAGTTGAATTGTCAAGCTTAAATACAGCTTGATTTAAGCTTGACAAGTGATACTAGCTTGATTTTAGCTTTCAAAGTGCGCAGTGATGGCGCCATCTGTGAAAGAGAATGGACATTAATTGTCTAGCGTCCTCAATTTTGCTGGAAGTACGTAAAAGATGTGTTTTATTTTATTTCCAGTGCCATATTACCGGCAGGGCAAACGGGGCAACTGCCCAGGGCCTACAGATTTTAGGGCCCAAAAATCTTACATCTTACACTTTTGTAGTTTTAAAATAAAATTACAAAGGATAAAAAAAAAATCAGAAGTTAAATAATTTTTTTAATTATAAAGTATGAACAATGAAAATAATTCAAATTTACATTTGTATAAATTAATTTAAACTTATTTTTAATTCTTCGAAATGCTCTATATCGATATAGCATACCAATATGTACGAAAATAACTAACCACATTTGTAAAGAGAATTTTTAGCGTTAAAAAATAGCAAAATTTTTCAATTATTTGTTATTTTAAGAAATATTTGCAAAAATGACTAAAGTGTTTGTATTCCATACATGTTAGCAACTGTGATATAGCATTTCGAAGTAACGTTTAACTATCTGTTTCTTTGATTTCAGATTACTTAACACAAAATTTGTGTTAAGTAAGTAAACCCATTCTATATTTCCAAATATGGAAATTCTTCAAAATAAAATACAATTATAGTATGAAATTGATTTCAAAATCAGTCGTTTGTCTCGATTTTGGCCAGCAGTATTGCTCATGAGTGTTGCGGTACTGAAAGTTTTAAAACGTGTGCTGCTCTTAAGTTTATATTATGTTTATTTCCCTATTAGTAGAGTCTCTAAATCACACATAACATTATTTTAATTTTGATGTATCCCATGGAAAAATAAAAGAAGCAAATAAAACATCGCCCACTTATCAATCTGGCGAGAAAACGGCGCGATAAGTCACTTCAAACTTTAGTCATACCTGCGTGAAGCTTAGTAGCTGAACGGATAGCGAGCTTGACTCCCAACCGAAAGGTCCCGGGTTCTATTCCAGCCACGAACACTCAATGGAAACAGATTAAATTAAATTGAAATTTCAGCGTAGAGGAGGAAAATGCGTGGCAAAGTAAAATATGTGGGGCGAGTTCGCCGACCAGCGCCCCATGTATTTAGGAATTTTTTTAAAGTTTGAAATGTCAAGCTTAATGCAAGCTGAGCAAGTGTAAACTAGAACACTTGATTCAAGCTTGCATTAAGCTTACACGTTTGAAATTTTCAAGCTTAATTCAAGTTTATTGACTTGATAAATCAAGCTTGCTGCAAGTTTGCTGTGCTGTCTGGGCAACTCCATGTTACAACAATCCTAAATATTAAGTTTCAACATTCTACGATCAGTAGTTTTTTAGATATGCGAGTACACCATCTGCACATGCATTCGTACGTACAGATGGCATGGAAAAACTGGTCAAAATGGGTTGTACATGCATGTTAGTGTACGATGAGATTCAGTGAAAAAATTCATAAAATTAAATTTAGAGGTGGTAAAAATCGGTTTTTTCGTCAAAGTTTGGCTCCTGAAATTTTTTGGGTTACATTTCCTTATATTCCGCACAAAGAAGTAAAAAATCTGGAGTGACTCCACTCGACTTTCCATTAAGATCTTACAAGACCACAAGCCTTACGATTAAGATCATTACCAAGCATTTAAATTTTAATCAATGAATAATTCAAACATATATACCAAATTGAAACTCAATCGAATGCACCATTTAAACACTAGCGCACTTTCAAGACTTTCTCCTCATATGCTATAATGTAAAAGAAATCTTTGTTGTAGCCTTGTAGAAAAACTATAAGTCCTATATACACCAAAATCAATACCGGTCTTACAACGGTGGTTTATAACATATATACCGAATTTGAGCTCAATCGAATGCACCATTTAAACGATGGCGCACTTTCAAGAATTTCCCCCCATAGGCCATAATGTAAAAGAAATCTTTGTCGTAGCCCTGTAGAAAAACTATAAGTCCTATATACACCAAAATAACATATATGTCCAATTTGAGCTCAATCGAATGATCCGTTTAGGAGCTATCGTTTTCACTCACATATACATACACAGACACACATACACATCATAGACACACATCTCGTAAAAACAGCATAAATGAATTCAGAAGACCTCAAAACGTGTCAATACATCAAAATCTCGAAGTCGATTTTTTTCATGATTGCAATACTTTCCTTACATGGTACATGTTCGGAAAGTAAAAATGATTCAACTTCATTTTCTAAGCTGTTTATATTTTGAATATATATGGTCAGTATTTCTGACTGCTTAAAAAGTACATTCAATTACAACTCAACGAAAATCACTACGTTAAAATTTTTAAAAAAAAGTTTATTGTAATTATTTCCTGATTTATTTTTGTTCTTGACTTTTCTGTAAGAGGAATAACTATAATATTCTGGATCGTCTCTAGGTGAATTACTCATTTGATTAAAAAAAAAATCCCAATTTTATAAAAATAATTTTAATACTTAATGGGAATACAATAACATAGGTCTATGAACAAAACACAGGTGGGTTTGGGTTTTCGGCTGTCCTGTTTAGTAACACTTGTAATTACTTCAGAAAGTGAAGGTCTGCCTAGTGTTACCAAGCAAAATATTTTAGGTTGTATAAATGAAACAAATTACTTTAGCTAATATTATTGTTGTATCATTGATTATCTGGTAACTAAATTTATAACTCTGGTAATATCTATTACTTAACATAACACATACATTATCTGCTATAGCTTTAATAGTAATGCAGATAATTGTCATATGGTCCTCAGAATTTCTTTGAAAATTAATTTAAAAGCAAAACTATTTAATTTTGCATCATATGCAATCTTAAGTTATAAAGATTGTCATGTAAAAGAAAAACTAAGTGCAAAACATGGCCCAATATTACTATCAGTAATGAATCATTTACAAAAACGTATTTTTTATTCTGTTGTATTAATTATCCTGCCACTATATTAATTAATCACCATAAAAAATGAATATCAATTTTATTCACTTCACAATGTTGCTGGAAAATAAGTTGAAGATTTGGTAACCATTTAAATTGCCCAACTTTAGTTTTGATAGTTTGTTAAAAATAAGGCTACACCCACTGAAATAAATTAGAATGTTAGCTTCTTTTGTACAAAGCTGTCAGGCTTCCTTAAGTTCTCTGTATGACTCCTAATCAACACACATTAGCTGTTATTCATGTGCAACCAGTTCTGCAATTGGAGTTTATGTTACCTGGTACACAAAACATAATTCTGTAGATCTCCCCCCCCCTCTAGCCAAGTGTTTGTATTTAATTACAAAACAGTATAGTTTTTTTTAATCATAACCACATACAGTTTTTATTACAACCACATAGTTCTTCTATCAAATACAATATCGCAGATGGCATCAACATCTTGAGATATTCTGGCTTGTTCTTGCATCAAACATATCATTCATAGGTATCACTACTATCTTGAGTAATATTACCAACTGAAGCTCTTTAAAAGGCTAAACTACATTTATACTTAGTCTTAAAAAGAGCGTCAACTAGTTTAGCTAACCCACATCAATGTGCTGTCTTCTTGTACACATAAGAATGTCAGGTTGTAATCTATGTATATTCTAAAACTGAAATAGACAAAACAACAAAAATTAACATATAAATCTAAAATACTCACTACAAATCTAATGCAATTTATCTTAACTCATTGATCATATTTTAAAATCATGCATATTAAATAAGATAGTAATAATGCATAGCAAGAAAATCCATTTTTGGAAACAGCAAACTGCTTTTTTAAATTATAAATACATACATTTATTTCTTTTTTTTCTGGTTATGTATATAACCCTGCAAAATTTAAAACTCATGCAACAAAATAGTAAAATAACATGCATAAATTCAATTCACACACACAAAATTTAAATATACTCAAAGAAAGAAAATCCATTATTGAAAACAGCAAACTGCTTTTTTAAATTATAAGCACATACATTTATGATTTCTTTTTTCAGGTTATTTATATAACCCATGCAACAAAAATAGTAAAATAACATGCATAAATTCCATTCACACACAAAATTTAAATATACCCAAAGCAAGAAAATAAATTTTTGGAAACTGCAAGCTGCTGCTTTTAGAATTTCACTAATAAATAAAGCGAGCTTAATTTGCAGGACGGAAACAATTAAAAATAAACTCAATTTTCTGAAGGCCAATTTAACCACATTAAATGATTTGATGATAATACATGTTAAATGGAATTTACCCGTATATGGAACCAAACATTTGTACTGAACATGAATTACATTATACTATTCACTGTCAGAAACCTAGTTTGATGATACATCGTAAATCAATTCCGTAACGAATCTATATTAAACATAAAATTTATATTAAAACATTGATTACACTCTTATATTGAAACAATGTATAGAATATTGAAATTATTAAACCATCCATCCTGTAATCAAAAGCATCCGCAAACCAAGCAGTGCTTTGTTCAATAGCACATGGTAAACTGATTCTATAGAGAATATTAAACCAAATAAAACGATTACACACTTACATTAAAACCATCAATCTGAAATCTAAATCAAGCAATGCTTTGTTCCATAGCACATGGGAAACTGATTTTGTAATGAACATTAAAACAAATTTTTATATTAAAACATCGGTTACACTCTTATATTAAATACATCAATATATTATTAAAATTATTAAAGCATCATACGTGAAATCTAAAACAATTATATTGAAATTCCAGTAATCCAAAATACTCTGCGCATTGTCCTGTGAAAACCACCAGTACGGGGAACGGGATGGAATGGCGGGAAGGAACGTAAAGTTTTTCCCTCGAATAGAGGAAAAAATCCTTTTCCCTACGACTTTCAGCGCCCTCTGCTGGTATGAGTCTTTTAGCATTAGCAGCCTTTCCTCCGGCTATCCGCTTCTTGTCGATCTTAAGCTGTTTTCGCTTTTGATTTGTATGAATCGCCGGATCGTATATTCTTGGTATTAAATCTTATTATACTATTTAAATTTTGATGTTTTATGTCAATTTTCATCACCTTAAACTTGCTACCTTATTTTGATGCATACTTGTTTGTTTGTTATGTATTAATTTTCATTCTTAGCGGTCTTTTAAGATAGATTCGTTTTAATAATTATGTTGCAAAAATGGAATTTAAAATGGTAACTTTTTTTGTTTAACATTTCTTTGTTGTTTAATTTTCAATGTAATCTTCAATTTCGACCTAAAAACTTTGCTTCATGGGCCCCTGGAAAACTGTACAGTTCTGCTTGGTATTGTTCTCTATTTTTTAGTATACATTTCATATTTAATGTATTTTTTCGTGCAATTAGAATATTTCCTTTTTATGTTTCTGAGTTATGTTTGTCCTTTATATGGGGATTTTTAGAATAATATTTAATTCTTGGTGTAATTTTACTTATGATTTGTTTTGTTTAATTTTAAACAAATATAATTGCACTATATTCGTTTTAAAAATTAATTTTAACACTCAAAACTGTAGTACAATTTCCACCTTCCCCCACATTGCTTAATTTCTTATATAAAACAAACATTTTTTTTTAAGTAATAGAATTTTAAAACATTTTTTGTGTTAGTTTTAAGAATTTGTCTTAATTTATACAAACTGAGGGGATACATTTTGAACTCTCAAAAAGTTTATTAAAATAGCTATCAAAACAGTTTCTTTTTTATTGTATATTTTTAGCTTAGGCTCTATTTCAGGGGCACTGATTGTGTGGGTGCTCCAAGGTAGGTACAAGCAGGCAGGGCCTGATTATGACCAACAAGGGCCCCGGGCATTCATGAATTTGGGAGGCCCCCTTCTATGAAATTTATTTTATTTTTCATAAAATTTTGAAATTAAAAAAAAGAATATTTCAGTACAACATTTAAAATGGGGCCCTGGGCAAAGTCCCGATTTGCCCATGCGATAATAAGGCCCTGCAAGCACAAACATAAAAAAATTACATGAGTACAGAGCACACAGAATATTTCAAAGAACAGTTTGTACTTACTTTAATAGAAAAGAAAAAATCTGAATTTTTTTAACCCTTTGAAGCGCAACCTTTTCCCAATGCTGAAAAAAGGGCAGCGGTTGCCATCGCTCGACTTAACTACCAGCAAGATGGCAGACGATTGAAACATTCATCGCATACCACAGATCTAGAGACCCTTTTTTATCGTGTGGGCACAATTTATCCAGCTGTTCTCACATTCTTCCATTATTCAGATGTCAGTGCTGTTTAAAATAATCGTGACAATTCTTTTACGGGAAATGACGTGCTCAAAAGTAAAGGATTCTCGTGGAGCTATGTCACCCGCGACTGTTTTTATAGAAATCAAATCTATTCTTCGTGACTGGCAACAGTCAAAACGTCAGAGTTTGGTGTTCTCAGAGCGGGAACACTGTACGTTAAAAGGTTAATTGAACAGTTTTATTCAGAAAAAGTATAATTTATGAAGTTATTTGATTTGGGTTTATTACTTGGTTGTTACAAAATAAATTTGAAATAAAATCATACATAGATTGAAGAAGAAATTGTGAATGTTTAAAAATAAATTCTTGTAATACTAAATTTATTCCGTCTAGGTTTTATCCTTATAGCTGCTTGAAAACTAATTTTCCTCCGAAAATTTTAATATTTGCTTAGTGTTCATATAACTTCTAATGTAAAATTCTACTATTTGTTGCTCAGATTTTTGTGGGTGCTTTAGAACTTAAGTACTATCAGTAAACATCATCAAACAATCAATACATTCTGTGCTACTTTATAATTCTAAACTAAGAATAATTTTTTCTAAGCTTCAGTAAATATCAACTAAGGGAAATTTCCTATAAGAAAATGTTCAGTCATACCTCTTTTCACTCCCCAAAAAGTAATCTCTCTAGAGCAAGTTCGCAGCTGTTGGAGGGGGGTGGGGTGTCCTGAAAATTTGAAGAAGAGGTACACAAAATTGATACTACGGGTTAGAGGTGGGGAAAACCGTTATTTTCAAAGAACAGTTGTTCACCGTTCCCGTTCTTTTTTAAAGAACAGTTCTTTTTCCTGTTCTTTTGAGAACAGGTTCTTTGATTTATGGTAGCTTTATTATGACTATTTTATTCAATTTAAAAATGACATGCACTATACTTTAGTACAATTGTAAAACCCGCAATGGTCTGGGCACTAAATTCCGTTGCCATAAGAACACGAAAAGTGAAGCAGCATCCGGATTGGCCAGTGTTTGGGAGGGTCAACTTCCTCTCGGCTCGATTGCTGTGGGACCGTGTGCCGTAATGGGAGCTGGAGCACGTAAAATCCGTCGTGGCTTCAATGTCCTCCAAATTGTTAAACGATACCTCTGGGGGTGCCGATTTCAGGGGGTGGGTCCCTCCTCTGGAATTGGTTCAAAATTAGGGGACCCCAGGCTGAGTCGGAGTTCCTCCCTCTGGGGCTCATTAAAATGGAAGCAGCCCCTTCCGCCCATCGACTGCCTATTTGAGGGATCTGGTACCGCCCCGCGGGTTGCCAGAGGGCATTAGCAACAACAACAACAACAATTGTAAAATGTTTAAAAAAAACTTTGCAACCAACATTCTGGCTTTCTTCAATCAAGTATGTTAACAGTAATTTTTTGTAAAAATATTTTAATGGCAGCTGTCGTCAAAAAAAGGGTCTCTAGATCTGTGGCACGCGATGAACGTTTCGATCGTCCGCCCTCTTGCTAGTAGTTAAGTCGAGCGATGGCAACGGCCGCCCTTTTTTCAGCATTGGGAAATGGTTGCGCCTTAAAGGGTAAAAAAAGTACATGCTCCAGCTTAAAAATTAAAGACTCCGTTTAAAAAGCTGTAAGTATCAGGCTCCAGATTAAAAATAATACGCGTGTATAAATATGTCGATTGCTTCGACTACGATTTAAGAAAATGAATACGACTTTGGCATATAAAATTACATGGCTTCCGACCAGGGCCATACCTAGAAAATAATTTCGGAGTCGGGGAGCATCGTATATCGGGATAAAATTTTCCGGATATATCCCCCACACCCAATTTCTGTCTAATTTAGCAAGATTAAATTTTTTTTTATTACTGCACAAACATTTCGTTCATTTATACATCACTGCATTTCATACCCCTCACCATGGGCGCCGGCAGAATATTTCCCAGGGGGGGCAAAGACTACTCAAGGGGGGGGGCAAAGACTACTTCAACGTATAGTTACCATGTTGGAAAGAACAAAAAAGCAAAGGATAACACTGCATACAAAAATCCAGGGGGCGGGGGCATTGCACCCCCCCTTGCCCTATGCTGCCGGCGCCCATGCCCCTTACCATCCCCACACAGAAAAATATTTCTGGCTACGTCCCTGTATAAATACACCATGTACATATAATGTAATAAGTTCGGGGGAGCGGCGTCCGAACTCATAGGACCCCCTCAGTGGCGGATTAATGCATTTTTGTCGGGGGGGGGCGGTAAGTTAGAGGATTGACATATACATCCAATTTTTGGAAGAAAAAATAGGATCTTTTACATTAATTTCTTTTTTCTCGGGGGGGGGCGGTCGCCCCCTCTGCCCCCCCCTTTAATCCGCCCTTGCCCCCCCGTCTAAGTACGGCCTTGCTTCTGACTCCAAGTCTACAACTTTGACCCTAGCTCAGAACTTAATTAAAGCAAAAGAACAGGGAACAGATTTAATGAAAGAACACCTTTCACCGAAGAACAGTTCTTTTAACCTGTTCAGGAAGAGAACGCCTTTTACCCCGTTCCCGCTCTTAGCTCTCCGTTCCGAAAAAGAACTCCAGCTCAGGAAAAGAACGCTGAACTAGGTGCGAAGAACTAGGTGTTCCCGCTCACTGCTCCGAGAACTCCTCGAGTCGTGATCAAAGAACGTGTTCTTTTTCAGCCAACAGCAGAGGCTGCTCCGGAACAGGTTCTTTTTCAGCCAATAAGAGATGGCTAAGAGCGTATGAAGCGAAGGCGCGTTTTATATGGAGATAGTGTAATGCTTATATTATTGTTTGACGTTGATAAAATATTTTTTTTCGATTTGTTTGTGTTTCAGACTATCATTTTCTTTATTATTAAATTTTTTACTTTGATTCAAATTGAGTATTTTGGCTGGAATAATAAAAATTGACGAATTGTTTTCCTGTGAGTGCATTTCGTATTGAACATATAAGAAAGCTTCTTATTCTTTGCCCGGGTCCTCTTTAAAATTATGGTAGGTTGGGTTAAAAGTTCTATCCCCCCCCCCCCCCAGATAATCATCTTCGTTATCGTTATTTCTCAAAATAACTAAGATTCCACAATTAGAATTTGATAAAGCTAAAATTGTGAACTTCTGTCCCCACCATCAGATACGTAGCCAATGTGGGGGAGGGGGGGGTCTGTCCCCCCAGAATTTAAATTTTTTTTAGCAAAAAAATATTAATCGTGCCTTCCAATGAGAAATTTCACCTTTAAGGCATTTTCCAAAATTTCTCTTTTCAACACGTTTGCCTGCCATAAAATTTTGAAGCGTCGGACCTTAATGAACTGAGAAGATGTTTTTGCCGTGATCACTGAACAGGGTGTTCCCGTTCTTTCTTGAGAACAGGTTCAAAAGAACAGGGTGTTCATTCTTTCCCCATCTCTACTACGGGTGACAGGATATCCCGTTGTGGCACTAGTCTAGAGCAGTGTTGCCTAATTATTTTTTCATCTGCATAATTACTGTTAAAATACTGCATACTCTCCCCTCAATCATAGGTGTAACTTACTATATTCCAGTTCAAATTAACCTGACAGTGCGTGGAGAGGTACGAGTGCCTTATTGCGCCGTTTGTCAAGTATTCGTGCGCGCTTTCTGGTCTTCCTCCCTTGTACTTTTTGACTAATTGCCCTATTTGGCAATCTATCGCCCAACCTTCGTACTAATGCTGCTCTAGTACGTGCACGTGTGGGAGTATTTACTCTCTAGGGCTGATAAGAAAAGAACGCCATTCCTTCAATTACCCCTTCTTGACCTTCCCCTGAAAGGTATGAGGAAGTCAGAATTCTTCTGAGAAATGTCTCTCCTTTTTCAAAGCAAAAATATAAAATAGTTTAAACAAT
>JAWZYV010016334.1:0-44789 GCA_038373885.1 Cheiracanthium punctorium
TTTTTATTTATTTTTATTTTTATATATGATTTTAAGGAAAAAAATCCCTGTATCTTACTTTGTAAGGATAGGTCATTCATAGCTCACCTTGTAAGATTCTTTCGTATATATTACATAATTGGAGGAAATGAGCCTTTAAGGGCAAATTTCGCTCTTAGGTGGGGACATAATATCACGCCCTTGGCCACACGTGTCTTTGTTCTCACCAGGCAGGATGGATGCTGACCCTTGACCCTAGTTGACGTCACCCACGATCTCAGCAAGCGCTCGCTTGGACAAGGGGGCGAAGAAAAGAAAGGACACATCGAACTGATGCAAGGAGAGAGAGGTGGAAAGTGAGAGCCTCTCCTCTCGATGGAAACAAATGATGTTTCTTTTTTTTTATTTCTCTATGCTAGGAGAGAATATTTGCCTGATTTTGTAAATAGTTATGTGTACATATTAAAAATTGTTATTAATCCAGAAAATTTGATTGTGGATCTATTGAGTTTGCTTTCTTTCATCGCGAGGGAATCGAGATCAACGAAATGCCTCAATAAAATATACGCTCGTAAAAAGTAGATCTGTAATTAGCTATTTCACTGTCGCGAGAGTTGCGGCAGAAACATTTTAAAGTAGGAAAATATGCATTTTAGAAACTTAAAATAATATTACAAATCCTGAGCGTAACATTTGCTCAAAGTATAGGTTCCTTCGGCTGCAATGCAAACATGCACCCGTGTAGAATACTGTTTCTGTACTTGGCGTAGCATACTCATTGTTACACATCTACATGCTACATATATATACGATTTAGTAAGTCGGACACCCGATAATATTTTATAGAGCTTGACTATAACCCTTTGCTTAAAGATTAGTATGCTGAAATTAGTTTTGTTTCTTTCTCCGCATTGTGCCAGAAAATGAAATTATAACCTATAATTTTAAATTTCAATATGTATATGGTACCTTGAAGGTTTAATGTAACGGGACATTTATAAACGTGGAACAGCAACTTAAGTCAAAATATTTGCTGTTTCATAACTCGATGAATTTTGGTCTTAGAAGGGCGAATTTTAATTTTTTAAATTTTTATTTTGCATGATATTGTATAAAGAAAAATTTTCTAAGTATAACTGCTAAGACCGGGGGACCATAAAATAATTTAAGTTTCGTAATTTTATAGGAATTGATTTATTGACTTCGACTGTGTTTCTGATATAATAGATTATACAATTTAGAGTATTTTTGTAGGTGGAACTATGTGTCTCTGGCTAACGGTTTACGAAATAGCCGTTGGACACCGTTAGCACTGGACAGTGGACATCCTGTATATATTAAATTATTCTTAATTATAAAGTAGTATATCCCTTTTTGGGGGCCTTCGTCAATCGCCGATCAGCTGACCTGGCCAGTCCGGGCCTGAGATATTATAACGCTTTTTGTGCTTAACTTAGTAATATTTTTGCAGTAATGGCGGTAAAAGTTTTATCTTAGAATAGTTGCCAGAAATTGTCAGAGAGTGAGTCAGTGATTCAGGGATCAACGTAACTATATAGTAGGATTTCAGATTTTTACTATGCACTGGAACAGAGATGATTAATTTAATTCTAAAAGCAATGAATTATGCATATTTTTTTCAATCTATGAGTGTAATTGTGATACTGTAGACTATGAGTGTAATTGTGATACTGGTAGAACAGTAATTTCACTATTTCACTAAGCCACTGTATGCTACGCATTAGAGACATGACAATTAAATTATTATATGAATTAAATTATATCTTGTATATCTTTCATTATGCAACGAAAAGCTCGGCACTTAAATTGCTTGTAAAATACCGTAAATTTGACGGAATACTTTTACAGTATATATAATTGCTTTCTTTAATGACGTCAAATGATTATTACATTTACTTACAGTCTTGTGTTGCTTTTTATTGTTATGTTTTAACTTTAAATGTTTTTCTTTTTAAATAAAGTTACTATTTCATATGCAGTACAGAAATGTCATAAATACAAAATGCAAATTTATGCGAATATATGAGTTATGCATGCTTTAATTTGCTGCATTTATTCTACCGAATTTATTTTTATTCAGCTGGCGTTGCTTTCATAAGATTTAAAATTTTATTTTAATTTACATAGGAAGCGTTCTGAATTCAGATTTCAACAAAGTATTTACGAAGTCTGTCTTGTGTGAGTAGCAGCCCAAGAGCGTGGTCAGGTTTCGTTGCCTACGTTCTTTCAATTTCTTCCGGATTAAGCATAAGTTTATTGACTAAGAAAACGCAGTCTCCGAAGATGACTGCCTTTTAAAGTAACTTAACATAAATTTACAGCCATGGGCGCCAACAGAATATTTCCCAGGGGTGTGGGGCAAAGACTACTTCGACGTATGGTTACCGAATTGGAAAGAACAAAAAAGCAAGGCAAAACACTGCATACAAAAATCCACGGGGGGGGGGCAAGTGCCCCCTCCCTTGCCCAATGCTGCCGGCGCCCATGCTTAAAGCTATATTTTTGAGATATCTGTGATGCAGATTATTCAAAATATCGTCGCCGTACAGGAGGTAGACAAGAAAGAAGGATTAGAAGATGATGTAATAAAAGAACTCTAAATTGTTACATCTTTGTGTTGTTAAGACCTTGTTAAGTCTCTGGATGGCAAGGGGCGGGATAAACTGCTAATTTCTGTGGCCTGCCAGTTGCTAAAACCGGAGCTAAAGAGAAGTTCTCTCGGAGGAAATAATTAGACGTAGTCTACAAACCTGGCTATGCAGCGCTAACGAAAAAATACGCCAACAAGCAAAAAAAAGGAGTACACATCCGGAGCGGTTAAGAATAAATCAGTGTATCAATTTTAAAAGCCCAAACAATTTTTTTTCCAATGCCCGGCCACTGTCGTGGAAGGCTTTGGCCACAACGGGCTGGAATTGTTGACCACTTTATTATGGGGTAGGTGGACCAACGTCGCCCCCTATGAAGGGACAGACAAATGACAACCACGCCTGGGAATAAAACCCCGACCGCCTGGAGTTGAACCCGAAACCGTAGTACGGTGCTTTACCCACCATACAATCCTGTCGGCTTTAAAAGCCCAAACAATTAGGTGCAGAAATTTAAGAAGGTTACTGAAACGTGTCGATGAAAAATATCGCCAAGATGACGTCTGCGTGAGAAACGGCGGGCGTTAGCCAAAATTGACAGCCTCGCCGAAAGTAAGCTGCAAAAATGAAATACATTCTAACATAAAGGAAAGAATAGCAATTCTGTGGTCAGAAACCACACGAATCAAACTGCTTAGAACGCATGTGGGGGCTTTATATAACATGCACCGCACAAAATACAGGACAGGGATTATATTCAAGTGCAAAAAACAATTCGTGATAATGACATCTCATATTATCTCATATACAGCCCGACAAAAAAAAAATTTGAACAAGAATTTTTTTTAAATTTAATTACATTTCTCAAGTTCCAAAAATTCTAACAAAATTTTGAATACAAAGCAAAAGGAAAAGAAAAAATTGTACCTGTTAAGTGCAGTTCCATACAGTTCCTTTACTAATATTCAAATACACAAAACTTTGTTTTTTTTTCCCTCAAACTACAATTCTTCAAAAGGTTGTATAGCTGTTACAACACATATCATATGAAGTATACTTCGAATGAAATATACATATAGATATTGTTATGAATATATCTGATAATATATTAGCATATTAGCATACATTTCTACGTAGCAACACGTCATCAAGTCTATCAAAATGAACAGAATATTTCTCCAAAGTTCTTGAAAATGTCTGTTCTGTATGTTTTAGTTTATCTAACACTTACTACACACTTAACACATGAAAAAATCCAAAAAACTTGATTGCATTTTTTTATACAACAGATATAATAAAATAGTAAAAACATATACATTATCTTACGTGTACACTTAAAATACAAAAATTATGCAAAATATCCCAGATGTTCTTATTTCTGAAAAACTTTTTCTATGTACAGGAAAAATTCGACTCCTGCAACGCATTACAAGTATAATTTAAGAGATAGACATTAAACTGCGTGCGTTTGCAGTGTATGTTTGGTTCCTTGTTTGTGGGTGTATACACAAGCATAACATCGTTAAGTGCGATTTATTGGAGACTGATTTTAGTTTAACAGAGTTTCAAATTTTATATAATAAAATCTGGCAGTAAACAAACTATATCAGTTGGTGTTTTATTACGATTTTCTTAAGAACCAGGCTGCATAGAGAAACGTGAGAAATGTTAAAAAATCCGGTATGCAAATTTCAATTCCTTTTAAAAAAATTCTATTCAAAAATAATGATGGCATACTTGAATAATTTATTTATAATTCTGGATTATGCGTAAATATGAATTATACATTAAAACTCACTTGCAATTCAAATTTCATTTTTAAACTATCTAAATATTTATAAAAACAACAATTATCTGAACTATGAAACCGAATATGTATGTTGGCGTCAGTGATCAGTTAGGGTGGGGGAGGCTAATTAAAGGAATAATCTAAAGAAAAGTTCTCTAACAAGATCGACGAAAAAGCAGTAAGCATAAATGATAAAAAATTTAAACATACTTCTTTTATAAGGATAATTGAAGTATTATATTATAGTTATAGCGTTTCTTAAAAAGAAATTTCGAAAGTACAAATAGGAGTGTCATATATTGGCCATCTCTGGACACGTGTGTTATACAATAGCCATCCCTGACTTAGCGTCCATATGATCTAATGATACAAATGGGTTACAAATATTAAAATAAAAATATTTTTTAAAGGTATAATCTTGCTCAAATGCATGTGCGTAATTTTAAAATACAATTTAGGAAATCTTAAAAAAACTTTATGTTGCGAAAGCTTAACAGCGGTCAAAAATGAGTTAAAATGCTTGTGATACTGGTAAAAGGGATCCCATCTAAATATGGTCAGGCTTTGGACTTACCATTATCGCCCTTTTCTTTCTTTATCCTCTCCTTTGTGTGTTTTGTATATCTCTCGTGCTGTCCTAATTTTAAATTTTATGCGCTTGCATGTATTGCAGAGTGCTGATAGTATACCATGAACGATAACAAAGGAGACGCAAATTAAACGGTAGAGGTTCAGGCAAACTGTACCCTCCCTTCTCAGGATGGCATACCCCCTCAAATATAGCACTGAAATTCTGATTGAAAAGTAATTCGTATCGTAAATTTATGCGAAACGAGAAATCTCGCGCAAGAAAAGACTCTGTCTCGTCTCGCAAAATATTTCCTTTTTCGTCTCGCGTCTCGTCTCACAAAAAAATTGCCTGTATCGTCTCTCAATGCGAGATGACAACGCGAGAGATGAGAATGCGAGGTGAGAGTGGAGATTTCTGGCGTCTCGCATCCATCCCATAATCGGTGACCACAGAAGACCATTTGGGGGGGGGGGGTCATGATCCCCGTGATTTACTTAAAAAAAATTAATACATTTTCGGTTAAGGTAAGTGATAAAATGTTTCTTTAAAGTATAGAATAAATATAAACCAGCAGAAATATGTGAACATCAATTATGAGAAAGCATTTTTAAAAATGCTACTATATTAAAAATAATCATTATATATTAGCTACTATATTAAAAAATAATTCATTTTATTAATGCACATTTGTTATATGCATAAGTCTTGATGTTTGCCAATATCTCATTCAATGTAGCTCTGTTAACTTCATGGCACGAAGTATGCGAGATTCTAAGAAATCTAATACCACGGAAATACAACAGGAATACTGACTCAGTGTGTCCTTTATGTGGATACCTCAAAATGACAGGGAGCACGAACGGCTATAAATGCAGAGAAAAGAAAATAAATATGTCTTCTCTTTTTTGTGAGGGTGTAATATAAGGTTGACTTACTTATATTCACCAAAATACATATATCTAGTGATAAATAAAAGTAACCCCTCTGATAAATCTCGTATCATTATTTTTCCTTGGAATTCAAATTATTTCCTTCCGATTATAACTCCAAAATTTGTTGTAAAAAACAGCTAAAGTACGGAGACGTAATAAATGTAACTCACATTTTAATTTGGCCAAATATGGAGGGTGTTTCCCAAGATACTACAAATTTTTAAAATAAAGAACTCGGAAATGATGCTACAGAAAATCATAAAACCCGTGGTATATTAATTAAAAAAATCAGGAGAGTCTGATACAGAAACTTAGAAACTTTAGTTATAAACTATGGCGACAGAGGGGTTGTGGATAACATTACGTTTTACAAAGAGGGCTCAGATACAAAGAACTATCAGTTGTTTAACAAATCACTGCTGAAACGTGCGTGACCACTTTTGGCGTACAGTGAAAGAAATTTCCAAAGTCGTTTTCCGTGGAGGTAGGTGTGTTTATTATGTTGGAGTACCACCGATTAAATCACAGCTTTACTGCGCCACAATCAGAAGTTTTCAAAAAGGCCATAGTTGAAAAGTTTCCAGAATTATTGATTTGGGGGCGGACTCATGCCTTAGCTTTTTATCTACACGTATTTCAATTTATCTTGTGTGCGGAAACACACGCGCTCATTTCATTATTAATATTATCATACATTGCACAGTTACTTATATTATTTTATTTATTTATTTATTTTTTAGGGGGAGGGGGTACTTTGGCCATTAAACGCCGCTAAATTTTTCGAAGTGTATAACAGATCGAAGGGCTTACAAAGTTTAGTCTCCAGAAATAGAAAAATTTTATAACTCCGTGTCCCTTTTACGTTGTAAATTGGGCATTGGCATCAAAAGATAACTAAGCCGGTGTGTGTTATTCAGTTAAAGATCTTGAAAGTACGGCTAGACGAGGCTGAAATTTCAGAAATTGATGTTTGACCAACTTTCATCTCGATATTATTATAAATCCATATTTTAAAAGTTTTATTTAGAAAATATTGCTTGCGCAAATTTTCTTCAGAATTATAGCTGCATAACAAAGGCCATTCACTTTCAAAAAATATATAAATTTCAGAGGATTTTTCAACAACTTTCAAAACAAACCAATGATGTTAACCACTTAAAATAATTAATACTGCTTCTTCACAAGCTACAATATGCAGTTTTATTAACAGAATATTGTATGTTTAATGAACTTTCAGAAGAAAGTAGTAAGCGCAGAGAAATAGCCTTTCAAAATGAGCCAATGAGTAATTTATTTTGGCAACTATTCTAAATAGTGAACGTGTATTATTTCTTTCTGCCCTCTTCATAACTCTTAAAACTTGTTAAACCTTAATTTGTAATTTATGCTGCTGGTTATCGTGAGAGTAGTATAGATTCATACTCAACATCATCGACCACTCATTCGATTACGGGCTCTGGACCCAGAATCTGAGACCGGCCCCACATATGCCTTTTTTTTATAGTCGCGTATTACATTAAAATTGCACTGTCATTTTTACTCGTACTCTTTTTAGAATGTAATTTAACCTGAGAATACGGAGAATAATTATGGTAGTTATGTTATAAGTCCAAATTAAATTTTTAAAATAAAATTGTTACTTTAAAGCAACAAGAGTTTAATACCACATGAATGTATTCAATTTCATATTAAAAGAGCTAAATTTTAGAATTGCTAATAATGGTTACTTTTGACGTATCTAAAAAAAATATTTTCACATTAACAAAATCGTAAGAAAAGGAATAACTTCTATACAAAATAATATATTATGAAACTTTATAAAATAAATGCTAACACTTTCACTAGTAGGACACAAAATTGATAGACTTCAACTCACATAAATGAGAGTTGACAGGTTTACTCAAGTCCTGATTATCTCTCAGGCACTAGGGTGGGCAGAAAAAAAATAGTTTTTGAAATCACTATTCTAATAGTGCAGAAAAGGCTCCCTATGGGTTCAATAAAAACGGTGTAAAATATTTTTGTGATTGAATAATATATTCTGCCCCCGCATCAGACTTGAATTTTCGAAATTTTGCGTAAAAATAGACACTTTTTCCTCGGGTGTCTCGGGTGTTAAGTGGGTCAAACGAAACTCTTTGGCTCTCAAACGTCCTCCTTCGACGCTCAACCTTATAGGCTTTACGTAATCTTGAAATTCGAATTGCAAGGTGTCGTATATCAAATGTGAGGTTGTCCCTTCGTAATTCAACATGCACTGTTACTCCCAAATTAGAGTCGCTCAAACGAAACTTTTTGAACTCAAACGTCCTCCTTCGACGATCAATCCTACAGAATTTACAGAATCTTGAAATTCAAATTGCAAGGGGTCGTATACCAAGTGTGAAAATTTCCCCTCTAAATGAAATATGCCGTATAACGCCGCATTGAAAGTCGTTCTAACGAAACTTTTTGGCTCTCAGACGTCCTCCTGCGACGCTGAATCCTAAAGATTTTCCGGAATGTTGAAATTCGAAACGCAAGGGGTCATATACCATGTGTAATATTGCGCCCCTTCCCAAAGTGTAATATGCTTTATATCTCCAGATTTGAAGTCTCTCAAACGTTCTCCTTAGACGTTCAATGGTGCAGAGTTTACAAAACCTTGAAATTTGAATTGAGAGGGGTTGTATACCAAGTGTGAAGTTTGCCCCTCGAAATGTAATGTACCTTATACTTCCGGATTTAAAGTTGCTCAAAAAAAAACCTTTTTAGCACTCAAATGTCTTAATAAAGGATCAATCGACGTTGAAGAATCTTCAAATTTATACTGCAATCGGCTATATACGAAGTGAAAATTTGGGCCCTCGAAAGGTACTTTACCTATAACTTTTTCTTTAAAGTCGATGGCAGAAAAATATTTAGCGCTCAATCCCGCTCAAACGACGCTCGATCACATTTCATTGTCTGTTTTATTCATTTTCAAAGTCAAGAGTTTGAATGAATTTGGCCCCCTTCCCTCCCAGTAAATTTTTTAGTGTAACATTTATTGAAAAGCCGCTCAATCGAAAATTTTAAGCGCTCAAACGTATGACATTTTTAGTTTTTCTGTCCTGTAAAGTCAAGGGTCTAAATGCATGAAGTTAGCGGCCCCAAGTAAATTTTTTAGAATAATTTCTATTAAAAAGCCGCTCAATCGAAAATTTTAAGCGCTCAATCCCGCTAAAACGACGCTATGTCACATTTCATTGTCGATGTCATTTATTTTCAAAGTCGAGGGGCTGTGTCAATTTAGTCATTTTCACTCCCAGTAAATTTTTTAGTATAACTTTTATTGAAAAGCCGCTCAATGGAAAATTTTAAGCTCTCAATCACGCTCAAGCGTATGTCGTTTTTAGTTTTTCTGTACTGTAAAGTCAAGGGGCTATCTTCATGAAGTTAGCCCCCCGAGTAAATTTTTTACAATAACTTCTATTAAAAAACCGCTCAATCGAAAATTTTAAGCACTCAAACGACGCTCAAACATCTGACGTTTTTAGTTTTTCTGCTCTGTAAGGTCGGAGCTTCATAGACCTAAGAATTTATTGGTTCCAATTTCGTATCGGGAAAAAAGAAACAAAGCGTGGTTTTAAGTACTGTTATTGTTTTTGGTGAAAATAACGTTGGAAATAAGTTTCCGATAAAAGCAATTCTTGATTGCAGTTCAATGGTAAATATTATCATGTTAGATACTGCGTTAGCTTTAGAATTAAGGCTTCGAAAAATAAACACCTTAGTTTCTGCTATTGGAGGTGCATCTCACAAAATAAAGCATGATGTTTCAACTGCAATTTCAAATAAGGAAAGTCAGTTTAGAAGATTAATTAATTGTTTGGTTGTAGAAATTATTACAGATTTTACACCAACGTGTAAACTTGTTATGAAATGGATAAAAATTCCTGACGGCATTAATCTATCAGATAAATCCTTTCATTTACGGAGTAAAATACGTATGTTGCTTGGAAATCAGTTAATTTTTATCTATTAAATCCTGAAAAATTGAAATTAGCTGGAGGTAATTTGATATTACAAGATACTGTGTTCGGCTTCACTGCTAGTGGTATTATGCGCCATGAAAACACTAATCCTGGCTTTCATTGTAGTCTTATTTCAACGCTTGATAAATTAGACAAAAAATATTAGATTATTTTGGAAAATAGAAAATTTAACGAATGTGGAAAATCCGGTAGTTAACTCTGAAGATGAACGATTTTGTGAAGAGCATTTCTTAAATACCTTCAAAAGAGGTGAATCTGGTCGCATTATAGTTCAGATGCCTTTAGCTGAGGATCCCAGTTGTTTAGGGGATTCCAAACAAACCAATTTGAATGGACTCGAGGCCTTGTGGAAAAGGTTAGTCAAAAATCCGGAAATGCTGATTTTATATCGTAATTTTATTCGAGAATACCAAGCAATGGGTCATATGGTAGAGATGATTGAAGAAGAAGAACCAGCGGTGACGTATTATCTACCCCACAACAGTGTTTATCGTCCTACTAATAGTACAACGCCACTTCCCGTAGTCTTTAATCCATCGTTACTTCCACTGGTGAATCTCTGAATTCATTGCAGATGAGTGGTGGTATAATACAAGAGGATTTATTTTCCATTTTACTTCGATTCAGAATCCACAAGTACTCGTTAACTGCAGACATAAGGAAAATGTTTAGGATGGTTGCTATAGATGAGTCTCAACACGATTTGCTACGTATTGTTTGGAAACATATAATTTTGACGATCCAGTGAAGAAATTTAAATTAACCACCGTAAACCATGGCACTAGTAGCGCTCCCTATCTAACCACTAGATCGTTGAAACAACTTGCAATAGACGATGGCAAGGATTCTCCATTAGTTGCTGAAGCTTTGCTTTCAGCCGTCTACATGGACGATATCTTAGCAGGCAGCGATGATCTGGAATTAGGGAAACTCCAAGCTCAGATTGTCTCTCTGTTACAAGGTGCTTACATGCAGTTGCATAAATGGGCAGCTAGTAATTCTTGCCTATTGCCAGATGAATTAAATGAAGATAAAGATTTATCTTTTTCTAATCAAAATGAGACGAAGACACTCGGGCTTTTATGGAAGCTGCAGACAGATTCCTTCTCTTTCAAGGTATCGACTAAGGATGAAAGAGGAAATAATTGTGAATTGACCAAAAGAACTGTGCTCTCCACGATTGCAAAATTGTTCGATCCACTCGGGCTATTAGGGCCCATAATAGCAAAGACTAAAATTCTCATGCACACTCTGTGACAGTTAAACTTAGACTAGAATGATTGCTTGCCTCCAAACTTAAAAATCTGAGTGGAATTCTTTTGTTACTGCTCTGTCACCTTTTGGTTATTCCTTTAACCTTTGGTTATTCCTATAAACCTTTTGGTTATTCCTCGTTATTGTCTTCAACATCCTTCCATTCGAACAGAAATCCATGGCTTTGCAGATTCTCCAGAGAAGGCTCTCGGAGCCGTAATGTACATTCGTTGTGTTGACGCAAATGGGCAGGCCATTGTTAATCTGTTGTGCTCTAAATCTAAAGTTGCTCGTCTAAAGACAATCACCATTCCTCGGTAGAGCTCAACGGTGCAGTTCTTCTTTCCAAATTGTTTAAAAGATCTCTGCAATCCATAAAAATCGAAATTAACGATATTTACCTTTAGTTTGGCAGCAGCATAGTGTTAGCGTGGATTAAGAGACCACTTTCTCATCTCAAGCCATTCGTTAGAAACCGTGTGAGCATCATTGAAGAGCTTACCAAGATTGAATGCTGTCACTGCGTCAGCTCCAAGGAAAATCCAGCCGATATCCTTTCAAGCAGGCCCGCAGCCAAGGTGGGTGCCAGGTGGGACTGAGCCCCCACCCCTAGCAGCAGCATCCCCCCCAGAAGATTTCACATTAAAAATTTTAATACAGATATTTCGAAAAAGTTAAGAATATGTTTTAAAAATTTTATTATTTTTCAAATGTATGATTACTTAATCTCCAACGACTGACATCTATTTAAAAGAAAGTCGTTTAACTGGCGAATGCCACAGCCACACATATTGTAATTTGCATTAAACGATTAAAGCTGAAAGGCCCAACTCTCTTAGCGCCTATCTCTGAACTGTCGATATGAGGAACTTATGATATTCAAGAACACGAAAAACAAGGTTTGTTCAAAAATCTATAGGAATTTACAGCGAATAAAGACGAAAAATTAAGGAACAGTTCCAAATTTATTCCACGAAATGCTACATATATTTCACCAGCTATACAAAACGAAGTCATTCAGATCTTAACCGATTGTGTTCGTGAGAGTGTCGTTGACGATGTAAAAAGTGCAGATGTACCTTGGTTTACAATTTTGGCAGATGGTACGAAAGACAGAAAATGTAATGAAAATTTTGCTATTGGTATTCGCTACGTGAAAGATGGTAAAGTTCATGAAACGGTTTATGTTTGAAAGCTACTTCAGAATTAAATGCACGATCTTTAGCGGATTTAACTTTAAATGTTCTACAGGAAAATGGATTAAATACTGATCATATACTTAGTCAATGTTATGATGGAGCTTCGGTGATAAGTAGAAAACTAGGTGGACTTCAAGCGATAATACAACAACAGATGAACCGATCTATACCTTATGTTCATTGCTCCAATCATCGTCTCCATTTAGTTATAGTGAAAGCAATACATGATGTTCTGGTCATTAAGCAATTTTTAAATCAGTGTTCCATGCTATACGTGTTTCTTAAACGTGGTTGTATAGCAAAAAACTACGAAGATCATGCATTGAGTCGTCTCCTAGAACAACGTTGGAGTGGGCACTTGCATGTCACAGATATAATTTATGATATTTACAGAGCAATTTTTAAAGTTTTAAAATGCATTGCTTCTAGCAGAGAATATGATGGGGCTGATGTAACAGAAGCTACTGGTTTACTTACTGTTATCCCCAAGCACAAGTTTCGATTTTGCGTAGTTTACATGCGAAAAATATTAAAAACGTTGGAATCAGCTGATAAACAGTTACAGACACGTGAAACTAGTCTTAATGATTCCTCGAAAATAATAGAAGCTGTAACAGAATCTATTAAAAATATGCGGAATGACAAAAATTATGAAGAAATTAGTCACTTTAATACTGCTGGAGATTTTGACATCGCAAATGAATCGGAACCGGAACCTCAAGTTAAAAGACGAAAAATACCCAGTTAATCTCTTAGAGATTTTTTCACAATGGAAACAGTGGGAACCAACCAATATAATGATTCATTGAAACAAATTTTCTTTGTATTCCGGTCAGTTTAGACATCCGAGGCTACAAAAATTCACACCCAGCTGAAATTTGGTAGGATTGTTCAAAACACCATCATAAATGAAATCTGAAAAGTCCTCATCGATCCGACACCTGGAAAAAAATTTACTCGGGGTCAAATGTCACAAAAACGGGTTTTTCGCGATTTTCAGCAAAACGGTGTTTCATCATAAAATGAGACAAAAATTGTAGATCAGATAATTATCTATAAATAATGTCTAAATACTTTTTTTGTTAAGAGCCACCCTTTCTGAGATATAACGATTCAAAAAGTTGGAAGAGTTGTAATCGTCATGATATGCACACGCTTCCACGCCACCTTTGAGGTAGTGTACTTAGCGCGTTTTTTTTAACGTGGTTTCCCCGGTAGGATCCCACGGTAAGATTCCACCGATCTTTTGTGATTCTGTTTAATTTGAAATTATTGAATAATAAAAGACATTGGCAAAGGTTGAAAATGATAAAAGCGGTGTAAATTTACAAAATAAAATAGGGAAATTTATTCGTCTGATTCATAATTCTCTAAAACTTCTGCTTCTTCTCCTTGTTCTTCTTCTTCATCCTGGGTGCAAGTAAATTGCCTCAATAGTCATTCATCGCATGTCTCCTCGTTGGTATCAATCGAATCCTCAACTGTTGGTGATTCAACATTGGAGCACGACCGGCCTTGACAATTTGTACATGCTAGAGAACAAAACAGTCCAACTTTTTTTGCAACCACATTTAGTACTACATCCCTTTTTACAGTTGCAAAAAAATGTGTTTAGCAGTTTTTCCGGCGCAGGTGGGAGTAAAGTCTGAACTGGTTCTAATGTATTGTCGACCAACTTCCAACCCCAGTCTTTTGGGTCTAGCTGATAACCAAGCCACACTTGAAGTTGGTAATATACCCGTAAAAGATGTTGATGAGCAGCCGCTGAGGTTGGAGGAAGACAAGCTAATTGCACTTGTTTTTTATTCCGAGTATTTTTAACGAAGCATGCATATTGAAACTTATCTAAGCACGCAGTTTTTTTAGGAGCTACATACATAAAAAGAAGAAAGCGAATTTCGTTGGTGATAACTTCTTGTGGAGTTGAATTACTCTTTTTAAAATTGAACATTGCACATTGAACTAAATCTTGTTTTTCAAACATTTTAAAAACTGTTGTTTTACCCCTCCTGAAAAATGCAGATGTCGTATCACAGGCAGTTATTGCGTATAAAAATAGTACATGATTTTGACACTTTGTAAAAGTAGATAAACTTTTCGATGATTATATTTCCGATTGATGTTGAGCTTTTCCAGGTTAAAAAAAAAAATAGTTTTTTCGACTGGAGTTCGAGCAGTGAGTAATGCGAGTAAGTCTATATCTTCACCTACAACAATAGTTGTATTTGTTAAATTGAATTGCTCTATTGCTGTTTCAATTATCATTACATCAGCATCATTATTAGTTTGTTTTACCAATATATTTTCAACAGTAAACTTTTCTTTCAACATTGAAATGAACAGAGATTTGTTGCGAGTATTTGCAAGAAATTTCTGTTGACTGGTAAATATTGTCATAGATTGATCAAATAAAATATCATAAGATGAAGATGTTGCTGAAGTTCTACGACGTTGTTCTGTGGCTTTAATATTTCTCGTAAAACCACGTTAGCCATCAAATACGGCAGTAACCCTGGGACCAAAATGCCGACGTACATACTGAACTTATTTATCTAAGATAACGTTGAATGTTTCTTCGCTATCCCACACTACGCGGTGTAATAAATATCCTCCATCAATGATGTATATCGCACTTATGTTGTTAATATCAAAATTCACCCTTTGAAAACAATCGTAAATGGCAGACTTTTGAGTTTTACGCATTCCAATGTCATCAAACAATGATAAAGGGTAGGGAGCCAATTCATATTCAAAATATTTTTCAATTTCATCTTGAAATGCCGCAGTAATACTCATTCATTGGAACAATAATACAGGGTCAACAGGTACTTTTTCATCGTGAACTTTTATGGTGCTACTCATAGCTAAAAGAGGGACTACTTTGTCAGCGCGTTTTAATTTAATATTATTAAATGTTAGTCCTGTTATTTTTGACATAGTGTCAAGCTCAACTTCACGAGCTTTATAACAATTAATTTTATTATCACCAATGACACCACTTGCAATAGATTCACTACCTCAAAGATGGCGTGGACACGTGTGCATATTATGACGATTACAACTCTTCCAACTGTTTGAATCGTTATATCTCAGAAACTGTTGCTCTTAGGAAAAAAGTGCTTAGACATTATTTAGAGATAATTATCTGATCTACAATTTTTGTCTGAACTAATTTTATGCTAAAACTTACCGTTTTGATGAAAATCACGAAAAACCCGTTTGTGTGACCTTAGACCCCCCCAAGTAAATTTTTTTTCCAGGTGTCGGATCGATGTTGACTTTTTAGATTTCATTTATGATGGTGTTTTGAACAATCTTACCAATTTTCAGCTGGGTGTGAATCTTTGTAGCTACACTCCTATTTTTTGGTCTAATTTGACCGGACTATTGGGACTATTGACGTAATCTAAACTGAACTGATTAGGCGATTCAGTGAAAATAAAACTTCGTTAAAAGCAATTTCAGCTGCAGAAGAATTAGATTTTGACAATATTCAGTACTTGTCTTCCTCAGGAATTGTGGGTATACGTGTCAGGGTATACGTGTTATAAAACATCGTTGCAAGACCGGTATTGATTTTGGTGTGTATAGGACTTATAGTTTTCCTACAGGGCTACGACAAAGATTTCTTTTACATTATGGCCTATGGGAGAAAATTCTTGAAAGTGCGCTAGCGTTTAAACGGTACATTCAGTTGAGCTTCAATTTGATATAAATGTTTGAATTATTCATCGATTAAAATTTATTTAAATGCTTGATAATGATCTTAATCGTAAGTGTTCGGAAAGTCGAGTGGAGTCACTCCAGATTTTTTATCACTGCAGCGGGAGGATTCTCATTCCAGCCTACCCACGTCCAATTTCCAGTAACCTCTGTACGCTAACAGATGCCTTGTTCATTTCTTTTTTGTTATAGTGGGAAGTCCCATGTCCTTTTTTTATCGCTGCAGCGGAAGGATTCACATTCTTTTCCTTTACAATTTAATACTGACGACTGGGCTCTATTTGTTTTTAGTAGTTGCGTAGGTATTAGCGATAAATGACTGTTAGAACACAGACAGGTAGAAGAGGAGAAGTCTAGCCACATCCAATTCCCGGTAGCCTCTACGCCATTAGGTGCTTTGTTCTTTTTTTTTCTATTTTGCAGCGAGAAGTCGCATGTCCTTTTTTTTATCATTTCAGCTATAGGATTCACATTCCAGCCTAGCTAGGTCCAATTCCAGGCAACCTGTGTATTCTATTAGGTGCCGCGTTCATTTTTTTTCGTTGCAGCGGGGAATCCCGTGTCCTTTTTTTATCATTCCAGCGGAGGGTTCACATTCCTTCCCTTTATAATCTGTATTTAAGGTAAATGGCATTTCTCTTTCAGTGCACGGGCAACGCCGGGCCACTCTGCTAGTGACAAATATAATCGAGCCCACCCGAGCCCGAATACAATCGTGACCTCTACATCCCATCCCCTCGGCCTAGAGCCCACGTGTAGCTAATTGGCCGTAATCGCACAACAATATCATACTAAAGACTAGTTTCTGTAAAAATTCTAGTCTTCATTCTTAGTACTAAAAAAATTTCGTTTTAGCGCCAATATATACATATGTGTGTGTGCGTGTACGCATACGCCCATTTTCATTATGCTCTTTTACAAAAATTTCCCCATGTCGCTGCGCCGCCGCCGCGAATTTCCGCGCGGCGCAGACCTCTAACTACAAGGGCGTAATTAGGGATGGACGCGAGACGATTTTTTGCGAGACGAGACAGACATTTTTAACATTACGATATAGGGATTTTTGCGAGACGAGACAAGGCTTTTAGGCTGTTTTGCGAGACGCGAGAAGCCAATTTTCCGTCTCGCATCCATCCCTAGGCGTAATTGTTCGTTTCTTTATTATGGGGGCACCTTGTAGGTGGACCAACGTCGCCCCCTGTGAAGGGACAGACATGACAACCACGCCCAGTCGGGGATCGAACCCCCGCCCTCGGAAGCTGAAGCCGAAACAGCAGTACGGTACTTTACTCACCGTACAACTCGGTCGGCAAACACACACTTATTAATGGCAGTATTCACCAAGAACTTGACACCCGTGTTAACCCCTTCAGACGTTAAATAGACATCACATATACATCCATTTGACATCTGACTCTCGTTTTGGTGGGTTAACTCGGGTGTAAAGTACTTGGTGAATACTGCCGTTTGACTGGGAAATATGACAAGTATATCAATGCCGGCCAATCATAACGAAGAAAGATTAATCACAGAAAAATTCACATATTGAATGTGTTGACTCTGCAAAAAGTACCAATTATGAACTCATTTAGAATAAGGAAAATTTTCAGGAATAATATACTTTCTTTTTATAAGTGCTTATTCAGATCCATGCTTATTTATCTTGTTACTAACTTTGGTTTTAATTAATAATTATCATAATCAATGTTTTATTTGTATACATTTATCAACATACATAAAGGTATACTTTAATGAATTTTAATATTGCAACTCTTATTGTCAATCGTTTCTGATCAGAATTAAATCATCTTATCAATAAGTCGTTTAAGAAAATTAATTTTTAATTATTTAAATCGAATGCACTGAAACCTGCTTGTAAATATATTGTCTGTATAAACAGGCCCTACGAGAGGGGGGGGCAGACGGGGCGCCGCCCCTAGGCCCGTGCGAGTTAGAGTGGGCCCGTGTTCAGCTAAAGTGCGTACGTGAATTTTTCAGTATGTGTTAAAAATTTCCTTTATAGATCCGTAAGTAAAATCTTTTTTTTTTTTTTTTTAAATAGACTAAATTTTGAATAATTAATTCTAGAATGATTTAGATGGCAGAAATGTTAATTCTACCATTTAAATATTAGTATATTTTCAACCTTCGAACATAAATTAAAAGTACCATTACATATAAAAAAAAAGCTTCCCTCCCACTCTCTTTCCTTTTACCAACACCAAGAAAAAATTATTGTAATGAAATTTGGACAATGCATTTGTCTAGTTAACATGTTTAATTGATTAAATTTTCAAGATCACAGGTTAATTTAAGCTCAAGAAATTGCAATAAGCTCAAGAAATGCTGTTACATTAACAGCCGGTGTAAGAAATTGCAATAAGCTCAAGAAATGCTGTTACATTAACAGCCGGTGTAACCTCCAGAATTTTGAGTGCAAGCCTGCAAACATGCATGCATTGTGTCATACAGGTGCCAAATGTCACTCTGTGGTATGGAGTTCTGTGCTTGTACTTGTGCTGTCAGTGCTGGCTGTGGACGATGCTGGTGTTGTCGTGCAATAGTATCCCATACGTGTTTAATTCAAGACAGACCTGGAGATCTCGCAGGCTAACGTAACATCTAACTGTTCTTTGTGTCACTGTGGTACCAATTACAGCTCGAATTTCTTCCGCAGACATAGTACGATGCGCCACAGCTGTATGCCGAATGTGGCGGTCTTCCCTCTTAGTAGTGCCACGTGACCGCCCGGAACCCGGTTATCTTGAGGCAGTACCATCCCTTAACCACCGCACCCAACAATCATGTACAGTTGATATATTCCAGCCTTGTCTTTCAGCAACATCGCGGAAGGAAAATCCACCTTCTCGTAGCCCTATTACAAGACCTCGTTCCAAATCCATGAGCTGTTCATGATGGCTTCTTCATCTTCTTAAAGGCATTTTTGGCTAACATCAACTCAATACGTCAAATTTCAAAGCTTAATAACTCTCACGAACATCATAGCACGCATTTAAAGCAAACCTGATTTGCATGTTCTGAGTAGCGCTACTAGCACCACATAATATAATAAATATAATAGGTAATAGTACTCTTAAATGTGATAAAATACAGAGGTGGTTTGCCACGGTATGCATGGTAAGCATCTCATCAGGGTGCCTTCTTCGAAGGGGCGCCATATGAAACTAAACACTGAGTAAAACTTGAAAAATATACACTATACTTTTTTAATATTATTTATTCGATGAATGACAAGTTAATGTATGTGAAATAAATCTCCCTCCACAAGAAAGAAATGAAGGAAAAGCGATTTTTTGTCGTAAGACGGCGTCTGTGGTGCTGATCATCACATATTTTTAATTATTTGGGTTTACTTCGTCTATTCAAAATTTAGTAGATTTGGCCATTTTAAAACCCCAGGTTTTCACTTTCGGAATTACTTCAATTTATTAAAGAAATAAATAAAGGAATTCATTCGTCTGGCCTCTTCGCACAATGAAAGAAAGCTTCACAGTTCTGTATTTGTATTTCCGTTTTCTAGAAAGAATTGCTTTCCCCTAATCCATGTGGGAAGGAAAATATTTCCCATTTATACCTCCATTTCGATTTTAGTAAGCCAATCGGGTTATTTTAGAGTGGTCTTATTACCAGCACCTCGTATGGCGCCCATAAGGAAATAATTGTTATTTTAGCTTTAAGAAGTTTGAATGCTGACTGTTTCTAGAAATGATTTTATGAAATAGGACAAGAATTCGTTGCAATTGATTCTTTTATAGTCAAAGTAAGTTACAAGTTACATTTAAAATATTTTCTCATTTAAAATTTATAAGGCATTTATGGGTGGAAAAAAAACACCAAAGAAAGAAACACGTTGGGTGGGGGAAGGGGGGGGGTTGCTTCTTATTTGCAGCAGAAGCATATTTCAGAATTTAAAAAATCTACGCTAGTAAACGAGCTTGTTATTATTATTTTCAGTTGTCGGCTTTGTTCTGTTTCATATCATTTTAGTTATGATTCATTTTAGCTGACGCCCTTGTTCAAAAATTTTTCTGAGTATTGCCTATCCGCAGGTTGGGAAGCACTGAATTAGAGAATAAAAGGGGGCGCCACCCCTGATAACATAACATATATTTTGTGAATGTTTTTTCGTGGAGCAGGAGTATTTAAAAAACCTGTTTCCCTGGGGTTATGGTTTTTCTCACCGGTTCCTCGGCGAGTGTAAAGTTACTCCTAACTGCCGTCTTATTGTCTTTGTCCGTAGATTCTCTCCCTTCTAATTCTTAGAGCTTAACGAACTTTCTGACCTTACGGACCTTAATCTGTGGCTTGACCGGCCAAAAGCAATTCCCTTATATTTATAATACGGTTGATTTCCGTAATTAATATGATAATAGATTGTGGGTCTTCAAAATATGAAAAATGACTCTCTTACTACAAAAGAAAAAAATTGGGGCAAACCAACGTCATTAAATACCGTCCTTACATTTACTAAAAAACAAAATAAGTCTATGTCCAATACTTCAATTTAAAATATTCATTCTGTCACGAGCAGTGGCGTAAACACGGAAGGGGGGGTTTACTCCCCCCCCCCGTGACGAATTTTTTTGTCATGTAAAATGTATTTTCTTCCCTCTTATCACACACACATATACAAGCCCGGACTGAGAGGGTAAGGGCCCGCCCGTCTCAAGAGAAGGGCCCGGGTTATTGTGCAACCGATAAATAATAGGATGTGTTAACTTTCGGGGTATGGGGGAGGTATGGTGTTATTATTAATTAATTATGATTGATGATTAATGCATTAATAAAATATTGATCTATTAATTAATATGCGTCATTCATATTAATTAATCCCTTGCTCATTCGGGAACCCTCACTCAAAAATTTTGAGAAAACTACATTTAAAATTAAGTGTTTTGAAGCCTTCTGGGGCGCAATTGCAGCTGCAAAATATTTTGTATGTGTCAAACTTCATTCAAGTGCTATCAGTATAGCACTTTTTTTTTGTACTTTCTTTCTTTTTTCTGTTTGGGGGCTCGCCCTCAACAAGGAGGGCCGACCCGTCTGCAGACAGTCGGACACCCTGGCCAGTCCGGGCCTGCACATATACATATGGAATGAGTTGCAGTAATCGTAATCACCCCATGAAAAATTTCTCGCTACGCCACAGGTCACAAAAATTGTTTTCGGGTTGGCGTTTTTCCCGTTCGCGTTCTTTCCTACCTGAAGAACAGGCTAAGAGGCTCCGAGATTTTCCAGTATTTTGTCCCAAGAACAAAAATAAAAATGGAGGAATAAATCCAATCCCTTCTTCTCTTTTAATAATTTCTGCTTATACCACTAAAGCCGAGGTGTTACTTCAGCGAGGTTGAGCTGTGAAGTGCTATGGCAGAAATATGCTGGCTATGAGAGGTTTATAGCTAATGTATTGGTGGCCGGTGGTTGCTGTGGATACCCGCCTTAGCAACAAAGCGGAGAATTCAACGAGTCATGTGCACAGTTTTTGCGCCACTCTCAATCTAAGAAACAGTGCCATAATTTCAGTCGGGTATTTTTCGGATACACTTGTTGGTTTCTTTTAACCACATCGGGTTGTCTTGATCTCCTTTGGGACATGTGGATCATTTAATAGGAGTGTTCTTGATTTGTATTCTGATTTTCTGAAGGTTATCTGCACTAAACTATTCGTAATGTGTAAAGAGAAAGAAAGCAATATAATTTTGCTATGTGGACGACAACTAGGTTAGTAACAATACATTTAATACCTTCATTTACCAGTTGAAAAAGTTGTTAGACGTATTAAATTAAAAATAGACGTTTTAAATTAAAAAATTAAAAATAATTCATGTTTCTCAAAAACTCTACACAATTTATGATGTATTTAAGACATGAATGTTTAAGGAAAGTAATCATTTAGAATATCATTTAGTTAAATATTCGAGTCGTTGTATGAAATCTTCGTATGTTGTATGAAGACGACTAATTTTTACGGAAAAACAACTCAAACGGCAAAATTTAAATATTTAATGCTTCAGTAAAAACTAGTTGCAGAAAAGTACAGTAATTTTAAATAGCTGCACAATCTTTTATATATATGTACAGGGTTACTGGTAACTCGACGTATTCCTTTTAAGACGTGATAGAGGAGCCAAAATGCTACGATTTTTAAAAGTATATTTTAAATTTATTTACATTTTCCTTTAAAAAAATGGTGTTTGTCTCAAAAATACAATTTCAGTGAGCGTGCAAATTATGAATGCAATTTGTCCCTTTAATCAGCTATTCAAAAACGTATTGACTGTTAAAGAATGGCAAGTTTTAATTACCGCAGGTAAAAACGTCAAAGAATGCAGTCCCGTTCCTTCTTTAAAATCGTTGGTCAACCGTTCAAGTTATCACTATTCTTTAGATTTATTTTCATAGGTGACACTATAAATAAGCTAAAAATCATGAAAATATTTTTTAGAAAAGCTCGAAAATAAGATACACGCATTTTGCATGTGCATTTTTCTATTAATTTATTTACATTTTCTTATCAAATATATTGTTTATCTCTCAAAAAATACTATTGCAGTAAGCGTACGAATTACAAATGCAATTTGTCCCATTAATCACCTATCCAAAATCATATTAAATGTCGATCTAAAGACATGCAATTCATAAAGAAAGTTAAGTTTTACGTAGCCATGATAATTAGTTACGATTCTGCGTAACGTATGCTTGTTTAGTTGATTAGCCAGCTTACAACGAAACGTGCTTACGCGACTGAGAATCGAAACTAACACGACGACACAGCACATAGCCATTTGAGATTCCCAATCTGATGTGGCTAAGATTTTAAGCACACATTTCACGCTTCCTTTGTCGTTTTTACCTGCGCTAATAAAACTTACTTTTCTTTGTTGAATACATGTCTTTAAATGGACATTAATACGTTTTTGGATAGCGGATTAACGAGCAAATTGTATTTCTAATTTGTGGGCTTACTCCAATAGTACTTTTTGATATAAACAATATTTTTGAAGGGAAAATGTCAATAATAGGAAAAAAATACATGTAAAGAGCGTGAATCAAAATTTTGAGGATGTTTTTTTTACTTTTTCATGATTATGTTAGCTTAGTTATAGTGTCAGCTATGAAGATAAATTTAAAAAATAGTGATAACTTGAGCAGTTGACCAACGATCCTAAAGAATGAACTTGTCTGCATCCTTCGACATTTTTACCTGCGGTAACTAAGATTTACCCTTCTGTACGAACTACATGTCTTTAGATGGCCATTAATACATTTTTTGATAGCTGATTAATGAGACAACTTGTATTTGTAATTTGTACGCTTATTGCAACAGTGTTTTATGAGATAAACAGCATTTTTTGCAAGGAAAGTGTAAATGAATAAAAAAAATATCAGGTTGTAACGAAAGTTTTCCACCAGATTTGCTTGAGTCAGCTCAAGCGGTACCCAGCTATTGACCTTATATGTCAATTTTATGCGATGCTTAGCGCGACTGATGGACATGGCACTAAAGTCTAACTCTTTTAGCTAGCTCTCGTGGATGAATATTTTATCTTCTTCCACAAATTCTCGTAGGCGGGCCTCATCAGCATCAGTAGTCTTGTCAGAGCGCTCTGCTTCTTTAATATCCTAGTCCTCGTTTTTGAACTTTCGGTACCAAATCTTCACTATGTCATATGATACAACAGTAGTACCTTAAGCTGTACACTTGATTCAGTTTTTATTCTGTAGCTGACTTTTTGCGACAGAACTGAGAGTAAATGATGGATCAATCTGGTAGCGTGGTAGTTCCATTTCAGACACCTTATACTTAATCATAACGATTTTGTTTTAAGTATTTCACAACACAGTGCTCTAAAACAAGTCTTTTCTTTCAAATAACAAAAATCGTTTTACAAAATATTGGCAAAGACACCAACGCGAACTGCTTGTGCAGGCAATACTTGGAGTGGCGGAAAACTTTCGTTACAACCTAATACATGTACGGCGCGTGAATTAAAATTTTGAAGTATTTTTGTGAATTTTCATGATTATGTCAGCTTGGTTAGAGTGTCAGCTATGAAAAAAATATTTTAAAGAACGGTGTTAGCTAGCTTGATTAGTTTGCCAGCTATCCTAAAAAAATGAACGTAGGTGCATCCTTTGGCGTTTTCGTCTGCGCTAAGTAAAACTCACACTTTTTTATGAATTAAATGTCTTTGGATCGACATTAATACATTTTTGGATAGCTGATTAATGGGAGAAATTTTATGCGTAATTTGTAGGCTTGCTGCTATGCTATTTATTTTCTTTAAAACGCCCTTTTGAAAGGAAGCATGTGAATTAAAAAATAAAAAAAAACACATGTAATGGCTCGTGAATTGAAATTTTAATGTAGTTTTGTACTTTTTATGATTATTTTAGCTTAATTCGAGTTTCAGCTATGAAAATTAAAATGAAATGCATTTAATAAGTAGATTTTTTTTTATTTGCACTGGAATGTAAAATTTTGCGTTATTCAAGAAAAAAGTATAAAATTCAATTTTCTCGAAAATCATTGATTTTTGGCCATACATATGTGGGTAAAAATTGTAGCATTTTGGCTCCCCTATCACGTTTTAAAAGGAATATGTCAAGTTACTAGTAACCCTATATATTAGTTTGAAAAACTTATGTTTGACGTCATTTTTATTACAAAATATATTAATCAATAAGTAAAAAAATAATGAGAATATTATGATAACAGCAGAATAACGCTTCTGGAAGGATTTTTGTCATATAATCATACTATTTTATGGGCATGGTTTTACAGCATTTATTTTGTATAAAGGCATATTGGAGTATGCAGCATATGTATGCAAGTGTGTATATATAAACAAACTTATTTAATGCAGTAGCAAATCTATATAGATCTTTTTTATGATAATGATATACATCTTTTTTATGACAACGATATGCATCTTTTTTATGATAACTTTCTGTTATTTATTTAACTGAATGATTCATAATAATCATGTATACCAGAATAACTAGATTTATCCTACAAAAAAAAGAAGCAGGTATAATGCAAGTAGAAGCCTGTTCTTCTATATTAGCTAATTTATTTTAATTAATTATGAATTAAATCTCCGCCAAAAGTGCCTTTATGTTCAGCTTTGTACATGATATTTTATTTGTAATTAAAAACAAGGTGAATAATTCTAATTATCCGATAGTACTAACTTCCTTTAACAATATTAATGTTTTAGATCTAAATATTTACATCGATAATAATACTCTTTATATTGATATTCATTATGAAAGAAACAACTTCAATTTCAGTGTGAGTATGGTGTTAAGTTGATTAGCTGTTAACACAAATCCATCTTTAACAATATCTTGCTACAACAATTGATTAATTTTAATAGCTTGTTTCTATATCATTAAAATGAAAGAATTATAATTTATTATTACAGAATATTTTGAAATGCAATTATCCATCTAAATTTGTCTATAATATTTACAATAAATTTAGAAAGTATAATTAATTATATTATACGTAAACCTTTATTTAGTTAAGCTGCAAGGAGAAAATCAAAAGCACCTGATGATATTGCCGTATTAGCCCGAATATAACGCGATATACACTCTATAACAAAAGAATCGACGCCCCAAGAAGGTGTCCCCCGATTGTAATGAAATTTCGTACGCGAAAAAATTCGGACCGAACATGCAAATGATTAAAATCTGAAGTCGAGTGAATGAATAGCGGAAGCAGTAGCGCATCGGAACTGCGCATTCAGCAGGTGCATATTAGGAGCTATTCTCAATCTGATGGTTAAAATTTCTGTTGCATTTCGACTGCGATATCTTACGCTGGCTGTAACAATGCCTTGCCGAAGGATTCGTGTGCATTACGAACAGACGTCGGGATTTGAAAGAGGTTGTGCGATGGAACTGAAAGAGGCTGGTTGGACGAATCAAAGAATCGCTCGACATCTGCGTCGAAGCGATGCGGCTATTAGACTATGCTGGCTAGAGTGGGTCAACAACGGTAGATATCAGCGTCAAAATATTAGCGGTCGACCAAGGGCCACAATAGAAGGAGAGGATAGAGCGATTGTCAGAGCAGCTATCACAGCACCGGATTTATCGCTATCAATTATCCACCGTGTGACCCGCACACATGTATCCAGCATGACCCACCTCAGACGATTGAGAGAGCAGAATTTAGTTACGCTCGCACCGACCGTTACGCAGGTTGCCTCTAATGCCTGTACTCCGTCAAGTCCGATTACTATGGTGCTGGGCTCGATCAACGTGGAACTGCGCTGACAGGGCACGTATAGTCTAGTGACGAATCCTGTTTCCAAATGTCCTGACGACAACTGCAGACGTCTGGAGACATTCAGGAAGAGGAGGGATCCTCCCCTGATTATCGCACGCCACACAAGCCCACAACAAGGTGTTATCGTCTGGGGTGCCATTTCTTTTGATAGCCGGACCCCTTTGATAGTCATTTTTTACAAGCTGACAACACAGCGGTACATTGACGATATCCTACGACAGGCTGTGTTACCGTTCCTTTTGGGATACCCTGGACTTTTCAACACGATAATAGGGAGTTTTTGCATACCGTTTCCTCCTCCGCTAACGGTACCGCTATTCGCTAAACTGGTTTTTGACCATACTGCGCATGCTCACGTATACCGAGCGGCAGCATAACGTTAGCGCAACCCGCTATTTCTCCAAGGTTAGCGGATGACGCTACCGGCAAACGCTATTCGAGACATGATGACTGCCAAACAAGTGTGATTTAACATTCTTAATAAAATATGAATAAATATAGCCGAGAAAGGAACGACATTTACTATATAAGTTAACTTATTAGTGCTATAGGAGTTTTTAGCTCGAAATCTTGTAGATTTGTCGATCTTTAAATTCTTGCATCGTTTATTTGGTATCGACATCTAGTGTCGGGAAAATAAATTGTTTTCCAAAGGATTTTTTTTACGTTTTGCATAGGTTTAAGAAAATTCTGTTCGTATAAAATTCTTAACAAAATGAATTTATAGAATAATGAAATCCTCGGAAAATAGTTATAAACAAATTAAAGCAAAATTTTTAATTTAAAGCAAAAAATTAATTTAGACGTATGTTTTTTCTTTTGATTATTTCAATAACTTTAGGAAAATACAGTTAAATTTTTAACGAAATTAGGTTTTAAAAAACTTAAAATCCTCATACAATAATTATTTTTTTTATTTTTATGCAGTAAGAACCACTAGACACGAAAACTAAAAATAATTATAGGTGAATTAAAAATTCAGGTTTTTATAATTATTTTATTAAAATTACAAGTTTGTAACAAACCTTGATTTAAAAAAAATTATAGACGAATTAAAAATTCAGGTTTGTGAAGTAGTGTTCGCAGTGGGTTTAATTTATTTATAAATATTTTGTAGGTTCTAGTTCTAATTACTGCTCAAACAAATGCTCCATGTTAGTGGTTCGTACTGCATTTGAAAAAAAAAATAGTTTATGGGGATTTCAATTATTTTAAAAACTAATTTCGTGAAAAATTCAACCGTATTTACCTAAACTGTCCAAATACACAAAAAATTCAAAAATAAAAAATACGTGCAAAAATAAAAAAATAAGAAATTTGTATTTTAATTTTTCATTTGCTTAAAATAAAAAAATATTCTTTAATTTGTTTGTAACTATTTTCTGGGGATTTCATTAATTCTATAAATTCATTTTGCTTAACATTTTATACGATAATTTCTAAAAGTAATGCAATGCAATTATGGGGGGAAATTTTCAAGGGAAAAAAACGCATGAAAATTTATTTTCTTGCCACTAGAGGGCAATACTGTAAAAAAAAGAAGAATATAATATGATAAATGCTTAGGGAGCAAAAGCATTATGCAAAAAGTCTCTTTTTGTTAGTAGTTCAGATACCGTAAACTTTATACGGGCGCATGCGCTGTACTGTCCTATAACGTTTAATGTTAGCGTTACGGCGAGTGAAACCGCTATGCAAAAACTTCCTAATGCCTGGCCGCGTACGGCACGTGTTGCTATTGTTAGGGGGGGGGGGCATCAGTTTAAATCTCAACTCATAAGAGGTTTTTAATATATTTTAATTAACAGTAAAATAAAAGTACTAAAGCGTTGTGAAGTTCCGCAATACTGATGGGCGATCAGAAAAAAAAAAAAGACATGAAATAAATGGATTTAAAATAAACGTAACAAAACATTTATTAAGCATAAAGATCATATTTACATTTCCGTTTATATGACTATCTAAACGAAACTCAAAATGGAGTAATTTAGAACAAATTAAATCCGTACTCTTTACTAGAACATCATATAACTACTTTAGCAATTATTAAGAATATTATACACGATTAAAAGAAAGTCACAAAAAAAAAAAAACTAAGTGATGGCAGTTGGATTTACGTGTAGTCCGGTGCAGAGAAGATAGGAGCACCATTTTATTTTTTCTTCTAAACACAAACTTATAACTGATCACAAAAACTATCCGCACTGGTTACACACTTTGAAAATGATTTTTCGAGAGCGAAAATCTGCCCTCTCTGTCTCTCCAGCTCGGTTTTGCTCTGCCTTCTTTCCCCTTTTCATTCCACTAAACTCGTAAATAATTAGTTTAGCCACTCTGTGGCTCCTAATTCTCCTAAACCGTCCAATTACCAACTCTTTGGCCTGAAATTTTTCTCTCCCTAACTCGCAAATGGCCATTCCTCAATCTTATATTTTTCATTGGATTTTAACGGAATTATGGCCAACACCTCCACGTTTTTCTTATATTTCATTTTCAATTTCTTCACCTTGGCGTTTATTATATTTTTTCTTTATTGTTAAGCTTGCTTACAAACATACACCGACCAACATCAAAGTTATCCGCAAAATTGACCGCTAACGAACTGACCACAACAAAAGGCGAGGGCATCCTTTGTATTCCTGCAAGACGTCCCGTGATACACAAAAATGATTCTTTCCGTTCACCTGGCGAGTATCGCTTGCGCATTCTTTTCAAAGAACGCCAAAAGATAAAATTTCTACGGCGGACTTTCACCAAGATTTTTTTTAAACTTTCCGGCCGCAACCCTTAAATTATGAGTAAATTTTCCTTTCTGCATTCAGCTAAAGAACACCTTTCTCTGCATTAAATTCCATTCCTTTACGAAATTTCTTTTCTACCGAATTCCTACCAAAAATGTCCCTGATTCTGAAAAGTTCCATTTATTTTTTGAGACTTGCCTTTTTATTAAAATCCTGGCACAACTTTTGTGCTAAATTCTTTTGAGAATACTGCATGTTTAGCTGACTTTCAGATGGTCGCTATAAACGGTTTTATGTATTCCTAACACCTGCAGATTTTCTTGTGGAATCACAATTTCTTAATAAAGGCTCTCCATCTGCTTGGGGCTGTATACTAATTACCGCACATTAACTACAATCTCAACCTAACACTGAATTGTCTTCAAGCTTTCCCTGCAGTTCCTTGGCCAGCTTGGTCTCCTGATCTCTCTCCCATTGAGCACATTTGGGACGTTATTGGAAGGCGATTGCAACCATCTCAAAATGTTGCCGATTTAGCCCAACAGTTGGAGACAATTTGGCAAGAATTCCGCAGGACACCATGCGGGAAGTTTATCAGTCTGTGCCACGCATGTGACAGCTTGCATCGAGGCCAGATGTGTACCAACGCCTTATTGACTTCCTCTCTTTGCAATGGTCAAACTCTACAATAAAAATAAATCATTCAATTGTTCGGAAATTTTTATAGATTGTTTTTTATGTATTTTCTTTACATCCACCAATTTTTATTCCAATTGGACAATTCTTTCTTGGTGCGTCGGTTTTTTTTTTTTTTTCTTTTTGTTATAGAGTGTATCTTTGATTTTTTTCTGATGAAACATTTCGGGATCCTTTTATATTCGTGGCAGCGTTATATTCGGGCTAATACGTTAGTTAACACACTTAATATTTCCTCCGATATATGTCTGTGAGCCCCTCTATTCTTTACATAATGCTTAAGTGATAATACTAATATGTCCCTAATTTGCCTTTTGATACTTGTACATATTGTTAGACAAAAGTACATATATCAGCTATAGGTTATTCTTTTATCTTAAAACTATATTTAATTTCATTATAGTTTTAAATATAAGTAATTTTTATTTCTATTATTATTTTTTATGTGTATTTTTTAATTTTTGTTTGGTTAGGGGCCGGACTTATTCATATTTACTTATTTGTTTTTAGTTAGTATTAGTTTTACTTTGTATACGATAGATGAGATTATTCTATTAGTTTCAGGATATTTCATATTCTCAGAGTTTGAGAAATATTTCCTCCTCGATTGTATTGTTTTGTTTTTTTTTTTACTTATTTTGTAAACTCTACAATGCACTAGCAAGGTAGTTTTGTAAGGCTCAGAATTTTCACAATCTGAGTAATATTGTGATAATTACTGTGGTTTCCAGATTGACTTTGGGTAAGATTTCAATCTTACCCAAATACCCCAATTTCATACTTATTCTTTTGATCATTCATGTTTTCTTTTCATCTGTATATTCAAATTTATTTCTATATATTTGAATTCATTTTATTTATCATAATTTCATTCTAATTTTATTCCCTTATTTTTATCACGTGTTGCAGAAGGTGACATTATTCTTGCTTTATTATGGATTCTAACGCTTTTTAATTGATTTATTATTCGAGATATTTTTATTTTGTATTGTCGTATTTATTATTCACGACATCTTAATATTTTGTATTTTTTTTAGTTCAAATATGGCGATTTTAGTGGGTTTGTCTTCAGATTCTCAGATTCGGCTAGGTTATTTTTGCCTTTAGTTTCATAGCTTTGTTTCTATCTCATTTATAGCTGAAGGTGATAGTTTGATCATTAAAAACACTTTAAGCCTCTTTGTCGGTCCAAATGCCAGTGGAGAATTTTTATAAAGTAAATGCAGTGTATTTCTTCATTTTTTTCATTAAAATTCTACAAAGGTACATGTAAAGCGTTTCTATTCTTGTCATTTTGTCATTTTTTTAATATTGCTGTTATACGTTCCCTTTTGTCTTTGCTTTATTTATTTTATTTTATTTTATTTTTATTTTTATTTTTTTTAGTACTACTTTTAGATCATACTAATATACAGAGAGGAGAAAATATTCAAACTGTGTTTTCTCTTTAAAAAAATTATGAGTTATTAATTTTTGATTGAAGTTAACATTAAATATAGGACAAAAATAAATAATTATTTTAATCCAAAACAAGTTTTATCCCGTTGTAATCTATTTGGAAAATTGAAGCTTAAATCAAAATATGTTCCCTCTAGAGCCTGTTTTCTGTCAAACAGTTATTCCTCCTGTCAGCCAATCAGAACTGTTCTTACTGGTCACATGACCAGCTTTTTGTTTCTAGCATAGGTACTTTGGGGAGAACCTATTAAGGGACAGAGAAGAGGGGACAGAAGAATCCACTGAAGCATTAATAAAAGAAAGCAAGATAAGGGAATTTATTTCAAATTTAAAGGCATCAAAAACCCATAATGGAAGAAAAAAATCTAGTTGATAATACTTGAACTATAGTTTAAGAAGTTGCATGAAATTTATGTTAAAAAACTGTAGCGAAGATCTAGACAAAGCTAGTTCCGCTATGTTTCGCTAAGCTATGTTCAGAAGAATATTTACAAATGAATTTAATGTAGGCTTTAAGTCTCCGTCTAGTGACGATTGCAGAACATGTTCGATCTGGACGAAAAGATCATATCCTGCATGGTCTGCAGAAAAAGTTAATAATATGACTGGAAAAAGAATTCATAAGCTAAGAGCCAACCCTACTAGCACATTTGTCCGCTTACCACCGGCCACGTAGCCAGCCGATGATTTCCCTACTATCGATATTGCTAGTTAGAAAAGCATTTTATTGTATTATGAAAGAAGACATGGATGAATCAGTCGTTAATTTATGTTTTGATGTACTATTCAACAGCTGAACAAGACTAATATTTCGTGATTCCTTTTATTAAAGGAAGTTCTTTACAGCCTTTATATAATGAGTATAGATGATCTGATATTCTCATTCTACACTTGGTTTGAAGAGTTATAAGAGGCAGAGGTAGCGCTGAAATATCCTCTGCTTTACATTGTAACCTAAACAAAACGGACCTTCCCAGCAAACACACACCTGCTGGCGGAGTACCTTGCCAGTGCATTTCTGACTTTATGTCCAGCACCGGCACGGCACTGCAAAAAGTAACTGAATCGTACCAAAAGTGGTCGCCCGAGAAGCACCTTGCCAGAAGCCCGGGAAGGCAATGGCACTGTGCTAGCGCTACTGCATGTGCCGGCCATCATTTACTATAATGACACTGGCCCATTAAGTTTAAAATGCCTGAAATGAAACGGCGGGGTGCCGGTGATTATTAAAAATAAAGGCACTGGCCTGATATCTTAACAGTGACTGTAATATAATGGCACTGTGCCGGCTTTGTGCCTATTTACAGCAATGCTGCAGTAATTGAAATACGAGCCAGTATCGTATCCAGGCGAGGGGTTAGGGGGCTTATTCATCAACCCCCTCCTCCCCCCAAAAAAGACATTGCTTAAGGGTAGCATTGGGATTTACTGTACGTTCCGTTTAGGTAAATTAAGCTTTTATTAGTCTATCCAATCAATTTATATTCAAGACATTTTTCTAATCAGCCCCCCATCTCTTGAAAAAAAAAAATTACATTAATCCATTGTTGCACTTCAGCTTTCAAAACAGTCCCTCTTCTCAAATCGTAGAAGATTATTCTTCACAATTATCGTGTGATCTGTAAGAATTTCATTTCTCCATTTGATAAAATCAACCACTATGATTTTTTTAACCGCGGTGCTCTACACAAATTTCCGTGCGTCATCAACATAGTAAATTAAGATAGTCCCGGTTAGCCGCAACCCAGATAATCCGATCTCGGTTAATCGAGAGTCTGCTGTAATTATATGGCGCACATCGGAATAATTCTGGAGGACAGCGATTAAAACTGCACGATAAATAAAACAGAAATCAGCAGCAAAATCCGTTAGTCCATCGTTTGCAAATTATGCTCACCCACCATTTGTGAATTCTGCGCAATTTTCTTACAAATACTTACAATATACATACATACATACCCAGCAAACACACACCTGCTGGCGGAGTATCTAGCCAGTGCCTTTCTGCCTTTATGTCCAGCACCGGCCCGGCACTGCAAAAAGTAACTGAATCGTACCAAAAGTGGTCGCCCGAGAAGCACCTTGCCAGAAGCCCGGGCAGGCAATGGCACTGTGCTGGCATACTGCATGTGCCGGCCGTTACTCACAATAAAGACACTGGCCCATTAAGTTTAAAATGCCAATGAAACGGCGGGGTGCCGGCGATTATTAAAAATAAAGGCACTGGCCCGATATCTTAACAGTCACTGTAATATAATGGCACTGTGCCGGCTTAGTGCCTTCTATTAAGAAAAGGATAAATCTGCAAATATTAATTTTATTTAAACCACATGTAAGCAAAATAAAAAAGTAACTTAATATTTTTAATTAAAACTGCTTAAAATAATTAAATTAAAAATATATTTTTAATTTAAAACTTGTCTACTGCAAAATGAACTTAAAATTAACCTAATATAAGAGTTTGATTAATCAAACCAGTTGAACCTAAATTAAAAAATGAATTAATTTTTAAAAAAACTCATCTAGTTGAATATTAGTTAAAACTAAGTTCACTTTGCACTGAACAAGAATTTATACATTAGAAAAAAATGTTTTTAATTATTTCAAGCAGTTTTAATTTTTAAAAAATCACTTTTTTACTTTATTTACATGTGATTTAAATAAAATAATATCAGCAGATTTATCCTATTCTTAATGGGATGATCAGTATCATTATTTAAATCTTGCATTTGGTACTGAAACCACCTAAATACATTTTTCAAATAACATGTTTTTTCTTTTTTTTACAAACCTGTCAAAGGCAAAATCACATTAAGTTCAGGGTGATTTTGAAGACTATGTAAAAGAATTTTAAATGTTATTGACATTTTTAAACTGAAGAATAAACTGTATGAACTTTTATGTACTAATACTTGTGCTTGAAATATATTAATGTGTCCAATTGTTTCTGACTATGTATTGGAATTCTTTTGAATGCTCCTGAAAAACTATGAATGCTACACAAACTATTTTTAATGTAAGGCCTTATTTTGTACTCTTTAACAACATATATGAATTTTACTTTGTTTGAAATAGTTGAATGTCGAAAACACATTTTAAACAAGACAACCCATACAGTGTAATACTTCTTTTCTAAGAATTCTTTTGTGAGCTCCTGTAAAAAGCTTTAAGTACTAAGGACACCATTTTCAATACCATTGTATTATCATGAATTTTTAAAAGGCCTGCAAAATTTCAAGTTACTTGAATGTCTAGAAGTGGGTGACAATTTAATTAAACGATTTCATTGCCATAATACATACATCTGAAAGTAATAAAAGCGTGTTTAAAAAAAGTAATAAACTTTTTTATACAACCAGAGTAAAAGGGACACGTATCTGATCCTTTTCTAAAACTTCTGTCAAAAAATTATCATAAGGAAAACTTTTTGTGAAAAATTATGGGGTTTTTTTTTTTGGGGGGGGGGAGGGGAGTTGTTGTTGTTCTTATACATAAGTACTTGCTTTTGCCTTTTTTTAAATATGTAATTGATATATGTGATATTTTAAAAATTATTTTGAAGTTCACATTGAACTAATTTAAAAAAAAATCTCAATATATATATGCAAGGCCATATCCCCTTTCTCCAAGTTCCCATTATTCTTATAAAAAAAAAAAAATGAGTGATGCAATCTTTTTGTAAAAATTCTGCTTTGTCTACCATATAGACTCTCTCTGAAAATTCTTTCTTGATGTAACTCTGCAAACATGTGCATAAATATATATAAAATACACATGTTATACCCAGGGGCGTAGCCAGAAATTGTTCATGGGGGGGGGGGGGGTTACGACTACTACAACTCATATATATATGTATACGTGTGTGTGATAATAGAGTGAAGAATATACATTTTATATGGCAAAAAAATTCTCATGGGGGAGGCGTTATGACCCCCCCTAACCCCCCCCCCTTGGCTACGCTCCTGGTTATACCATATGATATGCATGAGACCGCTTAAAAAAATCGTATATTAATTTCATTAAATTGGTTATAAAAAAAGTAGTTAACTTTGGAGTTGGGATGTTATTTTTCAAAACTATTGTATTTTAAAAAGGCTTTTAACCTTAGGATTTGCATAAAACTGCAAAAATTTTTCATATATACATAAAAAGTGGCTGTATATCTTTTTGAACAATAATTTACTGTATTGGCCCGAATATAACATGGTATTTTTTGACTGATCTTTTCCCGTTAAAAACCTGACTCGTGCTAAATTTGAGGCTTAAATATAGGATTTTGCTAATTATTTTTATGAAAAATTTCTGAGTTGTGTTATATTCGAGACAATGCAGTAACTTTTTGATCAATACTCAGTTCTCGTAATTGCTTGAAATTTTTAAATCTTCTGCTTCAATATAATTAGGTCTTTCTCTTTTTTTCAATCATCTCATTTTGGATTCTGTTTTTCACAGGTGTATCTGTAAGAATTTCTGATTCTTTTTAGGTTGTCTCTTATTATTTTTTCTCTTTTGGATCAGCCTTAGAAAAAGACTTTACCTTCACTGGTGTCATTTTTTTGTCTTACATTTCAGTAATTTTCTTGAGGAACTGAAGATTCTGTGGGTGATGTGGAAGACTTATTTAAATAAATTCATATCATCCGGACATTAAAAAGTAAGAAACTTGCAGAAAGACAATGACTATATAAATGAGAACAGTGGGTCCCCATTTCAGGTGACCAGTGTGCCCCATATGAACCAGTATTATTTTTCACCTGAAAATTCCATATCGTTAAAATATTCATTTAAATACAACTTAATAGAAAAGAAGGTAATTTAAACTATATAAATATACCACATAACCAGGGTGCCCACCACAGCACAGCCACAGAAATAGTTGCTTTAGGTAGCCTTCAGGGTATAAAATAGTAGCCTGGTAATACCCTTCAGGTTACAAAATAGTAGCCTTTATGGTAAAAATAGTATCCTTTTGAACAATCTAAACAGACTGAAATCTTCTAAACAAAGTTTAAAAAATGTTAAATACACATTTTTGTTTTCTGAAAGAAGTTTAGACTATATTTATGAAGATTAAATTCATTATATATTACTCTGTAACAGAGAATGCTTGCACTTTAGTTGCGTTTCCTTAGATGCAGAAGTTCATAGAACATAACATTATAAAGCAGACAGTTTTCAATGTCTTTCCAAGTATTTTTAGTCAAACATAAAATGCAAAACACAGTACACTCTCTCAAAACTACATACACCAGAATTAATAAACATGCAAATTACAGAAGTTTAGATCATGGAATTGTGAATATAACTTTTTATTGAATTATTATATGAATTAAAAAATAAATAAACACTCAAAACAAAAAAGGTGACTTTTTAAAAATTAAAAAAATTCCTTTTAAAAATGAAAAAAAATTACACAGTTTAAAAGCAAGCAGCAGGTGCATTAACTTTCATGAAGCATACATTACCACTAATAAAAGTTAATAGTGTTCCGAAAATTAAGTTTTGCATTGTGTTGGATGTAAATCTGTTAACTAGAACGCAAGATAGGAACATTAAATATTCACATAGGATAGCATCAAAATTAGGGGCTACTTGTTAAATATTGGCGATATCGCTTGGCTGGGTTAAATTTTGGGAGCTTATTTTTTGCACCAATTTTGTCAATATTTTGCCAAAAAATCGCTAAGACTGGCAACATCTGACATGACTTTTTTTTTAAAAAGAGACTTGCAATGTTTACTTACCCGCTTAGAATTACACAAATTATGCAAGGAAAATGATAGATAATTTACTAAACAGATTTTGCCAGAACATTTGAGAAAACTCCTCAAAAAGTATAAATACGTGAGTAGGTCATCCCACTGTTTCAGCCTCGAATTGGTTTTTCTATCAAACACTAGCTATTAAGAACATGTCGCTTTGCATAATTTTGATGCCAGAGACACCGTTGTTTTGCCAAGCTGTATTTAAAAATTTGTTTATGAATTCAGTATTGTTGCATGCTGTGGAGCAGTCAAGGGTTAGGCTCAAGTATTCTGATATTTTATCAAACAGAACAATTTCATTTACTGTTAAGAAATTGCAGAGGAAGTTGCTCCCTGATATTTCCATGATCTGTCACCACCCTGTGCTAGTATTTAGTTTTATTATTTTCCCACTAATCACTGGGTCAAAATTATTTGACAGCACGTCTATGGCCCAATTAAACCTATCTGGAAGTTTTTTTTAACAACTTTTGATCGCTAATTTTCTTTTGATTGTTCAAACTACATTTTTGTGAACCTAAATTACTACCTCTGCATTGAACAGTTCTTTAAAAATTCTTCTCACCCCCATTTTCAGAAGATAAATAATCTTGCAGACTTACAGCTAGTGATTTTTACTTTTTATTAAATATTACTTCTTCGAATAATTGTGAAAAGGTAATGTTTTGTTTGATTAATTAAACATAAAGAATTTCAATGGTTTAAATAGTTTAAGTACAATTTCAGATCAGTATGCTATTCAAAAATTAAATCATTTTGATGCATTTACTGAAAACTAGATTCTTTTTCTTTTCTTTCTTTCTTTCTTTTTTTTTGGGGGGGGGGATAGGTGTGTGTGTCATTTTTTATTGTAATTGTTTTATATTTCTTGTCTCCCAAATATTTGACTTTTTTTCCCTCTTTGTTTGTAATGGATCCTACAGATACATTTTTTTTTGGGGGGGGGGCATTTTTTATTGTAATTTTTCTTGTCTCCTAAATATTTGATTTTTTCACTTTGTTTATAATGGATCACATAGCATATTTTTTTCTTAATGTAATTCAACCTTCCTTGTGTACTGTCCTAATCTCAAATCGTAACGGTTGTGCTGTAAATACATAAATTATTTACAGAAACACAGTTTGTTGTCTTGTTTTACAAAGAGTATTTTAAGTTTGTTAAACTCAGCTACAATTCTACTTGAAATTTTGTTGCTTGTACAGTTATTTGAATTATCTGTTTTCTGTATTGACTATCCAAATAAAATATAGTTGAAACTTTATAATGTCTCATACTTCATTTTTGTTATTTGTTATTGTTTTAACATATAAACATGCAGACTGATTATATAAATAATTCCAAGTAAGGTCTACCAATTTATTACATATATAGGCCCAATTAATTAGTTTTCATTTATCTTAAAATAATAATAATAATTTAAAATTGATGATGTACAAAAAATACATTAAGTTTATGCACATTCACACTAATAACTTCTACTTTATGGTGTTTTTTGTGCTACTGTTTGAAGAAATTATCATCCATATTTATATCTTTTTAAAATAATTGAAGTTTTCGTATACACTTTTCTCTGCATAATGCAGTATTCTTCAGCAGAACAAGTCTTAAATCACAACAATTAGAACCACATTTAAGGACAAGTTTGGTTCCTATGAAATTATTATGCTGATGCCACATTTTAAATTATTTTACTGGGTGTTTTGAATAGTGAATTATGAGAGTAAGTATATCTTTTTTTATTTCAGCATACATGGTAGTTATTAGTAAATATTAAATATAAAGTTCAACTTATTTCCCAATTGTTGCAATAGAATATACACATTTTAAAAGTGATGAGCACAAAACAGAAGTCCATATCACATTATACAAATTTTTATTTTATTTATTTATTTTTTTAACACTGTATTTTTACCCTAAAAGTATAAACTTAAACAATGATATAAGTTCCTGATTAAATCGATATTATTTCACTGATACTCATCTGATTTTATGATTAAAATAAGTTTAAACAGCGATTCTCATTACAAAATTATAACAATAGCAACCCTTGCTCCAAGTTAAAATTACCCCCAAAAGTGTTAATTCAAACAACTGGATTTGGATTAAACCAATATTCAATATTATTTCATCGATTGTTTCCTGAATTTATATTTAAAAGAAGTTTAAGCAGCGATTCCCGTAACAAAATAATAATTAAAATAACCTAAGTTTCATAAATAATTTTTTCCCCAAAGTGTAAACTAACAATAGTCTAACTTTAATCACACTTGTGATTGAACTTTAATCAATGGTCAAACTTTAATCATAATATTATTTCGATGATCGTTCAGCGAATTTACAATTAAAACAAGTTTAAGCAGCGATTCCCGTAACAAAATAGTAATTAAAATAACCTAAGTTTCATAAATAAATTTTTTCCCAAAAGTGTAAACTTTAACAATGGTCAAACTTTTTTACACCAATATTATTTAGTTGATCGTTACCCGATTTTATAAATGAAAGCATTTTAAACGGCGTTTCTTCATTAAAGGGGGGGGGGGGAAATAACTCCCAGCTAACTCAAAGCAAAGGCGAAAATAGTTTCGGATCTGCGTTTGAGCCCTGTAAAGTTGTTTTTTTTACCACCACGGTTTCCGCCAACGCCGCGCATGCGCGAGTTTCTGCTCTTACATTATCCCTATGAGATCTGGACTTCTTCACGCAGTGGTTATTTATATTCTTTGTCCGCAGCTGTCTTGCCCAATTTGAAGCAAATTTTAATGTTAATTCTTTGCTTCATTTTCACTTCGACAACAGGAATTTAAGAGCTACGTTTTAATGCGCCTTTCCACGAGAACCAGTTACTTCAGAATGGCGCTGATTGCACTGCACATGCGCAAGAAAACGCTCTTCAATATGCAATCATTAGCGCCATCTTCCGGGTTTTCGTTCTCCTACAGTTACGTCAGTCCTGGAAATTAATAGCCGGACCTTGTATGATATAAGAAACTTTTATGAAAATATGAAGTCAATGATTGATTATTTCGATACATCTGACTATCAAGAAAATAATCCATATAATATGCCTAGATATAATAAAAAAGTATTGGGTAAAATGAAAGATGAAAATAATGGTGTAATTATAGAAGAATTTGTAGGTTTATAAGAAGTAAAATGTATTCAATAAAATTAGAACAGGGTGTTGAAGCATACAATAATAAAGGAGGACATAAAAAAATTGTAACTAAAAAGTCGAAAGGAGTCAAAAAATATGTTGTTGACCACCGAATAACATTTGAAGATTACAAGAACTGTTTATTGAATAAAAATGAACTATACTAGCCAATGAATTTAATTAAAAGTATGAACCATGAATTGTGCTCAATTCAAGCGAACAAGATAGCTTTATCAGCAAAAGACGATAAAAGATTTATATTAGAAGGTGGAATTCATACTAGAGCTTTAGGACATTATAAAAAAGGTTATTTATAAATGGAGATTATTGTAAGTATGCAAGGATTTATTTTCCCTCATAAAACTATAATAAGAAAAATAAGTTGGAGTCATTTAAAATCAGGAATAGGTGAAACTATTTTTGTATTTACACCCAATTATGAAATGAATGATTAACCCTTTGAGGCGCAACCCTTTCTCAACTCTGAAAAAAGGGCATCCGTTGCCATCGCTCGACTTAACTACCAGCAAGATGGCGGACGATCGAAACGTTCATCGTGCGCCACAGATCTAGAGACCCTTTTTTTGACGCAGCTGGCTGTGCCGGGCACAGCCAGCAGTCGTCAAAAAAAGGGTCTCTAGATCTGTGGCACGTGATGAACGTTTCGGTGGTCCGCCATCTTGCTGGTAGTTAAGTCGAGCGATGGCAACGGATGCCCTTTTTTCAGAGTTGGGCAATCTATTCAGCTGTTCTCGCGTTCTTCCATTTTTCAGCAGATGCCAGTACTGTTAAAAATAATCGTGAGAATTTTTTGACGGGAAATGACGTGCTAAACAGTAAAGGATTCTGGTGGAGCTATGTCACCCGCAACTATTTTTATAGAAATCAAATCTATTCTTCCTAACTGGCAACAGTCAAAACATCAGAATTTGGTGTTCCCAGAGCGGGATCACTGCGCGTTAAAGGGTTAAGGGAGAGCAATCGTTCGTAAAGTAACTAGACATGTACATGGGTTAAGATTTAAAAGATATCCTGATAATAAAGGTTTATGGATCAGTAAAAATGAAGTACAGGATTATTTAAAACCGATACAGAGCTTATATAGTGGAAAGTTTGGAATTAAAGGTGGAATTATAAGTGTAGAAACCTTTAATAAATGGTGAATTGAAGTAGAATTTTTGCAAATTCCTAAATGTGTTAGAGTAAAAGGACCTGGTTGTTTAATGTATAGATGTTTGTATTGTAAAAGCTTTATTGAAAAAAATATTTCTTAATAAATTCAGAAATTAACGTCTTGTTTGTTTACCTTTTGCTATTATAGGAGGGGTCATATGTTTAGCAACTGTTATAATAATCTCCCCAATTGTAGGTTTCGCTGTAATTATTCAAAATATTATAGAAGAAATTGAAAGTGAAAAAAACAGTTTAAAAATATTTCCTAATAAATGGAAGACTTTAATAGTCTTATCATACTCAACGACTTATAAATTGAAAGATTTAGATATTGGTGAATATTAATTGTTAGATATAAAAAAGATTCATACTAGAAAATATGGACATGGTTGTGTTGTAACTTTAAATGTAGATGATGAAGAAAAATATTTTTATCTTCCAAAACAAAGCAACTATTTCAGAAAAGCTTTTAAAAATATTAAAAAAGGAAATTATTTATTTGTATACAGGGGAAATCTAAACTCTTGGGCAAAACTTTAAGGGGTGATAGGGCACATAATAAGGAATCAGAATCACATATTTATGTGGGGTCAAAAACGCCCTTCTGACTTACCTGGTAATAATCACTTTGTGAAAAGTATTGAAGTGTTCGTCTAATTTCTTAACCAAGTTTCATAAACAACAGGCTCGTCTCCAAAAATTTTATGACTATAGAAAACTGACTCATGAAAAATATTATGACTGTAGTTTGAAGGAATGTTCTTAAAAATAAATCCTTATAAATGGATCTTTACGATTTGCAACTCTTGTTTCATAAGGATTTAATAATTAAACAAAAAGTTGAAATGTGTGCTGTTTTAATCGGGGAATATGAACATACAGGATTTGTTTATTATAAAAACGGGATTTTACGATATTTGAATGAAATTGCAACAATAATTAATAGAAAATGATCTAGTAAAAATAATGTTGCAGGATTAGAAATAGTACATAGATAGAAAAATCATGTTGACCAATTCATGCAAGATGGGTGAAGCTTATATTCACTTAAATCTAAAAGAGGAATTTTTAATCTAAAGAGAGGACTTCCATTTTTGAAAGTCCTCTTTTTTCACGCTTTCTTTATTTTTCACTTAAAAGATGTGACTAACACAAAAATAGGATTTTTTTTTTTGGTCACACATTTTTCATGCTTTTCGTTTAAATCAGACTTTTTAATCTAAAAGAGGACTTCCATTTTTGGAAGTCCTCTTTTTTCACGCTTTTTGATAGACACGCTTTCTTTATTTTTTCACTTAAAAGATGTGATTAACACTAAAAACGAATTTTTTTGGGTATAAAATTATTAGTCACACTTTTTTCATGCTTTCTTTATTTTTCGCTTTAAAAGATGTGGTTAGAAGTTTGTAACATTAAAAAACGGTGTAGAATCCCGTTTTTCTCAAGTAAAAGACGAATGCGCTCGTAAGATTAGTAATATACTACTTATGAGTGTAACCATAGTACAATTTGATTTATTATTACTTGCTGTAAGATTTTGATAAGTACACACACACACACACATATATATAAATACATGAACCAAAAACTATTATAACTCATTTATAAAATCTCTTTAACTATGAATATTGAAATTTAAAAATTTACAAATGCTTTTATGAACCGTCTCTGTCATAATTGTCTCTGTCTGCGACTGTTGAACTGTCTCTGTCTGCGACTGAAAATTTGTAAGGAAATTGTTGTTTGTGAAAACTGCACACAAGGGTGACGCAAAAAAATCGACAATTATTTTTTAGTCTCGTGTGAAAAAATGTTAGTTTTTGATGCTTTAAGATCCCCATCCAAAAGACAGCTCAAAAAAAAATTTTAAGAGGTCGCTCAATTTTTTTTTTAATTTCAAAAATCGTCAAAAATCGAATTTTTTTTTCTCGTTACGGTATAATTTTACAGACAAGAAAAATAAGTTTCTGAAAGTTTCAGTTCAAAATTTAAATTTTGAAAGGTCGCTCACAATTTTTTAAATTTATTAATGCATTACGTTAGATTTTTTCGAGCGACCTTTTAATATTCAAATTAAAATTCCATACATTTTTTTTCTTTTATTTAGTACAATAATCCGTAAAAATACACCATGAGATGAACTAAAAATCAAGCACAATATAGAAAACATTACTTTTTTTAAATTTAATAATTTTATTTAATCAACTACAACATTTTAACAACATTTCAATAAGCTTTGTTATTAATTCTGAAACCAAATTTTAATTTTAACAGGTTTTATTGATTTTTAGTCATCTCGTAGTGTATTTTTATTGTGAATGTATTATTAAATTATTATTAATTGTAATGTATTATTAAAAATAAAAAAATTCTATTTTTGACGATTGTTGAAATTTAAAAACATTTTGAGCGACCTCTTAAATTTTTTTTTTAAACTGTCCTTCGGAGGGGGCTCTTAAAACATCAAAAACTAATATTTTTTCACACGATAGTAAAAAAAAATAGTCGTTTTTTTGCGTCACCCTTCTGCACACAATTCATTAATGATGGGCGAACATAATTTGCAAACGATTGACTAACGGATTTTGCTGTTGTTTTTTAGCTTTCATTTATGTTGTTTTAGCTTTCAAAATGTTACCCTTTAGCAATTTTGTTTGGGGGGGGGCGGGGTTGACGAATATGCCCCTTAACCCCTACACCGAATCCGCCACTGGCTCGTATTTTAATTATGGCAGCATTATTTAAACAGGTACTAAGCCGGCACCGTTCCATTATATTACAGCCACAGTTAAGACACCAGGCCAGTGCCTTTATTTTCGATAATAGCCAGCACCCTGCCGTTTCATTTTAGATATTCTAAACTTAATAGCCCAGTGCCTTTATTGCAAATGATGACCGGCACGTGCCATAGTTCCAGCAAAGTGTCGTTGCCTTGGGAACGGTCCAAATCGTCAAATCCCAAATCGTCGAATGAATTAGCAACAGATGTCTCATTAGGTTGGGGACCTAGTAAAAATCCAAAATGTAAATGTGTTATCTCCTTTTCCTTCGGAGAGAGAATCTTTGCTGTCTCGGTGAGGAAGCAAGTTGACCCTGACCCTAGCTGCCCTCCCCCTCCTCGCGGTCACTTCTATGCTCGCGGTAGCTCCCATCGGCTCGTGTCCAGCTGTCACGGAGTAGCTGTCATTTATCATCAATAATGGGGCTGAAACCGCGATCCGCCACAAAAATTACAGGGGATGTTGTCAGCAAATGAATAGTAGTAGCATAATTACTTTTTTTTTTCTTTAATGATACCCTATGACATATTTTGATACACCATGACATATTTTAAATCTCGAGATAAAACTTCTATTCATAGATTTTTGAGGGGGGGGGTTTTTTTTTTTTTTTTTTTTTTGGGGCTTG